>JADLZK010005850.1:0-185731 GCA_015847255.1 Hyparrhenia diplandra
AAAAGGACCAGGGGGCCACCACGTCGCACTACCTAATGAAAACCTAATGAAGCTGGACAACGTTGATTGATAAATGTGCACGCAAGCAGCAGTAGCATGCTGTATCCACCACCATCCGTGTCCATGTACCCTACCTTGCTGTAGTTTTTTAGACCGAATATAGTCCGCTTTTCATTAAGGTAAGAGAGTGGCCAATAGACCTACACATATTTGATACAAAGTGATTCGGGCAGTGTAATCCATGGATTACCAATGATGTCCTTAACACAAACGGAAGCAAAGAAACATGAGGTGGGGGGGACCTCCTCTAACAATCCCAAAGAATCGGAGCCTAAAACAAGATAGAATTCAACACTTTGGTAGCTAGTAGCAATGGGAGCCAGATGAAAGCAAATGCAAAGCATCCGCTAGAACTCCCCGGTGGCAAAGCATCCACGGCACCACCTCGACGCAAAGCATTCGGCTCTGAAAGACTCAAAGCCCTCCGAAGTCACCAAGGGCCACGCCCTCGTAGACCACGCGAGGACTTTACCTCAAGAAACACCGACGCCAAGCAACCGCCTCGACCGAAAGTACTCCCCCGAGTCACTAGGACAAGGCCCAGGACCACGGATGAGGAGCACCACCTGCCGCCTTCGAGTACCGAGTCACCGAGGGGTCAGACCACGCGAGGAGGGACGCACACCCACAATGCAAGAACTCGACCTGAAAGTAGCGGGGATAACTCTGGCGCCAATCACCGCCAAACACCGCGACAAATCAACCGCCGGAACCCTCGGCAAAGAAAGCACCGCCGGACACGAACACGTGATTTACTACGGCTACACCAACACCAACTAGGCAAAACCAAAGTGAGGAGAAGCAAGAAGCGAAAAAGGCTCAAGCAGCATCTACCTGAGTCCATCCCGAGAAATGACGCGGTGGATTGGCAATAACGAGATGGCAAGGAGCATCGTGAGAAGCCTTCAAGAAGGAGATGACATCCGTGATGCCAACTTCGGGCCGTGTACAAAGATCCGGGGATTTTCATCACAAGCTTGTTCAGGGTTCCGACAAAGAACCGAGGACGACTCCTTCCCGGTAAGGTGATGACAGAGCGCCACCGCCGTCAATTGGCACGAAGCCTCGCGGTTTTCGGCAACCCTTGTCCGCTGCTGCGAGTGCTCGCTAACCGAGGGGTGAGCTTTGAAGCACCTACCACGCCACCACGACGCCGAAGACGCTCCAAAGAGAGCAGCTGCTCCCACACCACCAAGATGCAAGACAACGCACTTCTCACTGCATTCAAGACCCCGCGCCACCGCACGCCCTTAATCCCAGCGTCGCTATCAACAACCACCACCCGCACACCGGGCCGGACACCGGAGGTGAGGTGGGTGACGAGGTTTCTCCCCGCGCCGGCGCCACAGCCTCGCAGCCACGGCCACCGCGCCAACCGGTGGACCCCCAAAGGGAGGGCCCGATCCGCCTGTGAGCCTGAGACACCGCCACCGCTGGGCTGGGACACATCCAGCCTGCCAGCCGGCCCGTCACTCCCCGAACGAGGTGAGGGCCGCCGCCCCGCCGCGCCGGCTCGAAGGGGTCGGAGAGGTGCTCATGACGGCACGTACCAATCACCGCCGCTCACAGTGGCCCGCAGATCCGGCGATGGAGGAGGTAGATCCCGCCGTGGAGGTGTCGATCCGCCATCCGTGGCCGCCGCCGGCGCCGCCGCGGCGAGGGAGGCGTGGGGAGTGGATCCGGGAGGAGAGGAAGAGAGCCGGTAATTCGCGGAGGCTACTTTGAGCCCTCTCTCGCTAGCCGGCGCACGGCGTGAGGTCAAGGCGCGGTGCGCGCCAGCCCGCTGGAGAGGAGGGCGGGTGGGACTGGGAGGCGCGCGGGCCCCCGTGGCTTCCTCACGAGGAGACGACGCTGAGGGAGGCGCTTCACCCCCTACCTTTACTGTAGTGTGCTGCCATTTTCAATGGTGACCGCTCGAGGTGGATAGGACAATTTGGAATAGGGATCATGAATCATGATCGCTCCGAGACATTTTATCCGTAGGGCAGGCATCATGATATTCTGATTCCTCGCTCGCTTTGCTAAAAGTTGTCGATGCACGGGGCAGCAGTGCACCACCAATCTTTTTGCCAACGAGCAATAATTTGCAATGACTGTTGGACCCATGCACGGTACGTAAGCCATACAATGATTTGTGTAGTTTTCACCGGAATTCATGTGTGTTGCTATGACAATCTCCTCTCTCTCTCTCTCTCTCTCTCTCTAGATTGGGGAAAAGAAATCCTGCTTTGATATCTTACATGCTATTGGCCAATCCATTCTTTGGTAAACTTTTCGCAAGGAACCAAAGAAATGAAAGAAGGATAATATTTGGATATTGTCTTAGCAGAAATTATATATGTAGCTACTCCTTAGGAGTTGAATTAAAAAGTGGAGAAGGTGTGTTTTGGGTCAAGGATTTTGGACGATGGTGTATGAAGTTGGTGTATTTGAAGAGAATGAAGAGAGAACAGTTATGGCCAATAGCATGTAAGATATCAAAGCATACAAGATTAAGGTACAAGATAGACTTAAATTTACAAGATAGACTTGGTCGACAGTGATTTTATTGAGGATTTTTTGTCAATAAAAGCATGCAAGAGGATTTTTTTTTCTTCTGGAGAAGCCAGAAAAAACTGAGCATAGCATAGTTTAAGCTACAAGATTATTGAAAACTTAAATTCACAAGATAGACTTAGATAGTGATTTTATTATCTCTCCCAAGGATACATGGATATTGTGTTAGTAGAAAATATGTAACCACTGCTTAGGAGTGGAAATAAAAAAAAGGAGAGAAGGGGTCTTTGGGTCAAGGATTTGGTGTATGAAGTTGGTGCACATAGATGTACTTGAAGAGAATCAAGAGAGAACAGTTATGGTCAAATAAGTAAACAAATCTCTTGGCAAAAATCACTTCATTTAGAAAAACTATAATGGCTACAATAAAACAAACTAGGTACCCATGCTATTTGTGTGAGTCAACTTGGTAGCCAGAGCATGCATATCCATATAAGATATTCTATCCAATCTCTTTTACCTAAAAAAATAGTATTTTTAGAGAGATGGAGGTGCCGGAATAGGTCTCTTATCTCATCTCCTGAATCTCTTAAAGGATATCTGAAAGAAAATTTTTTTTTTTTTTTCAACTAAATAAATGAGAGAAAACCCTCCCCTATCCCTAATAAAGAAATAAAGAATTAGAGAAGACAAGTTTTTAGTTAATCTAATATACCAGTGTGCATGCTCTTACATTCTAAACAGATTTTACTCTCCTACTAAAACGACTTAGAGATGTGATAGGGATGCGCTCTAGTTGTAACCGACGCGCATGCCAACGCAACGCAAGGCGTGGAGGCCGGGCGGCGCACCGAAATCCCGGATCACACCGCCCGCAACCGCAGTCCGGATGACGCGCGATCTATGAATATCTGAACCGCATTTGTCCGCGTCCCGTGGACGGCTACGGCCAGAGCCGTGCACTCGACTGCGACCGCCGCAGGCCCAGTCGAGGTGGCCCCACGTCACGAGGCTCGGCGCATCCGCGCCGCGTGGACGGCCAGATGGCCTGCCTCCGGGCCTATAAAACGGAGGTGGAGGTCTCTCACCCTCGGAGCACGGCAGATCGATTGCATCTCATCAGTTCCTCATCGTTTATCGCCAGCCATCTTCAGTTGAGTTCCTTGATCGTGTTGCTTTGGAAGATGTCGTGCTGCGGAGGCAACTGCGGGTGCGGCTCCGGCTGCAAGTGCGGCAGCGGCTGCGGAGGGGTAAGCCTAACCACGCCCCTTCCCTTTCTTCCGGATCAGATCTGATCTGGTGACGAACATCACCTGCTGCCTTCCACGACTCTGTTTTCGTCTAGCGGCTCACTCTGATGACGGACCTCTTCTGCCGGGCGCCGGCCGGCAGGCTGTTGTTTGTGTTTTTCAGTAGAAATGTTTTCTTTTCTAAACATGCAAAGGGATAATAGTTAGAGGATGACATGATTTATCAACCTGTACGTGTGTATGCATCTTCGCACGCATGCTGTTCTTGTTCTTGTTTTTAAGGTGGTTTGATTTGATTTTTTCGGTTTGTTCGTCGTGCTCATCGATCTGTCTGGATATATTTGCAGGTGCAAGATGTACCCGGACATGGCTGAGCAGGTCACCACCACCACCACCCAGACTCTCATCATGGGTGTTGCACCATCCAAGGGGTATGTATGCATACAAACATGATCATCTCTCTCTCGTACGAGTATTCTCTAGTATTTTTTTTTCTTTTTCCGTTGCTGTGCAAAGATTATTCTTTTTGGGTCTATAGCCAGCAACAACACATGTGGTGATCTGTACACATACTACTATTTTTGTCCTTTTGCCTTGCGTGGCTGCCAGTCAGTTTTGTACTACTACCACCCTGTAGTGAAAAGTTTCAGCAACCAAGGAAACAGACATGCTTCTGCTGCTTTTCTCCGCGCCCAAAAAAACAAAAACCGAAAGAAACTCTGATATCACGATGTCTTTTTTTTTCACTGTCCTGTACTGAAAACGTACACATATGTGCTGCCTTTATGGTAGAGAACATGACAAAGATTACTAGTATCTTCAAAGAAGAGAGAGCATGTACATGACAAACATCTCTGCTCACTCTAAACATTTATGTGTATATTATCTTGTTCTCTAGTTTGTTGCTATACATATGTCCTGTGAGATCAAGCAGGCACTGACTTTGTTTGCCTGGTACGACGTGATGATGGATGCAGGCACGCCGAGGGCGGCTTCGAGGCGGCGGCCACCGCCGGAGCTGAGAACGACGGCTGCAAATGCGGCGCCAACTGCACCTGCAACCCCTGCACCTGCAAGTGAACTCATGACCCTGCTGTGATGAGGAGATCGGAAAGACTCTCTAGCTAAGCTCTAGTATAGCAGTGTCGTCGTCGTCGTCGTCGTTGTGTTTCGAGTCAGTCAGTCAGTCGAGTGCCATGGCATGCTCTATCTTGTGCGCATGCCGCTAGTGCTGGTACTGATGAATGGGAACCAATAATTGTACTGAGAGAGATGTTGGCGTCGTGTCCTGTCCTTTCCTCCCCGGCTGGCCTGGGCCGGGGCTCATCCAGCAGTGTTTCGTGTTGTGTGGGTACGGTGCAGCGCACAGCAGCAGGATGTCCCCTGCTCTGTGTGCACGTCGTGTGCCGCTTTGTTTGTGATGTGTGTCGCCATCCATCTATATGAATAATATCCCTGTCTTTGTGTACCGTCTGTGCGTATTGCGTACCCTTCGTGACACACCAAATCAGGTTTTGTGTTAGTACAAAGAGGAATTGCAGTGTTTCTAGCTGGAACAAGAGACGAAGCCCATTTGATGTTCATCTGGCTCCAACAACTACTTCTCACAACTACGTGTGACAACACATATACCCTAACTCTAAACACTAAACTATAGACTAAACCATATAAGAGAACGTATCACGCGCACACCGGTTTTTATACGCAAACCACGCACGCTCTAATCCGGGCCACAGGACGCGTACAAGCGGGCACGGCACGATAATAAAGGGGAGGTGGGGAGGAGGATTTGCAAAATTGTGATTAGAGCGGGAGTTAAGTGTAAAATTACCTAACCCTTGGATCTACATCCCTATTAGAAAATGCGTGGTAGATATAAGTTAGGGTGTACAAATAACGTTCTCAAACCATAAATACTAAAAACCGTGTACAACCTAAACATTATAAACCTTAAACTCTAAAACCCTAAATACTAGAACCTAAACTTAACACTAAACCATAAAAGTACAAAGGGGGGACCCTTGTGTCATAGGGAGGAGGAGGAAATGTGTCACAACACATAGTTGTGGGATTGAATTTCGACTGGCTCTATGAGGGAAGATCTAACGTCGCGACCCGCAGATGGGACTTCGGGCGGCGCCACCGTAGCCCACCGCCGCACCTTTGCCGCGCTAGATCATTATGTGGGCCCTACATCAGGTCAGACCCTACAAATAAAAAGTTTGCGTTGACATTATGAAATTTTATCGAAATTGACCGAAATTTATTGCAGATGATTTATTGAAACAAGGTGTACTTCATGTCAATTGGCGCCGCTTAGATCATATGTGGGACCACATTACTGTTGGACCTAAAAAAAAATAAAAACATATGTTCACATTATAATTTTTGTCAAAATTGACTAAAATTTGTTAAATAGGATTCAAAATGTCATGAAGCTAATATGTTCCATGTAGGTGTCACGTGAAAAACTAAATACATTATTAATCAATATATATGTATAATATGATAAATTGAAAACCTCAACCCATTCAAAAAAAAAAAAAAAAAAAGAGAAGCAACCTAGCCCTTCCAACTTAGTTCTCTATTAAAACCATTGCCAACCATCCAAAGTGTAGCCGAGAAGCAACCTAGCCCTTCCAACTTAGTTCTCTATTAAAACCATTGCCAACCATCCAAAGTGTAGCCGCTTGAAAACCCAACCCATTAAAACCATTTCAATCCAACCCATTAAAACCATTTCACCTGCGTCGCGGGGCTGTTTATATATAGTCTTGATGTGTCCTAACTATGGAAACAATCCATGTTGAATTGATAAACAAGTTTGATCTAATTCGGATCTCATCTCAAGTACTGCATAGCATTTCCATCTTTGACTTGTTAGCTTCTATTTTTTTATTAGCTTTCCATGTAAGCTTCGCATGAACGCGTACATACCTAGCTCGGTACATCACGTATATATGACTTTTGTGTTCAGGTTTACCATGTCTGATTATTTCCTACAGCAGTAGGAGAAAACTCTCTTTATTCTTATTTTCATGATGAGCATATTGTAATGCCAAAATCGGATATCAAATCATTGGAAGATGTGGGGTCCATACGTCATAGACCCTGCCACCATTTGTGTAGTAATGTCACCAACAATTTTAGAAATAGCAAATATGATTGAACTTTGATGATATTTAATAAAATTATTAATTAAACATCAATATTGCTAAAAAAATCAAGGCATAGGAATGTCTAGATTAGAATGTCTGTTTAGACCTTTCCTTTGTTCTAAAAAAAAAAAATATGTGTATGGAGGTGAATGTCTAGATTAGAATGTCTATTCAGACCTTTCCTTTGTTCTAAAAAAAAACTATGTGTATGGAGGTGCTTATAAATACAGGAACCTCCTCTCACCCAACATCCTCCTCTCACAATCTAGCACCCAACTACATCCTCCTATCATAATTTAGCACCCAACCACATCCTCTCTCTTTGGGCTTCTTGTTGTGGGGGGCATTGTGGCCACCAAATCTCGAACATTTGACAACTCATTGGAGGGTACATCAGAATAGCCGGTTTCCGATACTTGTTCGAGTCTCTTGGACGCGCCGCTGGTAGCGTTGTTCGATGTTGGGGCCGGTGCATTGGTGGTCGTCCGTCTGCCCATGGTGTACACAGACATGACCAAGTACTCTAGCAAGCCTAAGGATTGAGATCGAAACAATTAGAGTACATTTATATAGTATATAGCTAGTCTCAAAAATGGAAAGAAGATAGATTATACACATGTATCTGCCAAATGCATAAGTGTAGACGACAGCCAATGCCATCATGAATACCACCACGACTACAATGGCAATGACTATGCTCCACCATGGCCATCCGGTGGAGTGTCACTGGTCGGGAATGACCACCACCTACGGTCGAGCTCCCACTACCGCTGCCTAGGTCAGGGTCAGCAAGCCATCCTCCAATCCTCCACCATGCAGCCGCTGTGTCCTCTCTGAAAATGGAGTGGTTAGTATAATAAAGAGTATGGTCAAGTATCTCTTAAACTAGCGGCTATATACCTGTTGTGGCTGCTGAACAAGTGGAAGCGATGTCAGATGCATCGACTTGGAAATGGCCACCACAGGCATTGTACCATGTAAGCACGTCTGCAACTATGAACTCGGATGTAGACACCACCAGCGGCATGGCAACCCTCCTGCCAGATCAACCTCGAGCAGAGTGTCACAGACTCGGGGACAAATAAGAGGAGGTGATGGGCATGGCCTTCATGCACGCCACCAACTATATGGGTCGCTTCTGCTCCAAGCTTGTAATGGGTGAATTGACAACGAGCGCGGCGATGAAGTCGGCGGAGAGGCTTGAGCATAGCAGCCTTTAAGTGGGGGCAAAATCCTTCGTCCATTGCAGCCACCATCATCTACCTTGGATTACATGTCCATGGCCACCAACGTCTCCTACAACACCATCAGCAAGAAGCACAGGGTACTCACCAAACATGTCACAAAAAAAGTATTGACCAAACATGATGAGATGCTATTCGCTTGATAGATATGTCCTTTTGGATGTGTTTCCTGGCGATTTTGAAATTACCCCGCCCTAAATTGTGCACACTGCATTTTTTCTCATGCTGGTGTGTTGCAATCGAACAAAACAATAACTAACATATGCATTGCAACGAGAAAATATTTATGTATGCTTTGTGATATTATGCTCATGTGATGTTGATAACATCAAGAAGAGCTACGCAGAGCTCCACTGGAATTTCATACGATCCTTCTATAACATTACCATACATAGGCAATGCATGTATTTTTTAAAAAAAGTAATGATACACTACACTACTAGAGAAACTACTTCTACTCCCCATGACATTTTGTGGGTTACTCCCGGTTTGAAATGTGCCCGAGAGTAAATGGACATTTATTCTCGACCGTCGCCTCCAGCCAGGAATAAAGCCCCTGCCGCCGCCCGCCGAGTGTCGGGACGTCGTCGCGCTGGTACTTCTACTCCCGTTGGAGACACCAACCGGGAGTAAAGGTGGAGTTTTTACTCCTGGTTGGAACCTCCAACAGGGAATAAATCTTTACTCCCGGTTGGAGGGTCCAACCGAGTAAAAGCTTCACCTTTACATAATCTACCTCCCTATATATACCAACCGCAGCGTTTTTGAATTTTGAGCTGTTTTCTTCATCAAATCCTCTACACAACACCCCTTTACTGGGATTTTAAACCAAACCGGGAATAAAGGTTCGCCAACTTCACTCTCCTCTCATTTTCATCATCTATTTCATATATTTGCAATTTTTATAATTATAGTTTTTTTATTTTAATTTCTTTTTGTTTAGAAAAATAAAGGAATTTACATTGGTTTACAAAAAATGAGTATAGACATGTGAAATTCATGATTTAGTAGTGTTCAAACTTTCAATTTGAATATAGTCTAAATTAAGAATCAACTTAATTCGGTTACATGTGTAGGCAACATGGTCCGGTATGTAGTGCATGTTGATCGTGTGCCACAGGATCTATTAAACCCCGCTAGATTGCCATGCTCAGTCCATCGCTACTCGAAATTATTATAAAAATACAACACGAAAATTTGAAGCTTTGACGGCCTACCATGGTGCAAATATTCCAAATAACAATGACCAAGATCCGGCAATGGAGATTGAAGAGATGCCAACCACGCCAATCAAGAGATGCCATTTGGAAATATGACTTTCTTAGGATTATTGCTCCGTGGGCCTACGAAGGATGTTATTCTTTAATTGATGACTATGGTTATTGTTTTTCTTCTTTGGTGGAGTTTGTTGTATACAACCAAACAAAAGTTGTAGGCTACCTATCATAAATTAATCAGTTGTCATTCATGCATGTTGTGTATTTAATATAACTAATTATGTGTTAAGATTTTTAATATGGTGCGTATGTATGTCGTGTACTACTGAGATGAGTCGGAATTGGATGCACAACACGGTCGACGCTCCCAAGAGTTCATTCATGGGGTGCATGATTTCATACGTGTGGCCCAAGCAAACAAGCAAAAACGGTTTTATGTGTTGCACTTGTGTTATATGTGGGAATAAGACGGAATTTTCCAGCTCAAGGAATATTCATTCAAGACTTGTTTAAGTCGGTTTCATGCCAAACTATGTTTGTTGGACCAAGCATGAAGAAACCGAGGTCATAATGGAAGAAGGTGAAGAAGAAGAAGGGGATGACGGCGATGTTATTGTTGAATATGTTGGTGTCCTAAATGATACCGCGAATGGAGGAAGATGAAGAGGAGGTAGCGGCAGGAGATGAGCTCTGCCGATGAGCTTGGTCAAGCTATTCGTGATGCATAGGAAGAATGCAAAAATGAAAAGGAGAAGATCAAGTTCGAGCGCATGCTAGAGGACCACAAGAAGTTGTTGTACCCGAGCCGTGATGCAGGCGAGAAAAAGTTGGGTACCACTGCTTTGGAATTCTTTGCAGTGGAAGGCGAAGAATGGTGTTTCTAACAATGCGTTTGGACAATTATTGACTATCCAAAAGAAGATGCTTCCGAAGGACAATGAGTTGCCCGCCGCTACGTATGAAGCAAGAAGGTCATCAGTCCTTTGGGATTAACACTCAAGAAGATACATGCATGTCCTAATGACTATTTCCTATACTATGGCAAGGAAAATGAGAAGTTGGATGAATGCCCGATATGTCATGCATCACAGTATAAGATCAGGCGAGAGGACCCTAGTGATGTTGAGGGCGAAAGTCCCAGGATGAAAATCCTCGCCAAGGTTATGTGATACGCTCCTATAATACCACGACTGAAATGTTTATTCAAAAACAAGGACCATGCAAAGTTGTTGTGATGGCACAGAGAAGATCATAAGATAGACGACAAGTTGAGACACCCTGTTGATGGGTCATAGTGGAGAGCAATCGATTCAGAATTCAAGGATTTTGCGGTGATGCAAGAAACCCGAGGTTCACCTTAAGAAACGAATGGTTTTAATCCTTTTTGGGGACGTGAACACTAGCCATAGCACTTGGCCCCGTTAATGCGTGTATCTACAACCTTTCTCCCCGGTTATGCATGAAGCGGAAATTCATCATGATGCCGATAATCATCCAAGGCCCGAAGCAGTCTAGAAACGACATATCAATGTGTACCTAAGGCCACTAGTTGAAGAACTTCTACTTTTGTGGAATAAACCGGTGTACGTGTGTGGGATGATTACAAAAACAGGAACACTTTGACTGCGTGCTTTGTTGTTCAGAACAATCAATGATTGGCCTACTCTATGTAATATTTCGGGACAATCAAACAAGGGATATAATGCTTGCATGCATTTTGAGGATTGTAAGGGTATTTTTTTTGAAAAAATGTCGAAAGGTCGTGGTACCTTGGCTATCGTCGATTTCTTCCTAAGAATCACCCCCTAAGAAAGAAAGGCAAACATTTCAATCGATGCGATAGACCACCCGCCCAATCCTCGCAACCAGGATTGGTCGGGATGTACTTGGAGATGCTCAAGGATGTCAAAGTAGTCTTCGGGAAGGGACCCGGCAGCGTACACTGTTCGAACGACGATGAAGATCAGCACCCATGTGGTAGAAGAAGTCCATATTCTGGGAGCTACCCTATTGGCAATTCCTAGAGGTCCGCAGCACAATTGATGTGATGCACTTAACAAAGAATCTTTGTGTGAACCTTCTAGGCTTCATGGTTGTGTATGGGAAGCATAAGGACACACCGAAGCACAAGTGGATGATGGACGCCAATACTTAGGCCCCTCGCTAGCTTCACTCTTAGCAAATAAGAGAAGGAAAGCATGTTTGAATGCCTAAACAATATCAAGGTACCATCCGGATTCCCCTTGAATATAAAGTGTATAATAAATGTGCCAAACAAGAAATTCCAACACTTAATGTCCCATGACTTCCACGTGCTCATGACGCAGTTGCTTCCAGTTGCACTATTCTACCTCCAAAAGTACATCTGGCGCTTGTGAAGCTATGTGCATTCCTCAATGAAATTTCTCAGAAGGCAATCGATCCATTAGAACTAGCTAAGCTACAAAATGATGTGGTTTAGTGTCGTTGGCATTTCTTAACGCAATCAAAGGAAACAGTATAAAACCCATCCCCAATAAGAGCGTCGTAAAATGCGCCGCCGACATTCCCAAGTAAACCACCATGTCGGTGATCCGAAATGGAATCGTCAACGGATAGATCTTGCCATCTTAGATATTCATCCGCAGTTTACGGATCTATCATTGTAGCATTTCACCGGAAGTATTCGAGGTATCGTTATTTATATTTTCCCAAAGGAAGGCATGTGATTAATAAATTAGCATGGCATCCGAATAGAGGAACATGTGTTTGCTTAGACCAAAATGTTCATAACAGGGGGTAAGCAATAACGGTTCATGGATAGTGTGACACACACTTAAGAATCCACCAGCAAAAAGGATAAAGAAAATAGATAAAGAATAAATGAATAAATGAATAACCTAATGGAGTAGTTCTAATGTATCTAGTCATGGCCATACAAATGAATAGTTAGGATCATATGCAAACCGATTTAATCATGGTTAGGTCTAGGATAGCGGGGAGACTCCCACGGATACCATACGGTCCGATAGGAAGCATTTACTTAACTCCTACGTAACATACGAGCGTGGGGGATTTCAAGGGGACGGTCAAGGCTTGTCACGACCAAGCCGCCTACCCCCTCAACCGTGGCATGCCCCTCATATCCGTAGGTGTCGTAATACCCGGGCACCATGCCCGCATATTAGAGCACTACTCTTGTCCCCCCGGGATCCCCACTCGCCGAATGGACGGACTAGAACAAGAGCAAACCCGAAGGAACAACGAACCGATATCCCACCTCTAATCAAGTTAGGCATATGATGATCGATGATGAACTGTAATGAACATGTCAAGATTATGATATGTAAACTATATGCTAGTTCATATACCAACACAAGAACATGAACAAAACTATACTCTAGTTCATAAGTTAGGCCAAGAACATAAATATAAGACTTGCAAATAGAAGAATGCTCCATAGAGTGGATGTATTACCAAAGCACTTTCTTCTAGGAGACAAGCCCTCCTTGTAGCTCTTCTACTCCAAGTGTTAACTAAGAAAGAATAAAAGAAGAAAGAAGAAGAAGAAAGAAGAAGTAGAAGAGAGAGAGGTAGAGGTGGTAGAGAGAGAGAGATTGCCGGTTTCTTTGGACTCCAAGTGGGTGTGTGTTGAGAGAGGGAGAGAGGGGGCCTACTTATACACTTGGAGGAGGGGCCTAAGTGCTAATTTACATCAAAACCGACTGTAAACCTTCCTTGTATGCGCAAACCGACCAACGCAGGCGGGAAACCCCGTTTGGAAAGTGCACGAACCGCCCCCCGAGGTCGGGCCGAAAACCGCCTCGGGCCGAGGGTGCGGCCGCACTGTGGGAAAGCGCGCACACAAGACCCGGCTCTACCGCCCGGTCTCGGTGGGGTGTCGTCTTTCGCCCGAAGTTGTGGGCCGGGCTGTGTTCGGCCTAGATTTGATGTTTTGGGTCGATTTGCTCTTGGGCTTGGGTTTTACAATAATGCGCTTTCTCGGAAGGCGTACATTTTGGTCGATTTTCCACTTGCTTTTATTATAAATCTGCAAAATAAAATACAAGACACTACAAGTGGAATTTATTAGTGATAAAAGTATATGAGTATAACAAGGTTTAATTTTACTCCCTTTATGGTAGTAAGTTGACGGAAAAAAAATATGTCGTTGGTTACCGGCCAACGATTGTCTTGTCGACTTTGAGTTGGTGTTCCCTCGGTCCGTCTTTATTGTCATGACACACCTCCAAGTTCACCTAGTCAAGGAGATTGCTATTCTCGGCCCCGTGTTCCTACACAATATGTTCCCCTTTGAGAGGTTCATGGGAGTCTTGAAGAAATATGTTCATATTTTGTGCTCGCCCAGAGGGAAGAATCGCCAAGGGCTACTGAAAAACGAGGAGGTCATTGAGTTTTGTGTTGACTTTATTCCTAACCTTGACCCGATTGGTGTCCCCGAATCGCGACATGAGGGGAGGCAAAAGGGAGGCTTCGATCATTTTGATGTTCGAGGGGATAAAACAAGAGGTACAATCTATCTCTAAATAGTAGTCTAAACTATCTATGAATCTCAATGACCAAGAAAAGAATTGGTAATTGGTGTGGAAAAGAGTCTAGAATACCGGGAAAAAAAAAAGATTCTTCTATTCATTCAATTCATTTAGAATACGTATCTAAAAATGAGAAAGTCCAAGTAGGGAAGTCCCCTACCCGATCTTTTTTGATTTTCATTGATATGAATGGAGAAAAATACAGCATAAAAGTATAGGGTCCATAGGACCAAAGTCAAAGCAAAAAATCTATACATAAGTTCTATTATCACACCAGCATTTTAAGGGGATCAACAATCTTTTTCTTAGCCTTGATACAAACCAGGCTAAGCTCATCCAATAGAAGAGAATTCCAGATGCTAAGGGAGGCTGATTTGTTGTAAAAATAATCCCATTTCTCATCTTCCAAAGGGCCCAGCAACCTGTGAGAAAAATTTCCCTGAAGATGTGTGACCCAAAGTCAATTCTTGCTTTTATGACCATATCCAGAGGTTGTAGTGAGAGGTCCCAGTTTATATCGACGGAGTTCCAACAAGTGATGCTAAGGGGGCACTCAAAAATAGGTGTAAACATGTTTCTTCAGGTCCATGTTGGTAAAGCACGCAAGAATAATCAGGAAGGTACATGTTTTTCCTCTTAAGAATATTCCTAGTGCTCAATCTGTCCCTTTACCAGCAACCATGCAAAGAACTTGTGTTTACCCAAAATTCTAGCTTTCCAGATCCAGTTAAATATGGGAGAGGCCTGTTTAAATCCTTGAAGACAGTTATATGCTTTTTTGGTAGAGAACCTCTGTAACACCCGTGTTTTTACATCATTTTAAAATTCACTAAAAATTTGAACTTTTTATAATTATCAACTAAAACTTGATTTATTTCCCGCTCAACCAAAAATCCGTTTTCGAAAACCCTGCATCAAAATTCACCATATAGAATTTGGGCCCTTGCTTGAGTGTTTGCCTGTATGCTTGTTGAGCTAGAATTTATTTTGGCATCGAATAATAAATTCCTTGATCGTCCTTTATTCAAATATTTCCCCTCGACCTTTCCTTGACATCACCCATCAAATAATAATCCTTGACCATCCCCACCAAATAATTCACCCAGCCATCTAAATACTCCCTAGATCCTCTCCTTGTCTTACCAATCACCATGTCACCAAACATCCACAACTCTCAATTCCAATAATCGTGCCTAGCTCATTTTAATTTCTGGGAAAGTAAAGATGGCCATCTTCTATATATATGTGTGTACGGGTATACGTAATAAGTCTACATGAGAATGTACACGTGTATCCAAATACATGTATGTAGAAGAGCAGGGCCATATATACATGCACACATGAATAAGTACGTACAAGCATATATGTGTGTATGTATACATATCAAATATAATAAATGGAAAATGGACCATAAAATGAGAAGTGCCGTCGGGCTCCTTCTCCTTTGGCCCAGTCGAGCACGAGGCCCAGCAGGACAATCCAGCCCATCAACGTGAGCAGCCAGCAGCAGCATCTCCACTTCCCTTCCTCTTTCCCACTTACAAACGGGACCCACCCGTCATATTCATCTTCTTCCACCATCTCTTCCCTGTTTCACGCCCGAACTGTGAGCAACGACGAAGGAACAGCAACCTTGCAGACCCGGTCGGATAATATCTCCACTGTCATCTCGTCACCACCGAACGGGACCCGCCTGTCATCCCCTTCCCTCAACTTTATCCTTTTCCCCCCTGCTCTTCCGTGCACGAGAAGCACGCGGCATCACAGTGCCAGTGACCTCGACACAGGAAGCGCCATAACACCACCGCCCCAGCTGTTGCCTGCTCTGCCCGCGCAGTCACGACGCCGTGGCTGCCAGCTCAACCACAGCAGGCTCGGACGCGCAGGATCGGATGGATATTCGCCGGAGATTCCGCCGACCAACCATCCTGTTGCCGTTGACGACGGCTCCTGCTTGGTTGCTCCGCCCGACGAGTCTCGTCGCCATCCGCCGGCATCCGCTGTGCCGACGACGAGGCAACAGCGGCGCTGAGGACCACCTGTGCTCCTCCGCCACTGTCCGTCGTCGCGACGCCGGATATTTTCCGGCAACCGCCGCTGTTGCCGTCGACCCCATCGTCGCGGCCGAGCTGGAGCCTGCTCGACTTGCCGGAAAATATCCCGGCCACCAAGCCCTCCGCCGCGCCTATAAAAGCCGGCCGAGGCCGCCTCGGGAGCTCGCCTCGGGAGCTCGAGCAGAATGGAGAGCCGAAGCTTGCGCCGTGGAGCGATCCTGCTTCTTCCCTCGTCCATCCTCTGCCCTGCTACCGAATCCTGAAGGGCGACGTCGCTGCTGCGCGCGTCAACGAAAGGGGCCGCGCTGCACCACGCTCACCGCGCCGCGCCGTGCCACGCCCTGCGCTACTCACGGCCACCACCTCGCCAAGCTCGCCCAACCACCGCTGCCGCGCCGCCCGCCAATCCGCCCACCTCGACGCGCCGCCGCCGGGCACCAGCGCCAAGCCACCCACCCAGCTCGCCGGCCGGCCATGCCGCAAGCCAAGCCCGCCCTCGCCGCCTCGCCTTACCCCTGCCGCCGCTGCTCTGCATACCCGCGCCGGGGACGAGACAGCTCACCGCCGCTCTCAACCCACCGCCGCCCGAGCCAACACCACCGCCGCCGCCGGCAGCCCATCACCCCAGCGCCTCGGCCCCTTCTCCTTGTTGCTCTGTGCAAGGCGGATGAGAACGACGGGGATTTTCCCTCACCCGTGACCGAGCGAATGGGAACAAACCAACAGGCGATGGCATCCAATGCCACTCCCCTCGCGGGCCCCACTCGTCATGGACATGGTTCACCTGAACCAAGGGAAGGCAGGCACCGCGTGGACCGAGTCCACGAAACAGTGCCAGGAGGACCACACAGTCGACTGGACCCGCGCGTCAGCGCCCAGGAAAATGCTATGGCCACCCGCTTAAGCGTACACAGGAGCCTGAAAATCCATTTTCCAGCTATCAGAAAAATTCCCAGAAAAATTATAAATAAACTAGGTACACTCATGATCCTACCCATGTATTTACATCCCAGTTTTCATATTCCCAAAATTTCAGAATTATTTCCAAAGTTTAATCCATTTATTAATTCCTTAATAAAACTTTGGAAATTCATATCTCCTCCATCTTAACTCCAAATCCCTTCGTTCAACTTCCATAACTCTTCTAAAATCATGCCCTACATTTTAATGCCATTGTTCCATTATTTGATGCCCATTTAAATTCTAGTTTATGTTGTGCCTTTTATTTAATATTTAATCGCGATCCGTAGGATACGTAAACCCTAGTTTACCCCCCTTCCACTAACCACACCTTGCACCGTATATTCTTGTATGCGTGTACACTCTCACGTACATGAATACTCGAATATACATACACGTAGTTGTCCACATGCTAGATATACGCGGTAGGTTATGTATGTATATAAATGCATAGAGTGGCATTTTTAAAATATAAATAAATATACGTATATACCTATCGATTATATCTATGCATGGCTAACCCCGCTAACCTAACCGTACACTAGTACATGTGTACTCCATAACACATGCCCTAGTATATGCGTCTCTACGTACATAGATGTACCCGCTAGCCGGGAGTAACTCTATATGTACGACTAACCCTAGAATAGGTCTCCCACCCTGCTAACCCCAGGCATATACGCATGCCTAAGCGTATACGTCGCTAACCCATCCATCCCCTGATGGAGCTAACCCACATAGGAACGTCGTATGCTTTGATTGTTATTCTCGTGTTTCATGTTTGCCGACGCTGGAGACCACACGACGGATTCAGGAGCATCGCCACACCAAGCAGCAGGAGACAAGAACACCAGGACCAAGAACCTTGGATATACTCGTCAGCGGATAGAGGCAAGTCCTTACCTCCCTAATCTTGACCTAATTAAATGATGATGTTAATATGTATATAAACCTGAGATCGTGGCCTATTATCGTATGTGCTTGTGATAAGCTATGTGCTTGAGGAGCTATGTGCTTGAGTTATCGATGAGCTAGGTGCTCGAATTGTTGTTGACATATGATAAAGGCCCTGATGTTAAGTAATTGATAAAACATGGTTTAATAACTGGATTTAATCAACCAAAAGCGAGTTTGGGGCGATTCATGTGGGATGGATCGCCCTCGGCGTGTTTCGCCTAGTGAGGTTTTTCTGTCTTGGAGGGCTCGCCCCTAAGGACCGGGTCATGGACCTTCTACCTAGAAATACGATTATAATGACCCAGCCCACACGGATGGGGCGGCTTGATTCCACACCCCGTTGGGTTAAGGTATAATTTCGATCCAAGGTGGCCGGCGAGGCAACGATCTATCGGGAGCAGACATGGGGAGAGTGGCCCCATGGTCCGGTTGGCGTGGTTGCTATGTGATCCTCCACGTAAGATGTTTGGGCGCAGTGGCGCAGTGCTAGGTGCACATATTTATGATTATGATTATGATAACGTAGTGTGTATTGAAGCTACGTTGACGTAGTGTGTATTGAAGCTACGTCTAGGATGATGCGTCATCCTTCCCAACCCCCGAGAAGTCGTGGTAGGATTATACCGAAACCTAGGGTAGCACCCAAGCGGGTACGGAATCTCGTTAGGCCTGTCGAACCATTGGCCGTGGTGTAGACAACGCCTATCGTGTGGGGAAATTTGTACAACCTCTGCAGAGTTACTCAAATCTATTCGAATAGCCACGCCCTTGGAATGGGCAAACGCTAGGCCGGAACATCCGTGATTAGATTCACAATCTGGTATGTAACTTGTTAACTTGAGCTTGGATAATAATTAACCCGGGAACTAGTGAGAGTAGTAAGCTCTACTAGGGCCCAACCCTTAATGGTAACCTTTCACCCCCTCGGTTAGGACTTGCTGAGTACGAAAGTACTCACCCCTCTATTTCTATTTTTAGAATGCCAGCTGCAGGAGTGTATCCAAGGAAATCGAGCTACGAAGGACGACACGAGGATAGGACCACAAGGACACTCAAAGACGGAGGCGAACGCGAAGGAGATTACATGAGAATGTTGTGATCGAGTTATAGGATCGTGCAATAGGAGTAAGTCCAAGGGTTTGTCCGCACTCCAAGCTTGCCTATAGGAATAGAGCCCTGTTATAGGTGTTGCGTTCGAACTCTGATAGGTTTAGGAAGTTAGACCTACGGCCGAGTCATGTAAGCCCAAACCTTGTATCATATTATTCTCAATAGCAATAAAAGTATAGTTTTGATATCATATCTATACTTAATTAGGCGTATTTGTGCGTGATCCTGGCGCAAATACGTGTGATTAAGGAACCTCAGAAATGGGGTGTGACAACCTCGGTCCCCCACTCATATATCCAGAGGTCATTTAGAGAGTCATCACCCTGGTGGAAAAGAAGAAGCCGGTCCAGCTCTTAGAGTTGGTCAGATGCCTAAGCTGAGAGGGGAGAAAGAAAGATCTGTTCAGTTCTTTGTCAATGTGGAATTTTATAGAACATTTCTTTTTCCTAGAGAAGGAATAAAGGTGAGGGAATCTAATCTCCATTGATTCTCCTGCCCAATTGTCCGGCCACAGAGCAGTGGATACTCCTTTATTTGGGACAGAGAGAGAAAAGGCCCTGAATTTATCAAAGAGCTTGAGCACATCTCTCCACCAAAAAAAGCCACAGGGGCTTCTGCAGTCTGCGGTGGAGTATTTTCAGTCTTATAGAGCTTGTCCCAAGTTAGGTTGACCCAAGGGATGTCTGCATGATTACAAAATTTGTCCAAAAACTTCATCAAGAGAGCATAATTCTGATTTTGAATATTTAAGATGCCACAACCTCCCTCTTCTTTTGATCTGTACATTGGTTCCCATGCCACTAAGCAAGTGCCTTTCTTGTTAATGTCTCCTTTACTCCATATACAATGCTTTCTAAATCTGTCAATTTACTCAATGACTGAGGGAGGAATGGAGAGGGTGCACATATAGTAAGTGGGAAGAGCAGAAAAAGCAGAATTAACTGTGGTCAATCTTCCATGGTAGGAAATGAACTTACTTATCCCAGATAGTCTTTTCTCCATTTTAGAAAGAAGAGGAGTGAAATCTTGGACACTAGGTCTGGTCGTGCCTAGTGGGAGACCCAGGTAAGTGAAGGGCAGCTGTCCAACACTGCAATTGAGGACCTGTGCCAAGTCAATCATTTTTCCTTCATCAACATTAATAGGCAAGATGCAACTTTTTCTCGTAATTGACATTAAGGCCCGTAGAATCAGAGAAAGACTTCAAAATATCCTTTAGGGAGGAAAGCTCAGAGGCTTCAGCTAGGAGAACTAGAAGAGTGTCATTTGCATACTGTACAATGGGGTAGAAATCATCAAAATCATTGGACAGGGGGTGGTTAAGAATGCCATCATGCCATGCTTTATTAATAACTAATTGGAGAAGATTAGCTGCTAGGACAAATAGCAGATGGGAGAGGGGGTCTCCCTGCCTAACACCTCTTTTGCAAGCAAATGGTTTGCCAGGTATGCCATTTAGTAGGATTGAGGAGTTACTGGACTTAAGAATGCCTTCTATCCATTTCAGCCACTTTTTCGTGGAAACCTTTGAATTTCATAATTTCAAGAATAACTTGATGCTCTATTCTATCAAATGCTTTCTCAAAGTCTAGTTTGAGAATGACAATCTCTTTATTTGAATGATGGCATAGGTGCAAAATTGAAAAGCCTGTGCAAGGCAGTCCCCGGGGTTATAAGGCGATATCTTGTTCAAGCCAATAAATATAAATTTGGGGTTATAGTTAAAAGCGACCCAAGAGAAAACCAAAATAACTAGTTATAGTAAGCATGAAGGAGTTAAATTCCATTTTATTACTACACTACATAATGTTGGTAAAGTACTTACCTAAGTTTAAGTTATGGAAAATTCATAATTCATTGGTTATTTTAAATAATACTAAAAAACAAGATAGAGTGAGATACGTATGTTGTTTCCATTTGTATAGAATTTCAAGATTACAATGGATCTATGAAAAGATTGTATATTTACAACTACAAATGTAATAGTATACAAAGTCAACACCAATGATTAAATAGAATTTATGGCTACACAACCGTTGAAGATAGTTCTAGACCTGTCCCGAATATCGAATAGGACGAATGAACCGCCTCCATGGATATCTTTGCTTCGAACAAAACAATTAGCATTAGGCTCGGTCAACTGGAATGTGTATTATCCATATGAGAGATCTTCCAATCGAGAAGATCCATTGATCTCGAGACGAAGAGAAAGGGCCCATAGAATAGTAATTCACTTTTCTTAACAATAGGACCCTGGTGGTGTGGTTCATGTACGCCTAGGACACCGTAATATCGAACCATGAACGAGAAAATGCATGAGAGAAATATTGACTACTAATTGTGAAGCCCCAATTCTTAACTGGAAGGGACACCAAAGGACTCTGCCCTCCCTCTCTATTTATCCAAGAGATGGAAGGGCAGAGCTTTTTTTTTTTTTTTTTTTTTTTTCATCTTTTCTTTTCATCAAAGAGTTGAACAATGAAGATAGATGGCAGGCTGCAATCAGTTTCACTACATGCTCTAGCTAATTGCCCACCCCTTCCACATGTGATTTCTATGTTATGTATGGACGTTGGATGAGGATCTAGTTGAAGATCTTGCATTTGTTCTCTGTTGTCTTGTGGTGTGACCAAAGGCTCCAACAAGTTGAGCACGATATGCCGAACTTGTTGAGGAACAAGTTTCTTGCCTTCTTCCCCTTTTTTTTTGAGACCACGTTGTTTGCGTGTTTTTCATTAAGCATAATAAAGTTCAAGCAAATTGATGCAACGGTAACTACACAATTACCAAAACAAAACCTACCATCTACTGGATCACGATTACATCTTGACGAATTTGCGACCGAAGAAAAGAAACAGCCACTAAACTCCGACCCAAGCGAACAACTCTCTGCGAGACGCTTGTTGCCCGCAGCGCACCAAGCAGATGCCTCCTCTCTCATAGCTAGGGCAAGCTGCGATGGAGGGAGCACCCTTGCCTTCTTCCCTTTCACTAGCCGATTTGTGGCGTTAGGTGGAGCGGCTCGCGTGAACTCACTTGTTAGTCTCGTGTGTGCTACTTTCCACACGGCACAGTTCGGCAGGGAACTGACAACGACTTCAGGGTTTTTCTTTCCCGGCTGGCCGACTTCAAGTCAGGAGTGAAAGTACACGACGATGTACCTGAAAACACTTAATCCACAAGTACATTGTGTCACGGACTCACGGTGTGTATGATCGTGACTATGAACGCTCAGGTCGGAGGAGGCGTTGCCGATGATCGTGAGATCGCAATAAGCATATTTGTTGCCGGACCACAGCCACAGGTCGACGTTGGTGACTATGAATGAGCTCTTCTCGTAGAAGATATCCAGGATCTGGTACCTCCAGTAGTTCTTGAGGGATACGTTGCCCTTGTCGCAGCTGGAAGGCCAGGTAGCCGCAGTACGGCTGATGCGTGCGCCGGCGAACCAGAACGGGTAGGAGTCTAGGAGATGTTGACGCAGGCGCGCAGGGCGTCGAAGTATTCACGGCGGCCGCGGTGGGAATAGGACTGGCTAGAAGAGTGAGCAGTAGTATGGCTGGCCAGAGCAGGCCAGCGGCCGGAACAGGAACACGCGTGTGCATCTTTGCGTTGCGATTGCGACAAGGGAAAACACTACGTGGTGCGGGAGCAGACGTAGTTTGAGAACAACTGTTACAGAGGGCAATTCCAGAGTCCTCTGTTCAACAAGCGGAGAGGACTAGCTCGTTGCGCCAGCTCCACACTGCCTAACATCTGGGTAATAATCTGCACCAACTTTCTGAAAATAACACCTTTACTAGGCACTCAAGAAGTGATGTATATCAGTCTTATCAGAACGTGCAAGCGCAGACTATTTCTGAAAACAACACCTTTTTGCTAGACTATTTCTGAAAACAACACCTTTGCTAGTTCAACACCTTTGCTAGGCATTCAAGAAGTGATGTATATCAGAACGTGCCAAGCGCAGACTATTTCTGAAAACAACACCTTTGCAATTACAACACCTTTGCTAGGTGCATAAGTGAAAGAAAAGAGCGGCAAGTTGCTATGTACGTTAGGAGGATATCGAATATCTTAATATGCATACTTGGACAATAAGACTTTACCTGTAAAAGTCTTTATCACTTTGAATGAAAGATATTATATTAGACAATTGTTCTGAAACAAATATCCTAGTAGTTATATAACTTATGATTTCGCCCTCTGTCATAGAGAATTAGAGATACCTACGCAAGTTGAGTGCCAATTCCAGTAGTGTTGTAGGCAAATGTTTCATAGCGTAGGTAACCGTCGTAAGATTTTTGAATTCACAACACTTATATCCTTCATATTTAGCACTTCACTAGAAACTTGTCTTGTTGTACCACTGATCATGCTCGTGCTTTCAGCATTCCAACTGTAAGCTGGAACATCGCTGCAAAAGAATGAAAAAAATTGCTATATCAACATTGTTATAAATGATACGGAATAATTGTTGAAATATATGTATCTCAAATAATATCTTACAATATTTGACTGAAGTTTTGCCTTGGTGGCATGTCTAGTTCATCTATACCTCTCTCAAACATTTCCAAGACCTTTCCCATGGTAGGGCGATGCATTGGTAATATTTGGATGCACCACAAGCCAATCACACTTATTTTCCCCGGCGATTCCTTTGTTTTCATGTGTAACTTCACATGCCTGTAGTCCATCGCCTTGACCAAAGTGGTCATAAATCCAATGTGGAAAATACTTTTCACTTGACTGTTGAGCCATCGATTTAACATTTTTTTCTGCCTCCAACCATCTCCAAAGAACATCATTCCATAACTATAAACATCTGATTTTCTTTCAAAACAACTCTGAAGGTTCGAGAATGCACTTCAGAGCTATAAACCTGTGTGTTCCTCTAGCACCGGCCATAGAAAGCTTGCTCTCCTTGGTATGGCATAACTTGGCCAAACCAAAATCGGCAATCTTTGGGTGAAAGTTCTCGATCCGTAGGATATTTGGAGGCTTGATATCAAAATGCACTATGCGTGTATTACAACTATGGTGCAAGTATTCCAACCCTCGAGCAATGCCAATTGCTATGGTATAGAGCTTATCCCATCCTAAAGTTTCTTTGGGATTCTCAGAGTATATATACTTATCCAAAGAACCATTTGGCATATACTCATATATTAGGGCCCTCTTTGAGCCTTCCAAACAAAACCCAAATAAGCTAACAATATTAATGTGTGATGTCCTGCCAATACTCATAACCTCATTGACAAACTCCTCTCCATCACCTTTGGAGTCATGCAGGAATTTTACTGCAACTAGACGACCATCATCTAGCCTTCCTTTGAAAACCATGCCATAACCACCTTCCCCAAGCTTATTATTAAGGGAAGATGTTATCTTTGTTACTTCCGAGTATTTGTATCTTTTTGGAGCTAGTGATCCATGTGCTAATATGAGGGCCTCAATGCTCTTTTCTATGGTGCTACCGGTCTTCTTGCATAGGAAAAACCTTAGTTTTCGCCGATGCCATACAAACACATATATACATGGTAGGAGCAAGCTTGCAGCTACTGAAATGAGAACTGAAATCAAAGTAGATGTTATTTCCTTCTCACAAAACAACGAGGTGTTATATTATGAGCATTCAGATTTAGAGGCCATAAACAATTCAAATTGTAAATGTGAAAATAAATTATAATGGTCACATATTTTGCTCCAAATCATGTAGTTTTATATTGAAAGCTATAAATTGTGGGCTGATTGCTTGAATTTTTTTCATTATAGTATCTATGTGCAAAATTTATATATGTAAGAAGTTTTATAGTAGTTCTTCTAAGATCTTCCAAGTTCCAATAACTGAAACTAAGAATTAACTTATTGCATTAAATAACTATGTATATATAACTACTGAAATTTGGATTAGTAGCTATGAAAAGAATGTCAAAAGTAGCATACCTATTAGTGCTATCTTCCTGCCATTCCCGTTGACACCTAAAATAGCATGGAAATTAATTTAAAAATGAAATAAGTAGTGGCATAGTGATTGTTTTTGTAAGAGGAAGGAATGATATTAAATATTTTGTATATGAATTTTGAAGCATCCAACCCCTTTATGCTGATTTCTACTATATATATATGCTACGGTCTAAAGTTGATTGCTGCATGCTGGGCGGACGTTGTACTATGTCTATGTGATATTGGTTAATTTGGATAGGTTGAAGGCCGGAATAATAACGAATTCGATTGTTTTCTTAACTGTAATAAGGCAGGATCACAGCAGCAGGGGGTCCTTTTTTTTTTTCTTGAATACACAAAAGGTTTTGCGATCTTTTCTATTAAGACGAGAAACAGTGAAGGTCACAACGATGCCCCATGAATGACGCACTAGGGGGAATAGAGTTATACAACCAGCCCGCACTCCCTAGTAGAAGGAGATTAAACGCTATTACTCGCTAGCCATATTACCAGGTCGTCACCGTCGATTAGACGCAGTCGCTTGCGCGGCGCCTCGACCGCCTCGGCCCCTCTCCTAGCTGATCCATGAAGAGCTCTCGCAGTGCCTCTTTATGTGAGGGGTTGGGATCCTCACGGAAGACGCCTGTCGAGTAGGCCTCCTTTGCCGCCGTGGAGGGGCTCTGGTCCATCCATCGATGAACCTCATCCGCCGCATCACCAACATCTCCCCGCTTTAGAGACCGGGACACACGAGAGCGGCTGAGCAGTGATCCTCTTGCTGCGGTGTAGCAGCATAGGCACCGGTGGCGTCACCTCCACCGGCAAAGGGCAAAGAATAAATGACGGCACCTTTACGCCAGAATCTTGCTGGTGAACCGCTTTAGCCTCTTGCCTAAGGAGTCGGCAGATCGTGGAAAGGCGACTACATCCACGCCGGTTGGTGTGGCTTTCGCGACCGCCTCCAAAGATCCACATCGCCGTGCTGGCCTCCGAGAGGCGGCGGCGCATTTGGTTCCGTGCTCAGATCGGACTAACGCCGGTGGGTGGCCCACATCGCCCACCATGGCCGCATCAACGTCCGAGGAGTCGCCGAACACCAACAGCTTTGGCGTGACCGATCGTTTAGGCGAAGTCGCCACCGGGGCGAGGCGGGCGTGAAGGTGGTGTCCGCAGCATCGAGCTATCTTTGGGACGGAGCTCGCGTGCAACCACCGGCAACCACGGGCGTGGTCTCCACCTCCGCCCGCGCGATCGGGCGGAGACCACGGTCGACCTGGCTATCGGAGAAGAACGGCCACGAGCCCAAATGACGGCGGCCGGGTCAACCTCGGTGAGATCGCCGCACCGGTTGGCTTGTCGTGCCTAGCCTCGGGCGTCCGCGATCGGGCGTTGCATGGGCGGCCTCGGCCGAACGCGGGCGCGCGCCTCGCCGCCACCGCCTCGCGCCGGCGTGGACTTCGTGGTTGCCGTCTTTTCGCCACCGCTCCCAATCGCGCCGGCATGGCCGGCCCAAGCCCACCGCACCTCCTACATCAGAGGCTAGTGAAGCGACGACTCGAGTCTCCGGCCCGGCCGACTCGAGGCCACAACCCGAGGTGGCGCCGCAGTTGATCGTCGCACCCATGTTGTTGACCGCCGCCGGCTAAATCCGACGCTACCAATGCCGCCGCTGAGGTCCGCCGGTGCCCCCTCGTGGCACCTTGCACGGCCCCAACCGATGCCATCTGGGAGGCTGGCGGGGAGCCACCACCGGCAGGTTGTCGTGGCGGGACATCCCCCTTCGCCAAAGATCTTGCAGCGGCCTTAGGCATCTTGCAGTCCCTGGCAAGGTGGTGGAGGCCACAACAACGCAGGCCATGTCGTGGCAGCGCGGCCAAGCCGCGCTGGTGAGAGAAGGACAGCCGCTTGAAACACCCGTCACGAACCTCGCCGGGATCTTCCGGGAGGGCGGACGCCGCCTCGGTTGGGTCCCAACCGAGCCGCCCCGGGGCGCACTCCCCGACGGGGAAGGATGTCAAGCCACCCATCGGGCGTTGGGGCGCATTACACCCTCCCACGGCGCCCAAGGCACTACCGGGCGGGGACACGACCTTCAACTGGCCGAGCAGGAATGCCGCCACCAGCTGTGGACACGCCAACTATCCTTCCTCCTTCTTCGCCGAGGTTCGCTCCGCCCAGCCAGCCACCCCACCCCGCCCCCGGGCCACGCCTAGACCTTGCCCGAGGCTGCATAGAGGCAGGCTTTGGTGGGCGACTGGGCGGCATCCGTAGGACGAGGGAAACTCATCGCCGAATGCTTTGCCGTCATCATCCACCCACCGGGCGGTGCAGCCAGGCGGCCCCTCCGAGCCGGCCCGGATGGAAAGGCGCGGCATGGGGGAGAGGGAGGATGACGGGCTCGGGCGGGGGCAGACGGGTGGACTAGGAAGACGTTGAGGCCGGAGGCGCCGGCTTCCTCGCCCCCGCCCTCACTTTCGGGGACGCCCAGATGATGACCAAGATCGCCCACCGGCCCGGCCAAAGTGGTGCGACCGAGGAGGAGGGCGGCGGAGACCCCGCGCCGCCTCCCCGCGGGTTTTCGTCCCGGCCACCACGCGAGGAGGGACCCGCCTCGGGCGACCGCAGAGGCCGCCGCGGCGAGCCGCACACGACGGAAGCAGCGTCACCACTGGGCCGCACAGGCGCGGGGTGTGTCGAGATGGCGACAGCCCGCGAGGGCCCGGGCTGCGGCGGTGTTCCCCCGGCCGCCAAGGCTACCTCTCTGCAAGGAAAGACACCTCCACCGCCCCGGATCGGCACCGGAGTCCACAGGTCAACCCCCCAAAGAGCGACGAGGGTGAAGGGCGGAGCAAAGGAGGGAGCGGCGTTCGCCGGTGCCGGGCGACGGCGCCGGGGGGAGGGGGGCACCACGGGCCGGCTCCCGGATCCGGATCCAGGAGGCACTCGGGCGTCCATGGCCACCCGGGAGGGGGAGGGGTTGGGGGTTGGGGTGGAGGACGGGGTGGACGGGAGGAGGCACCCGCCGTGGCCGGCAACGGCGCTAGCCGCAGCGGGGGACGGCGCCCCTAGGGTTTCGTGGCGGCCGGGAGCACGCCATGGGCCGTGTGCGCCCGCTGCTAGTCGTGGGGAGGGAGGCGAGGGGGAGGCGGGGCCGTGGGGGCGCTGGCGTTAGGGTGACGGCCGCCGCCGCCCGGTGGCGGCGGCAGGTGGGGCGGCAGAGCGGGTTCGGGTCGGGGAGCTGGCACTAAACAAGTACTGTACTTCTGGAACATTGACGTTAAGATAGAAATTTGATTTACCAGCAGGGGGTCCTTTGATGCGCACCTTCACCAGTGTCCTCATGCTCGTGCCATTTTGTTGCCACCCGGTTGTGAGCATAGGAACCTCCGTGCAGCTATTGCTACTTCTTCCGTCGAACAAGGCAGCTGCGCAGAGGCAGTTGTGCAAGCACAGATCTTGGCATTGCTCCGCTGTGATGGACGACTGCTGCTCGTAGAATATCATGTTCATGCGGCTCCAGTACGTGTTGGTTAACTCCACGAGCTTGAACTCGGAAGCATGGCTCTTGTTCCCGTCGTCGCAGGCATCCTGAAGAAACGCTGGCGAACAGCCCTTGTACCTGAACTGCGTCTGCGAGAAGGTATAGCCACTAAGACACTCACAGTCGAGCCGGTTGTCAGCACCGTATACGACACAGTATGAGTTTTGTCCACACATGCCTTGGCCACCACTTGTCATCGTTTGGCAGCCAGTGCTTGGTGTAGACGACGGCTCCATGACAGACCATGCGGCGGTGCCGTTGCCGGCGGTGTTGTTGGGGAGGATGTAGACACGAAGGATTCCATCTGGGTCCAGCGTGGCGTGCTGGTAGAAGAACCGATTGCCGGGCGAAGAAGGAATGGGCTGAGCCTGAGGGGATGTTAGGTTCCTGCTGCTGCCGTCGGCGAGTCGGTAGTAGAGGTACCCGACGAGCTCGGCGTCGAAGAAGAGAGTCGTGTTTCCACAGTCAGGACAATTCAACCCAGTGTTGCTGGCCCAGTAGGCGTCGCTGGTGGAGATGTTTGTACCAAAATCCGTCATGTACAAGTACATGACGATGTTCCCGTCGCCCTGCACGCCGAATAGGAAACGGCCGACGGAGAAGTCCGCGTCGGAGGCCCTTGACCGGAGGGAGTGAATTTGAGGGCATGACCTGCCCCGGGAGCAGGGTGTCCGTGGGGTGTCCGAAGCTCTCCCAGACGACGGTCTTGCCGTCGACGCCGAGGAACTGGAGGTTGCCGGTGTCGCGCAGCGCGAGAAGGGAGCCGTAGTTCTGGCTAGGGTCGGTGTAAGGGCTCCAGGCCGCCTTGCCGGGGCTAGCAGGGTTTGTGTTTGCTGCTAGTAGGGAGAGCTGGCCCGCGGCGGTTAGGTGGAGGACGGACTGGCCGGCGGCGACCACGGCGGAGCCTGAGCCCGCGTCTGCGGCGAACCACACGACGCTGCCAGGATCAAAGTGAAACCATATCGCTAGGAGGAAGGAGTTGGAGTTGTTGTCGAGGGCGCGGAATCCGAAGGCGAAGTCGCCAGAGGGGCTGGTGATGTAGTTGGGTGGCGTCAGGCTGTCGCCGGCGGCCAAGCTGCTCCGGGTTGTTGACATGGCTACAAGAACGTACGGCTGCGGTTGCATGGGAAGGAGGAAAAGGGCAAGGTGTAGGAGATGAAGAGCGGAGAGCAGTGGCTTCATTGCTGGCTCGTACATCAGCTAAGCTAGTAGAATGGCTCTATGAGTAAGAGGATGAGGATCGGATGCCTTTTCCGTGCTCGGACGGCTATAAGATGGCAAAGCGCCAAAGCCCATAGGTAGGAGTCACGCACGAAACAACCAATGAAATTATACGGTAAATGTCGCTCAAGTTCCTGCCTTTTAGAAGCAACCAAGACCAAATACCGTTTAATTAACGACAGTTCAGTGCACGCAGCAGCACTGGCCAGATCAACTCAGTACTCTCAGCAGCGGACCACCACTTGGTTAGAGCAAAAGCCACATCGATCAATATCGCCACCGGTCGCGATCACGTACTAAGAATGCCTGCCAAGACCCTCTCGCCGAAGTCTCCTCTCCGGCCCTCAGCCGCGCTGCTCTCTCGGCCGGCCGTCCTCGCTGGCAGCTCCCCACGCCGTTCAGCGTCGTGCGGCGGGTGGAGGGGACAGCAGGTCAGTCCATGCAAGATTTAAGCTGCTGCGTCAGAGGGGTTATTACGGTTACGACAAGTTGCTACTTGTTGCTGTCATCCGGGACGCCGCCAGAGCGTTTGTAAACTCAGAGATTCAGATTTTACGCGTCGGCGCGTCGCCATCTATCAGCCAACTTTCTTCGCGGATCTGTGTGGAGCGGGAGACAAGCCTGGTCTCTGTCTGTGTTTTTTTTTTTTAGATAATGGATAATACAATCCGGCTATGACTTCTTTTTTTTGTGAACTTTGCTCTCTGGAATAAAATTTGTTTGGCTCTATGACCTTCCGAAGTCAAGGGTAACAAGCCCTGTTCGCCTACACGGCCTACTCACCATGTACACGTTACTCAGCAGCTCAACGTGCAGTTTAGGCCATAAACAGTATGGTACACGGTTGTAAACGGTCAAACACAGTCCTAAACGGACTACACGGGCTACACGACTCGGATCCTATACGGTTCTACACGGCGAGTAGAGCGAGTAGGTCGACGATTAGGCGATTGGAGCGCCCAAATGAGTCATTTGGGCGGTAGAATGACCTCATCACACGTGCTTTGGCCCAGTTAACTTTGACCCCGTATAAAAGCCAACCTGTATATAAATTTGGAGCACATTATGTAGTAGGAATATATCAATTTATGATTATTAAATTATTTATTACTTGTCAAAATAGCTATTTTACAAATATAGTATGTAAATGTGTAATACGTGTACACGCCGTGTACATAGCCTAAACGCTACACGGGGCCTCGCCGACCGTTTACTAAAAAACTGTTTTACCTCTAGAAAAAAACAAAAAATATTGAGTTTTGGTAAATTTGGAATAGTATTAAGCCGTGATGAAGTGTAAGGCTGGTCTATCATGGACCTGGTACATGATGATGGGGTATCATTGGTATATTTCTATTGTATTTGTTATGGAATTCTTTTCCCAAAGGAAAACTGTGGTATATATGCGTATGTGTGATGTCATCGTGAGGTCAACAAACGAACAGAGTGTCGATCTTGTTGGACGGGAAACCGTCAAGGGAAAAGGATTTGCAGGAGTTGGCCGGGAATTAATGAGCGGAAAGGGAAAGGCTACCGCGCAATGCAATGATCGAGCAAGGATCAACTCCTATAGTGCCGTTCTGTATGGAAATCATCATTTCTTTCTTTTTTACATGACACCTAAGCGTGTTTTTATTAAGCAGGAATGAGTTTTTTAATATAGGAAACGAGGGGACATAGAGGGTGTTTAGTTGGTAAAATATTTTGGGTTCGGCTACTATAGCACTTTTTATTTGTATTTGGTAATTGTTGTCCCACCATAGACTAATTAGGCTTAAAAGATTCGTCTCACACTTTTCAAAAAACTGTGCAATTAGTTTTTTTATTTACCTACATTTAATACTCCATATATGTATCAAGAGATTCGATGTGACAAGGTACTGTAGCACTTTTTGTGAACTAAACATGGCCATAGCCAATTTCGAAATCGTGCTTTTTTATTAAGTGTCGTTATCGAAGCTCACATGACAACAACTTCCGCACGCGGTTGTGATTACATAGCCAATTTCGAAATCAAGGAATGACTGGATTTTAGGCAAATTACTCAAAATCTGCACAATGCAAAGGCAGTTTTCAGAGAATAGCCTTTTCTGATTTCTTTGAGGATGAAAAGAAAAAAATCTCCAAGAGTTTAATCAATAGATCAACAGTCTGCCTTAGCTTGGTCCCTCTCAGTCCTGGACTTCTTTTTATTATTATTCACCTTTTTTTGTCTCTCAATTCTTCCCTTTAAGCCCCTGTAGCCCATGTAAGTGTTTTGCTCACTAAAACATTTGTACATGGTCGACTGCCCAAACGCTCAGCAGTTTAGACAGTGTCTACTAAAAGAAGGACAAGACGTTCTAGTCCATGTTGCAACACATGGCGCGGATGGCCGGGATATCTTTCCAGTTGAATCTCTCTAGTTTGACAGGTCAGCTAACCAGCTAAATAAAGTTACTTCTTTTATAATATGTTCTCGATATATGGGCTTTGCCGGTATCTGGTCATTTTGCAACCTCTTTAAGATTTACCTTTTTGGAGGAGTTTGCATGCCATTATGTGATACGAATCATACAGAGTTATTTTTTTGATTCAACCTAGTTCTTGGTAAACCTATCATAGGCTTATAAGTTATAACCATTTGATACGGGAATATCTGTAACATCTCTTTTGTTAGCTCCCGAATAGAATGTGACTTCGATTAATACGTTTATGTTTCTTTTTAAAAATGTTAGGATTGCTCTTTTATATATCTATTTTCTGTTTAACAACAGCCAACCTACGAATCCTTACGTGCTACTCTTCTTACAGCATCAGAGCAGAGCTGATGTAGGGTATCATGGTTATGCTAAAACCTTCAATGAATCAGAGGCTCTGCAGAACCAAGCTCTTGTGTCATATGAAAACTTCATTGTATCTTAAAGCAGCAGGAAGATGCTCTGACAGGACAAGGCAAAAAAAATTGTTGTTCAATGTTTCCATTTTGTATGCTATAAGAACAAAGGGGAGGGAGGGGTATTGTGCTACATAGGTTTTGGTTAATGTTTGTTGTTATCCTCAGACATGTTATGGTCTTATTTTAAGCCAGCAAATTATCTTGTTTTAGCCTCACAGACATGGAAGAATCTTTGATACAGAATTTGTTAAATATTATCTACAATTAGCAGCTCACATTTGGCTATTTAGAGCATGTCCAAAAGACTACTCAAATTTACTGTTTTAGTACTCTCTAAAATAGAGTTGATAACAAAATACTAGAGTACTTCAAGAGACTATGTAAAAGGAGACCAGAGGTGGAGGGATATAGAGAGCTAGTCAATTTGAAGAGTCATGTAGAGAGTCTGTTGGATGATGTATTTTCTCAATAATAGCTAAATTTAGCTTTATAAAACTATTTCGCTAGTTTTTTGGACATGCTCTTACAGAACCAGAGCAAACTACCAAATTTGGCTCACATGCACTTCAACGGGTGCATATCATGTTCACAGCTTCCACCAGCAAGCCAGATGGCAGAACAACATGTTCTTCAGATTAGAGGTGTAGATGCCGTAGTCAATATTTGGCTCAGAACTCCTGGGGAATGTAGTGAGAAGTCCAGCAGCTTTTCCCCAAAAGCTCAAATTGCTACACATTACTGACATGTTCAATTTATAAAGTTGGCCACTCAGCAGAGGGAATTTGTGCTGTAGCATGGAGGGCAATCCTCAACAACTTGCTCTAATGCCTTAAGCACCTCTGGCTTAAAGATTGCCAAACATTCAGAGCTCTCCCTGATGATCTGCATTGAGTTATCAATTTAAAACGAATTCACATCGAAGGGGCGCCTCACAGTCTGCAAGATGTTGCCAACCTTCCTGCCACTGTGTGACTCAAGGTGAAGAATGCTAGATATTTGAGGAGGATCTCTAATCTTCAGAAGCTGCAGCTTTGTTTACCCAGGACTGTCTACGCTCACTGAAAATGAAGCGCTTGTACATGATTGACTGTTCAAAAGCGCAGCGATTTAGGAATTGTCTTGGGTGAGCTCACTGGTCGATTTGTGACGTTAAGTGGAGCGGCTCGCGTGAGCTCACTTGTCAGTTGTCACTAGTCAGTCTTGGGTGTGCTACTTTCCACACGGCACTTGTTCCCTGCTCGGCATGGAACTGACGACGACTTCAAATCAGGGTCAAGTGAACGTACACGACGGTGTAAAAAAACACTGGATCCACAAGTACATTTAGGGCCTGTTTGGATTTCAGCCATACTTCGCCTCGCCACGTTTAGGCCCGCCACAATTTTCTAGTATGGTGTTTGGTTGACGTGAAAATTTAGGCTGCCACAAACTGCTATAGACTCAATTCTTGTCGTTTTGCTCTTTAAGTTTGTCATCTTGTGTGGCAGAATGTGTCAGAATTTGTGGCGAGTGTGGTGTGGCGGTGGCGGACGTTTTGGCCGCCGCGGCTGTGGCGAGCGTAGGTGTGGCGCGGCGAACGATGGCATTAAACCAAACAGGCCCTTAGCATGATTATGATAATGATAGGTGACTTTGTTGAATTGTGGAGGGGCGGCGTTATCGATGCCTCAAGCGCGTTCCACCATGCTGACGTGGAGCTCCCGTGCCACGACCGCTCCGCGCATGGTCCCTGCCCATATAGTATAGTCCACTTCAACTCGATGTTGCACGCTAACCTTGTCTTCTCTGACCCGTCGGCACCTCTTGTCATCAAACTATTTACCATTTTTAGGGATCAGGCCAGCCTATCTTTGCCGTAGATCACCTCTGTGGACGTCATAGAAACAGCTGTCTGTGTTTGAGCGACCCTTATCTGGTAACTTGTACGTGCCATGCCTACGACTACTGAACTCTGAATGTTATTTTTTTTTAAAAAAAAAAAAAAACGGAAATGCAGTTCCATTACTCGAGTCTGCACGTTCGGCAGCAACAATAGCGATCACACATATTGGCTAGAGTTTGGCAAACTTTGAATTTTGACTCGAAGTCCACAGAAAATGCTAACATAGCACATAGTTTTGGCAACCACACATGTACATGTCATGGCGGCATATCAGACAACGTGATCCGCTGTTATAAATTAAAAAATAGCATCAGCTGCATTGTGCAAGATACACCAAACAGGCAAACACAGCCCACCATTTCCCCAATGTGCACCAAAGCAGCCAACATGGCAATGTCCTGCTCGGTGTTCATTTTTCTGCTGCTATCCGTCTCCATGTCCGTCTCGACACTGGTGGCTGCAGACGCCAACGATGAAACAGCGCTGCTGGCCTTCAAGGCTGCAGCGGCCGGCAGCAGGAGTGACGCTCTTGCTTTGTGGAACAGTAGCACCAGCAGTGGGTACTGCAGCTGGGAGGGGGTGAGGTGTCGGGGTACACACCGTCGAGTGGTGGCGTTGAGCCTGCCATCTCATGGGCTCACGGACGTCCTGTCCCCCGCAGTTGGAAACCTCTCATCCTTGGATTCTGAACCTAAGCTCAAATGGGTTCAGCGGGAACATCCCTGCAAGCCTCGGTTGTCTGCACCATCTCCATACCCTCTACTTAAGTAGCAATGCCTTCTCTGGCCCGCTCCCCTCCAACTTGAGCTCTTGCACCAGCCTAATAGAGATGGTCCTTGACTTTAACAAACTCAGCGGTAGTGTGCCCTTTGAGCTCGGTGACAAGCTGAAGCAACTCAAGGTGCTCGGCGCAGAACAACAAGCTTCACTGGAAGGATTCCGGCATCGTTGGGCAACTTGACATCATTGAGTATTCTTGATCTCGCGTTCAACCTGCTTGAGGGTACTATCCCGAATAGCATTGGCGCCCCTCAAGGACCTCTGGTATCTTCATCCCGGCTACAACAACCTCTCCGGTGAGCCCCGATATCCATTTATAATTTGTCTTCCCTAAAATTGTTGCAGATTCAGGGGAACAAGCTCAGTGTTAGCATCCGTACCGATATTGGCAACAAGTTCCCCAAAGATGCGAATCCTCGTCTTTTACAAACCAATTCACCGAGACCATCCCTCGCTTCACTCTCCAACATCACATCGCTCCAAATACTCCTCCTCGCAGACAATATGCTCATCGGATATGTGCCTCCCACCATGGGGAGACTACGAACTCTGCAAAAGCTATCCTTGTCCTACAACATGCTACAAGCTAACGGTGGGGAGGGGTGGGAATTTATCACTTCTTTGTCAAACGCAGCCAGCTCCAACTATTAGATCTCGAACACAACATCACTTTCACCGAAAAGCTACCAATATCAATAGTGAATCTCTCAACAACCCTAAACATTCTCACCTTTAGCTCCATCGATTTGGGGAAGCATCCCCGCCATCGACAACTGTGGGCCTTGAATTCCTTTGATGCACATAATATTTCCGTGATCCGAGTAATTCCGGATAGCATCGGCAAGCTAGGAAACTTGACTGATATTTATCTGTACAATAATAACTTGTCTGGCCAAATACCTTCGTCTATCGGAAATCTGTCAAAGTTAGCTATCCTTGGTGCATATAATAGCAATCTAGAGGGGCCAATTCCACCAAGCATTGGGAAGTTGAAGAGTTTACAAGTCCTTGACTTGTCAATGAACTTGTCATACAATTCACTATCAGGACCTCTCCCCTCTGAAGTTGGTAGCTTAGTGAACCTTAACATGCCTTTGGTCCTATCAGGAAACCAATTATCCGGCTAGATAACCGAAAAGTATTGGGAAGTGCACTGTGCTTCAAGTACTTTGGTTGGACAATAATTTATTCAACGGAAGCTTACCTCAATATTTAAACAAGGGTCTAACTACACTCAACCTATCAATAAATGAGTTGTCCCGGTACTATTCCGCATGCCATTGCAAGTATCGCTGGCACTTGGAACAATTGTTCCTGGCACACAACAACTGTCGGGACCAATCCCCAAAGTTCTACAGGACATGACATCTTTGTCAAATTTGGATTTGTCCTTCAACAATCTGCAAGGGAAGTACTAAAAGAAGGGATTTTCAGAAATTTTGTTAACCTGTCGATCGTCGGAAATAACAAGCTCTGTGGAGGAATACCCCAACTTGATTTAATTCCATGCAAGACAGATCCCGTGAAAAAAAGAACAAAAGAGGGAAACTGAAGTATCTTAAAATAGCACTAGCAACAACCTTTGCACTCTTATTATTAGCTATTGTTGTTGCACTCGTTTACTTGATCTACTGAGGAAGCAAACACGAAAGCACAAGGGCGCATTCGACCACCAATTGTTGAGGAACAAGTATGAAAGGGTTTCTTATCATGCATTATCAAATGGAACCAATGGATTCTCGAAGCTAATTTGTTTGGTAAAGGCAACTTTGGGACAGTCTATAAATGCGCTTTTCATGGTGACGAAACTAATGTTGTAGCTGTAAAGGTTTTTGACCTTAAACAATCAGGCTCTGCTAAAAGTTTTGTAGCTGAATGTGAGGCGCTGAGAAGGGTGCGTCACCGCTGCCTCATGAAGATCATCACATGCTGCTCAAGCATCAATGAACAAGGTCGATTTCAAGGCATTGGTTTTTGAGTTCATGCCAAATGGTAGCTTGAATCGTTGGCTCCATCCGAGAATCCGGCATGTCCACTTTAAACAATACTCTCAGCATTGCACAAAGGCTAGATATTGTTGTTGATATCATGGATGCTCGACTATCTTCATAATCAATGCCACCACCAATCATCCATTGTGATCTCAAACCAAGCAACATCCTTCTTGAGGAAGACATGAGTGCCCGAGAGTTGGAGATTTTGGCATAGCTAGAATCATTACTGTAAAGTGAAAGTAAAATTCTACGCAAAATTTCAATAGCACAATTGGCATAAGAGGCTCCATTGGATATGTTGCTCCTGGTAAATGTTATGTTTATTTTTTATTTATTTCAAAACCTTCTATAAATATGACATGTTGATCAATATTTCTTTTTTCTTTTGCATAATAATAGAGTATGGTGAAGGTTCTTCCATCACAACTTTGGTGATGTTTATAGCCTCCGCATATTGCTGCCGAGACTTTTACGGGGAGGAGCCCAACAGATGATATGTTTAGGGGTTCATTGGATCTACATAAGTTTTCGTGAGGATGCTCTTCCGGATAAAATGGGGGAGATAGCCGATACGACAATGTGGCTACACACTGGAACCCATGACAGCAATACAAGAAACATAATTGAGCAATGTTTGGTTGATGTCATTGCTCTTGGGGTATGCTGCTCAAAGAAAACAACCTAGAGAGAGGACATCGATACAAGATCTTTGTCAATGAGATGCATGCTATCAGAGATTCATACCTCAAGTTTGACAGACCTCTTGTGGTGGAACATGGTGCAGGAACGAAGTTTGCAATAATTTTCAAACAATAGTGAATAACTAGAGCTAAACATGGCCAATATGTGATCATTGCTCTAGCACATGTCTGACTGCATATATGTTGTCAACTGAAACAACTGATCATTGTTGTAGCATGATATCATATATGCAAATTGGTGTAACAACTGAAGCACATGCACGTGAGGACTGAAGTCTCATTTGGATCTGTATGTTTATCATAGAAGATGTAAAAGGGAAATGTAAAATGACAGGAAAATTTACCTTAAGATAAGAAATGCTTGAGAAGGCACCAACTGCAGTTATTTACAAGAGCAGTGATCACAGCTGAAGGTGTATTAGGATACGTTGTCGATGTACGCAGCCACCTGCAGTGTTAGAAATCTACCCTCTTAAGATATGAAATGTTTGAGTCTTCACAGCAGTGGGCATGTCATTCGTAGCATACTCTATGCTCCACATCGTCATATTGATTATTGATCAAAACAACAACAAAATGACTATCTTGAAGATTAGGCATATGCATTTCAAATGACTACAGCCTACAGGTTCAGAATACAATACAGTTCCAGAAATTTAATTCTGTGTAAGAAATTAAAAACAGTCTCTAGCTCAAACCGACTATGTCTTTGTGGCAACCAGGCTGCACACAGAAGAGAGAGAAATGCAAGATGCAGAAACTCAGAAACCCCAATTGGCTTTGGGATTCCTAGCCGAAGCGCCCAATTCCATTCACAGTTTCGCTTCTGCTGCTTAAATGAGCCAGAACAACCAAAAGCATACAACTACCACGCGAAAAGCGGGAGGCCAGAGGAAGGCAAACCTAAGAGAAGGAGAGAACCTGGTGACGACCTCGATGCCCGCGGAGACCCCTGGTGAGCTCGCAACTTCGGATTGTCGCAGGGTAGGACGAGGCCGACAGAGGTCCGGATCGCCGCCCTATCAACCCAGCCTGGAGGCCACCGCGGCTAGCTTCTTAGAAGGTATCGATGGCGAAGGAGATCGTGGACGGAGATGGCGTTGGAGCAGATGTAGTTGTCTCATCTCACCTTCTTCTTCCTCGCCGCCGCCCTTGTTCAGTTCTCGCCCTCGCACACGGCGGGGCGCCGCTTGTACGACGGCCGCCGCGGTGACCTCCTCCATGGGTTTCCTTGGCACCGAGTGCACAATTGGGCCTACAAAAATCATTAAAGGCCTGTTCGACTCCTACATGGACAAGTGTGGCTCCGTAGTGGACTGAAACAGCTGGGCCTCTGGAGAGATGAAAAAGGTTTTGTTTGGTTTTATATTAGCTGAGATAGAGAAGAACTTAACTGGAGGACTGCAAAATGTTCAACGCCTGGAGAGACTAAACTTTTCTTTTTGGGGAAAAGTTGTGAGGACTGCAAAATCTTTTTTCCCAAAGCTTGAGTTGCTCAATCGTTCCATAAGTTTAGTTAGTGTTACATAAGTTTAGTTAGTGTTTTTGATTGTCTCATGCTTTATGGTCTTATTTTAAGGCAGCAAATGATCTTGTTTTAGCCTCGCAGTCATGGAAGAATCTATGATACGGAAATGTTAAATTAAATACTACTATCTACAATTAGCAGCACCACAAATTTGTTGAAAAACGTACGTACATGTCCCCTTTTGTTATGGGCTTATGGTTCCCAGAATAATAAAAAGTACAATACTACATACAGAAATTCCGTTGGATCGTTTGGAATAATATCAAAGGATACAGTACACACAGGCCCCAATCCGTGCACATCACAGGGATATACATCTAACATCTATCAACACTGGATCGAAGCGCGACAAAAAAAATTTTTCGCGATCGGGCCATTCACCCGTATTTCGAAGCGCGACAAAAATGTCACTGGATCTAATACTCCGAAGGTGTTGTAGTAACAAAATTACAGAATTTACTACGACTCAAGTAGTACTACTATTGTATTGTTGTAGTAACAAAATACAAGTTCCATGATGAGTCCAGGTCGATGGATGATCGTCTTCATCCGTTCCACATCCATTCCACTTCTGCAAATTAAAACATGAGCGGAATTAGAAACAACGACTTTAGGATCGACCTGCTGACGGTACCCTGTGCTATGGAACTTTCTGCAAAAAGAGACCTGTCAGGCTCGAGATCATCTTTCTGCAAAAAAAGCAAAAGAGGTTCGTGCTATGGATCGGAGGAAGCAGTGCAGTGCAGCACAACAAGAAGTGCTGCAGTCTATTAAATTTTGACGAATTTCTTTTTATTTGTAGTCGTCAAAAACAATTTTGACTGGTTAACTTTGCTGAATCTCAACCTGAATTTTGTTCACGTTTTGAACGCCAGAACCTTGCCTACTAGAAGGTGAGCATGTATCGGACCGGATCGATTTCCTATGATTGACGAGTGACGACCGGATCGGATCACAACCTGCCTGGGCAAGCAACCACTCGGAACAACTAGCACTGCAGGTGCACTTACAACAAGTCCCGGAATTTGACTGGTGAACCTAGTCAAATTCCAGTGGACTCGTCAATTTCGGTCTCAAAGAAGAAGGAAGGATAGGAGTGGAAGCTAGACGTACAGTGGAAGCTAGAGTGGATCAGTCCAACTAGAGCTGCGCGGCGGCCGAGGTGAGGAAACGGAGAAAGCAGAGATACACGTACCTTACCTCAATCAAAGCGCGTTGTAGATCTTCAAGAGGAGGTCGGCGTCGAAGTGCCCACCCTGAGCAACAGCTACAACGAGGGCGAGGAAGGAGAAGCAGAGGTTGACCAAGCCGATGCCGCGGCGGCCGCGTCCCACCGTGCTCACCCAAACCCCAACGAAGAGGGTGACGATGCCGGCGAGCACGGCCACGACCAACGCGGGCGCGTACACGGGGCCGGTCAGAGCCGTGATGCAGGCCGAAGCTGAGACGGCCACAGCAAGAGGGCCAACGTCGTCAGCACCCCGCGCCTGCAGCCGGCGCCGTGGGCCTCCGGTGGCAGGTCGCGCTGCCGCCGCCGTGTACTGCTGGATCATTTCCATCAAGAGAAGGCCGGCGGCGAGGAGGGTCTGCTGTGTTCTGTGCGGACTGGGGAGTCCGGCCTGCGACGTACTCGGGTTTGGCTTTAGGTGTGGAGGAGAGATGGTGCGGGCATTGGGTATTTATCGACTAGTACTTGGGTTTGGCTTTAGGTATTGCATCCATCCAGATTTTTTTATAAGATCCGGAACAATGTCCAGCATTCCTCGATTGGATGCAGCTAATTACTCCTACTACGTGACTTGCCGATGCGGACATTCGGCGGCCTGTGTGTGCGCGCATGTTTTTTCCACTTTTTTTTTTTTTTTTTCCTATAATCATAATCTTCTTTTTTTTTTTGGCGAGGATCCTATATCAGAATCAAGCGAACATGCGTCCTGATTTTGTACTTCCATATTTCCTGGTCCGAATATTTTAGTATTGTTCTCGTTCTTTATAATTCTTATGTACCTAAGGTCCGTGTTTGATAACTTTTGAGCGGTGTACTCATTTTTTTAATTCCATCTTGTGAGAAAATGATATGGCGACAGAGGAAGCACACGAGAAGCAGGGTCATGATTATTAAGTAAATTAAGACCACGAGTTACCTGAGTCAAACGAGAAACGAACATATATACTCCCTCTATAACTAAAAAGCTTAACGCGTTTAGGACAAGGTTTAGGCCAAACATTAGGAACATAAATTATCAATAACTTTTACGTCGTTGAGTTTGCAAATGTGAAACCTATATGAATAGATTTGTCTTGAAAAATACTTTTATAAAAGTATACACATATCACTATTCGATAAACATTTTATAATAAAAAAGAGGTCAAATTTGTGTTTTGGCGACCGTGTCACTATCCTAAACATTAAGCTTTTTGGGTATGGAGGGAGTATAGTAGATGACATGTGTGGCTAACCTGCAATCTTAAAAAGAACATTAGAAAGAACTCTTTTAAAGTCGATTCCAGTTGGCCTCCTCCCAGCAAACAGAGGGGGTCGGTCGGTCTCTAGTTATCACGTCGCACTCAAAGAAATTTCCTCAAAAGCAAAAGCAGGAACAGGGATCTATCAGTCTAGTCCCCATCTTTCATTTTGACTCCATGCTGAAAACTGCAAGCAGCCGCTTCACGAAACTCCTGGTCCACGCCCCTTAATTAATGATGAATCATCACTGTCGTTGTTGACTCTGTGGCCCATTATTGAGTAGTAGGAGTACGTAGGACAAGAAGATTAATTCCTCGATCATCACAAAACGAGGATCCAGGGAACAGCAGCCAAGGACAGATTCGCAGAGCGTGCGGTACTACTACACGTTACAGAGAGTAGAGGGTCCACGCGTTCAGCGGATGGACTCGTACGCGACCGCGGCGCAGGGATCAGCATGGCATGCGCCGTACGCCGAGACCGACCGGGCCAGAGAGCGAAGCGAGCCCAGTGGCGCGCCGCGCGCGCGGCGCTCCCTTTCCACCTACCCGGTCCCGGCGACAGTTTCCATTGCGCCACACGTCACGACGGAGCCCATGACCCATGCGTGTGTCGTGGCCCGGCAAATTCTTCCTTCTTCGTGTCCGGTTCCGCGCACGGAACAAGTGGCCCTCGGCACGGCAGGACACTGGTTCATGCGTGCCTTTCTAGGCTCACCTGACGCCTGCCAGTAGTACGAGGACCCGCTCCAGCTCTGCTGTCTTTGCTTATGTCTGGACAGATTGATCAAAGACTTGTCAATGTGATATAGCAGCATCAGGATTGTATCAGTTACTAAATATGTGCTTGTAATAATCTTTTGAGGCTGTGTGCTAATGCTGAGGTCACAAGATTATTGTATCAACTTGACATAATGATCTTTGAATTAATAAAATCCCCAGGATCCATCTAGCTTAGATGTTTGCTGATTATGTGCAGGCTACTTCTAATTGTCATGATCCGTCTTGGTCCTCTGTGCATCGTCACATTGAGAGCTGATAGTTGAACCTTTGAATCAACTCCTATAGTTTGTTTTGTATTTAACCATTGTTATTGTGAGGGGGGATCGCCACACCTCACCTTAGCACCTTAAGAGCATTGCTGTTTAGTGTTAACTAATGGAAGAAATATCTAGTTCCACAGCTCATACCTATTATTATGTAGTAACATACTACTATGATGGTGATGAGGGTCTCGACGGACCCAGCGCCACTCGACTCGCAGTCGCAGCATGGGGGCCACCGTTGGGAAGCCAGCGTTCGGTGTCGCCGTCGCGCCGAAGACCCAGGCAGAGGAGCGCCTCGCCCTCGCAGAGCACGCCCTGCTCCAGTGGACTCGCTCCCCCGGCGCTGACTCGGGCATCTGGTTTAAACAAACTTTAAACCTGGTTTAAGCAATTGTGCAGTGTAGGCCGTGTGTTGTAATATCCACAGGGAGCAGAGCATACTCCTAGATGCGATTAATAAATGGGTGGCAAATCCTGAGCACCAATGCTGTTGCTGCGGTGCTGTAAAGTGTTTCGTAGTGTTGTGAAACCAGAGTAGTACGATGACTCTGAAGCTGTGGCCAAATTAACGAGAGAAGAGGAGAAATTCAAAAAATTGCAAATACTATGCCAGACGAGTCTGCTGCTATGAGGTCCAAAAATTGCAGACTTTGGTTTGGCCAAATTGTGCGTGAAAAAAAAACAGAGAGCATCATGCGACTGAATTGGGAGGATGAGTAGAGAGACGGTCCAGAGTAGAGAGGCGGGCGACGCTCCGCTAGGGCCGTCGGGATGTAAATCTCCGGCGAGACCCTCCTCCCGGGTCGTGAGCGTGGCACACTGCCACAGCGCGGGAGGTTGTCACGCTCTCGTGTCCCACGGTGCAGTCCCCAGCGGGAGAAAGGCCCATGCCATGCGAGCAAGTGGCGTGCTCTCCTCCACGAGATGGCTTGTGGAGCCGGGTGGGGACGAAGACGGGAGGCTGGACCCGTGATCCATCACCATCTTGAGGACGAAGAGGAGATTCTGGTACAGCTGTGGTTCGTTCCAAAAACCAATTGCCAGACATCAGAGCTAGGGTTCGTCGAGGAGGGGGGAGGCAGTTGGTTTGACTATGGATCCCCGTGATCTATGGCGGACCAGATCATTCGAGACCTGTGATTGTTTCCCGGCTAGCTGGTGACAAGGAGGAGTGGGACGTTCCAATCTCCAAATTCGGCTTCGCAACGTTAATACGCTCTACTTTGTTGTCTGAGATCCCTTGCTGTAAAACGGGCTTCTGAACGTGACATCACCCCTGCTAGTTATTAGTGACCCTAATAGGTAGGACGGAGTGCGTACTTCCATTGATTAAACTAATTAGGTTAACACGAAGGAATTTTTTTAGTTTTAACCCTTTTTTAAAGAAAAACTATTTTTAACCCGGTTTTAAAAGATTTTTCGAGAATACCCTTTTTGGGCGCGCCGCGGCCAAATAGCGCGGCTTTTGCATGGTGCCGCGCCTCGCATGCGCAGGGCGGCGGTGGCTGCCGGCGTGGCCGGCAGCCGCGCGAGCCACGCCGGCGTGGCATCTCCCACCACGCCGAGATCAAAGCGCGGCGGGCCAGGCGCCACAGCGGGGCCCGACCGCGGCGGCGGGCCTCACATATTCCGCCGCCCGAGCCCGCCCGATCTCTCATTCTCGCTCTCTCATTTACGCTCGCGGAGTAAGAAAACCGCCGGCGCTTTCGCGCCGCCGGACCTCGCCGCGGCGCGGTGCCTCGCCGCCCGGGTGCCGCGCGGCGCCATCCATCCGTGGTGGCCTTCAACCGCCCGAGTGCACTCCCCTCCATCCCCAACTCCGAAAGAATGCCGAGGCGTGGTACAAAGAGGTAATTTTCGTGTGTTGTTTTTAATTTGTGTTCAAGCAATAGACAAGAGTAGCCAAATTTGTGGACAAGCACACATGACAACCATGACACGTGCATGTTGTTGGGATTGATTTTGTTTATTTTTAAGATGGTTTATGCAATTGTATGATGGATTGGCGTTAGAGTAATCGTTAGACCTAGTTTTTATCTTCTATTCATCAAATATGATACCGTAATGACAATATTGCATTGAATTGACACTTTGCATCAAATTTTCGAGAGGTAGTTATGCTCGTTTACGGGTGATCCCTATATGCATAAGCCTCTCCCTTTGGGTGTTCCAAGGCTCAATTCTTTGGTGTGGTGATCCTTGCAAAGTAGAATGGGATGATGAGGATGAGGAAATCTACATGCGGAAGTATTAGATGTGTGCCAATTACAAATGGACGCCTGGCCCGATACAACGCCGCAGTCTCATGGTGTGTATATTCATTTTGGTTTTTTTATTTCTATGATTATATATTTGCTTTGTGACAATTCTTTGTTTTGCAGATGGTGTTGCACAGCATAGTCTTCTAGGAAGAGTTTCATCTCTGACATTGACTTGAAGATCATACCCTTCGTAAGAATTGGGTCCTTCTCATTGTGCACCATGCCTCTACACAGCCGGAGACCGCTATCACAAACTGCCATATGAGTCATGCTAACATCCCTATAGTTCGGAACACTTGGATATTGGAAGTTCCTCTGACTCAATTGTCGTAGCTCTTCAGCCGTGTACTCTGGTGGTGGAACGTGATGTTGTGGTTCGCTGATCCTACCCCAAGAGTCATATGGTCTATCATCCTCCGTCAAATCATGTACCAATCTCCCATGGGTCGGCATGGCATGAAGGACCGATGTCGGCACTGCATCTGTGGCTACTCCCTCATCATCATCAGAATCATCCGAATCACTACGCCCTCATCGTCCTCATACGCCTCCGCCTCGCCACCTCCTCAGCCTCTTCCCGCTCATAGTCCCCCGCATCAAAGTCATCCGTCCGCAAACCTACAGGATGTTCATGCAACTACTCCTGTGTCACCTGACCGTCCAAATCCATGTCCGTTCCTTCATGCTCTGCCCCAAATGCTGGCTCACCACCACCATCATCCAAAATCCTGTAACCATTCTCAACAAACACCTCTGCCATGGCCACATTTGAACTTTGCACCACCCTAATGTATTGGGTCCATTGAGAAGGGTTCAACAATGGCACAATCACATAGTGAGCCCTAGTCTTCCCGTTGTCAAACCTACCCTTCAGTGTAAAATCACCGCCAAACTTCACCTTCAAACGGTCACAAAGGTCACAGAATCTAGGGGGCTCATCAAACCATTCCACTTCTTCATCCATATTCTCTACCGTACCATCTTCTTTCCTAATGGTCCCACCGTACAACACTCGGGACACAACAATCCATCTACAAAGACATTCAACACACACTTGATCATTTCATGGAATTAGTGAAACCTACGGTCCGTACTAAATTTAGCTAAAACTAAATATCCAACAAACTAACTAAATATACCTAACCCTAACTATCCAAATAAGTTTAGCTACAACTAACTACCCTAACTTCCTAAGAACCACAATCACTATAGCGCATAATATTCCTAGCAAGGCGACAATGTATTACCTTGGCGGCGCGAAGTGGAAGCCGACGACGGTGATGACGGCGGCATCGCCTTGGAACACACCACCCACCTTTGCGTTATACGCCGGCCGGGAATCGGGCTCCACCCGGCCCGGAAGAGGGCGGCTCGGCGCCCACCATTGGGGGATGAAGGTCGGCAACGGGCGGTTGGAGGGACGATGCGGAGGGAGGAATGGAGGGCCGCCCGCACCGGGCTGGATGGAGGTGGCGGTGTGGCGGCTCGATCCACCATGCGGGCGAACTCCGGCGGCGGCGCGGGGCACCGGGCGCCCCGGGCGGCGCGGCGGCCGGCGGCGGGACTCTGGGGCGGCGGCGCGGCCCCTCAGCGGGGCGGCGTCGCGGTGGACGCGGGCCGGCGTCTCCGGCGGCGGCACGGCCTAGGAGATGGGCGTCGGGCGGCGGCCGGAGAGGGGCGGCCGACGGGCGGGGGCGGGGAGGAGAAGCCGGGCGGCCGGGGCGGCGGCGACTTTTTTTTTTTCTTCGACGGCTCGGCAAAGGAAAAGAGAGTGAGAGACCGAGGGACTTCGAGTCGGGCTCGCTCGGAGATATTTGAGCCTGCGCGCCGCCACAGATCGAGAGCCTAGCCAGCGCGCCGCCAGATGGATGATGAGCCGCGTGTACCGCGCCTTGATGCGGGGCACGGCCGCACCCCTCGCCACGCCGGCGTGGCTCGGTTTAACCCATCGCGTCCGGCCACGCCGGCAAGCCCTGCCGCCGCATGCATGCAGGGCGCCGGCACCATGCAAAAGCCGCTTGTTGGCCGCGGGCGGCCCAAAAAAGGGTTATTCTCGAAAAATCTTTTAAAACCGGGTTAAAAAATAGTTTTTTTAAAAAAAAAAGGGTTAAAATTAAAAAAAAAAATTCACACGGAGCTACTTTTATCAAAATATTTTTTAAGACAAATCTACTCATATAATTTTTACATTTACAAACTCAATAACTTAAAAGTTATTGATGATTTAAATTCCCAATGTTTGACCCAAACCTTATCTAAAAACGACTTCTAATACCAAATCGGAAGGAGTACATACTTCAATTGATTAAACTAATTAGGTTGACACGAAGCTAGGGATCCACAACTGTCAAGACCGTATCCTCTTTTTGGGATTAGAAAGAGCTGGTCCACGTCCCTTAATTAATCACTGTCGTCGTTGACTGTCCATTATTGCACGGCCTTTTTAAAACCTTTAATTAGTTAGGACAAGAATATTCTGTCAATCATACCGTACGGACAAATCCGACGATTCGATTCATTTGCCATTATTAAACTATACTTCACTCCTCATGCCTGCACTCATACGCTACTATTGCTTGTTTGGTAAAAACTAAGAGTAAGGTCGAATGTCAACCAGTTTTTCTTTTGATATATCTACTCCGTTCCTGCAGGTCAGGAAACATTGGTTTTCTTGCTAGTCAAAGCCTTTAACAGATGTCCTAAAACTTTCTATATGGGAGTATGTGTCCACTTAAATTAAAGAAAAAATGCAAGCTAGGAAAACAAAAGGAAAACGAAAAAAAGAAATGGAAATTGTAAAAAAAATCAATTGGAGTAAATTTAAAACAAATAAATGGACTACCGTTTTGGAGGAATGGGAAGCACTTTGGCCCATCCTCTGTTTTCTTCAAGGAAACAGGAAGGTTGTTCTGTTCTGTTCTTTGACAAAGGAGGGACATCGATCCACTGTGCACTGATTGGTGTACAGTACCGTAACAAGTAACGGGCCGGGTAATTCATGTTTTTTTAACTTTTGATCAGTGTGATGAATTTACGATGCCTGCTGGTCTGCTGTTTTGGCCTAGAGGAAAGGATCGAGCCGGCCGTGCCCTTCTCCTCATCTGCCGTTTGTTAGCTGAAATGGAATTAAGGTTTAGGGAAACTTGGGTAGAGGACACCGCGCAAAGCCTCAATACATAACAGTAGCAATTTGGAAGTGAGAAAACGAATCACCTAGAATCAAGCAACTATAGAACAATACATACATAGGATCGCTCACTAACTAATCATGGAAGCAACTATAGAACAATACAATTTGGTTACAGTATGAGAGCCTCACCATGCATCAGAGTCGGTAGTCGAGATTCACTCGTGTCAATAAAGAAAAAGACATGCAGATAAGAACTCCCGGCGGTTCGAGGGGAAAACCGGGAAAAAGACCTACGGAGATTTCTTATTGTAGGGAGTACGCGTACCATGGCAGAGCCGATGCTGACAAAGACTGCTTTTCAACTGTGCCTTTTGGGATCGGGAGATTCCTTTCTTACTAATTTATTTTATTTTATTTGAAAGGACTCCGCCTTTCTTTTCAAAAATCAACACGTAAGTTACGTTTGTCCAGACTACATAAGCTCAATTACGGAAGTGTTTGGCTTGACATGTCCGTTACGATTCTTGACACCAAAGCAAGCGCCGCTCATGGGACGGCCAGACGGGCCGGGAAGGAGATCGATTAGAGCAAGGAGAAAGTACAGGAGATCGAAGATGAGATCTGAGGAAGGATTTCGATTGGATTCACCAACTGTACTCAATTACAAGTTCATTTCTAATCTTCAGAAGCTGCAGGACTTGTTTGCCCAGGTCTGCCTAAGCTCACTGAAGTGCATACAGTATACTCCTGGAGGTGAGTGCTGCAGCTTAGAGTTTGCAGAGGAATGTTTGTATCATAGGGTGCTGTACTGAGAGAAGAGAAAGGTTTGCATGGATTAGGGATAAAATAATGAGAAGGTGAGTGCTGCCGCATCCGCGACGCGCAAGGCATGCATTTTTCTCTGTTCCGACGTTGATAGGTAGTGCACGGTGGAAAGTGGAATCTTCCATTCTCCTCCCCTCTCCTTTCCTCTCCGTGCGTGCGTCCCTTTCTCATGACAGAGGAATGGATGGATTAATTAAAGCAAGTGAGCAAAAGTCTATAGTATACTAAAACCAAACTGAACCAGCTGACCATATATGTGCATATCTGAAACCAAAGAATCCAAACCGTGGTGTGCGTGCACGCCACTGCTCGGTCGCACGTACAGTTCCAAACTCCTAGCCTTGGCCTTTCGTACATACGTGTCTGTCGTCCCTGCCACGAGCCTACAGGTACGTACGTACATTCATTCCCGTCCATGGATCCTCCAACGGCCGGTCTCTCTCCGCGCGCACGTCACTGGCCGACAGCGCACGGTGGTCGTCGCATGCATACACACATCCACGTACGTACGCAGTGGTGTAAGGGATAATCCCTCTCGTACCTGCGGTGAGAAGACCAAATCAAATCCAGACCAGACCAGACCAGACCAACCTACCGAGCTTCTAGCCCGTTCAGCACCAAACCAAATCAATCCAGTGAGAAAACCAAACCACCCAATCCAGTTTTGCACCAAACCCATTACCAGCTCTAACCACCGGGCGCCGCCATGCACGGCAGCGAATTTAAGCCTGAGCTCGTCAAGAAGATCTACTAGCTAGGCTCTGCTTTAGAGCAGAGAGCGACGTACGTCACGTTCTCTATACGTCTGTGTTCGGTCTCCTTGTTCTGTCTTGGGTTTGGTACAATGAAAGAAGCTAACGGTGTTCAAACATGCATGCCGCCCATGATCTATCTGTCAACACGCCAGCTGGCCCTGAAGGTTACGTTGCGCCGCCGTGCACCACAAAATCACGCGACACGGGCTCACGTACGGCGACGGTGGCAGCCTGCAGGCTCTAGCTCAGCTACCTCGGCTACCCAATGGAGATCCAAAACTAAGGCAAATCCATCCCCGAAAGAAAACTATATGGAAGTCTAATTTGGTTCCTCCCTCTACTTCCCTTCTATGCATCTACTTAAATTGAAGACAAAATGCAAGCAAGAAAACAGAAAGAAAAGGAAAAAATGAAATGGAAATAGGAGAAAATAATTAACTGGAGTGAAGTCAAATAGGGTGGAACAGGTGGTCATGATTGCCAAGGCTGTTCGTTGCTCTTCAGTTGTGCCTTTTGGGATCGGGAGATTCCTTTCTTAGTTTTTATTTATTTGTTTGAAAGATCTCCGCCTTTCTTTCCAAAAATCAACACGTAAGTTACATTTGTCCATACTAAATAAGCTCAATTAGTCTGCTCATCAGACATAAGTAATTTGTTTTGAAGTGGTGCAGACTTCTTATTTAGTCTTCAAAAAAAAAAAAAAAAGATCTCACATGGAAATGTTTAGATAAAATTATAAGTAGGCCTCGTGAATGACTAGGGACGGATAAAGGAAGGAAGAAGAGTCGAAAAAAAAAAGCTGTATAGAGAAGAAAATCTTAATGACTAGGGCGGATACACTAGTCCTCCAAAAAACACTGTGCAGATAGTCTAATCGATCTCCTTCCCGGCCGGGCCGTCTGCCCAAGCCTAGTTGCTGGGATATGATGGCTCCCCGGCCTATTCCTAAGCCGGTGGACTTGTGTCCGATGAGCGGCGCTTGCTTTGGTGTGAAGAAACGTAACGGACATGTCATACCTCAAGCATCTTAAGTGGTGCAGACTAAATAAGCTCAATTAGTCTAGACAATTAGTCAACACGACGGTTTACATTTGTGATCTTGTTTTTTTTTTTTTCAATTATTTATTTAAACAAATTGAATGGTGTAAATGGATTTTAATTTGGTATTTTTGATTTGTGAGTTATATTTTTTAGTTCGTTTAACAAGTGGGACCCGCCACAGGATGCTTTACCGCGGCATGCCACGCATGCTCCCAGGACCGTATCCAGGCTCCCGCTGAGGGTGTTTTTTTTCTTCTAGAAAGTAGTACAGTAGAAGATTGAAAGTTTCAACTGGCCAGATGGTTGCTTGCCGTTACCCACTTGTCGTTATGGGTACGTGCACCCTGGGGGCGGCGCACGCTCTGTCTCCGCATCTCTTGATCACGATTCACCTACTACGTTGCATCGCGTACTTCATTGCTCGCTCCTTCGAATCGACGATTACATATATCGTTTTCATTCTTTGAAGAACCAACAAATCCTAAATTTATTGCTCGCTCCTTTGAATCGACGATTACATATCGTTTTCATTCTTTGAAGAACAAACCAATCCTAAGTTTATTGCTCGCTCCTTTGAATCGACGATTACATATCGTTTTCATTCTTTGAAGAACAAACCAATCCTAAGTTTATTGCTCGCTCCTTCGAATCGACGATTACATATCGTTTTCATTCTTTGAAGAACCAACCAATCCTAAGTTTATTGCTCGCTCCTTCGAATCGACGATTACATATATCGTTTTCATTCTTTGAAGAACCAACAAATCCTAAATTTATTGCTCGCTCCTTTGAATCGGCGATTACATATCGTTTTCATTCTTTGAAGAACAAACCAATCCTAAGTTTATTGCTCGCTCCTTTGAATCGACGATTACATATCGTTTTCATTCTTTGAAGAACAAACCAATCCTAAGTTTATTGCTCGCTCCTTCGAATCGACGATTACATATCGTTTTCATTCTTTGAAGAACCAACCAATCCTAAGTTTATTGCTCGCTCCTTCGAATCGACGATTACATATATCGTTTTTATTCTTTGAAGAACCAACCAATCCTAAATTTATTGCTCGCTCCTTTGAATCGACGATTACATATCGTTTTCATTCTTTGAAGAACCGTGAATCACATGATTGACCGTGGCTGCCTCATGTTCCAGGGCACCCGCAATTAGCCTGGATCACTTTAACCAGTGCCTGACTTGCGCTCATTATTGGACATGCACAAATCCAGCAGCCTATATATGACGACGTTCTTTGATTTAAATATACACCGGAGTGTAGGAGTAGTAATTATTTATTAAGAGTAATGTTTGTATCAAAGAGGTGAAGCAGATTTGTTTAACTATAACCAGTTGTACGTGTTGAGAGAAAGGTTTGGATGGATTAGGGATAAATAAAATAATGAGAAAGTGCAGTGCTGCCTCATCCGCACCGTGCATGGCATTTTTCTCCGTTTCGTCTTTGCTGTGGAATTTGTCGTTCCATGGTCCTGGTCCATGACTTCATGGTGTTCCTTTCGCCGCAGCATAGTGGAATGGAATGGATTAAAGAAAGCGACAAGTGATCGAGCAAAAGTCTATACTATAGCATGCAGTTCCCTATATAATATGCAATGCAATCCAGGCAGCAGCAGCACTCGCCGCCGACTCGACGTCTCCTCCGGCCAGCGTAGCAAGCCAATCAGCTCTCGGGCGACCCATATCCACCTCAGCTCGCCGCCGCCATAGCCATGGCCGGCCAGGTCCTGCAGCTTGGCTTCACCATGGACGACTACGCCAAGGCCTCGATTGCGTTAGCTGGCGCGACAGGCGTGGCGATCTGCGACGCGCTCAAGAAAGGAGGGTACAAGCCGGTCCTCCTCGGAGCGTCGTTGGCCGCCACCATCAACCTCGCTATAGGGGTTCACGTCAGCACCACCGGGCGCCGCCACCGTACCGTCGCCTTCGTCAACTTCTGCGCGTGCTTCGTCCCACTCGTCATAGCCATGGTGCACGGCGGGGAGTTTAATCGTGAGCTCGCCAAGAAGATCTACCAGGCTCTGCCATAGAGCACCTGAGGTACGTCACGTTTGTTCTCTACGTCTGTGTTCGGTCTCCTTGTTCTGCCTTCGTTCTGCAGCAATCACAAAAAATAAGCGTGTCGATCTGTTGGATGGTTTTTCAGGAGACGATCGGACGGGGTCATAGCTCAAGATCGTCAAAATACACGAGTGTCCCGCATCGAGGCGTCTGTCTTTCTCTTGTTCTTGTTTGTCATTTACGAATCCGGACAACAGTTTTCACTCCTCTTTTCCACGTGTGTTCAGAGCGTCGTGTTTGTACTCCTATATCTAAGTCCATTTTCTTTCATACAAACTCAGTTCAGTTCTAAATGGGCTACTGCTTCGGACTGTTTTTCTCTTCTTTTTGCCTGCTACGTATTTTGTTTATCTTCCCGTATGTGGTGCTTCGATTACGTTGTGCTACAGTTTTTTTTTTTTTTTTGATAAACGTTGTGCTACAGCTAATTCAATGTAATTAATCTCAAAAAAAGATCTAATTTAATGCAATCGTGCACGCAAGGCCACGTGATTTTTTTATTTTTTTAAGACAAGAAACGGCCTACGCGGGCCTGGCATTTCTCAATCCTTTCGCTCTTCCCCTCACCTTTTTTTCTTTCCTTTTCTCTCTCATCCCCGGCGATGTCCCGCCTCCGAGGTCTCGGCGGCGGCGGTCGCCGTGGAGGAAGAGGATCCGCGGTGGTGGAGGAGCGTGCATGGCACTCCAGGTTCGTCGCGGCGCGATGGCGGGCCAACGCGGGTGCTTCGGACGGCGGGATCGATGCATCCCATCCATCACCGGCGATAGGATGCCATGTGGCGGGGGAGGGAGAAGGTGGATCTACTAGACCTCCCCACTCTTGCTCTCGCTGACGCGACGGCAAGCGCCTGCGAGCCCCGCACTCAAGTGCCGGATCGGGCTCCGACCAACGTCCCCAGACCCATCCAGGTGAGTATCCATCCTACTTAGATTAGCATTTCCCTTTGATCTGTTCATGAATTGATGATAAAATGGACTGCTGGTGTATGTATTCGTGTCGTGGATCAACGGATTGCAGAATCAGTCAGTCGTATATGCATAACCAAAAAAAAAAAAAAAAAAGTAACGCTGCTTTTTATTTGTCAGGAACACTACATCTCTATATCGCCATATGTCTGCTTTACTCAGATGTATTAATTTGTACACTGCAGATCCATATGCAGATTCGATTGATCCCGTGATGATTTCTTCATGCTTGCACCATTTCAATTGGCAAAGTGTACCTTTCATTAGCTGATATAAATGGGAGTACCTCTTGTAATGTTTACCATGACATGCTTCCACTAGGCATACTAATTATACATGCAGCATCATTGTTACTATCGATCAAATTGTCATCAGGTTGCTATGCATCTTGCTGTTCTGTTCTTGCTTAAATTAGCATTCTCGTGTTGACACTATGAATGTCACTTATCTGCTTTGCATTCAACATTGTGGATTACTGATTTTCTTGCCTGTGATCTCAGAAACGAAGAACCAGTCGGTTGTTATTGATTCTCCTGATTTGGATATAGGATTCTCTGTAAAGATTTTGGACCTTCAGTTGAACCGTGTTGTGCTGGATCTCAAGCCTGTCGCCCAGACCTCCAATAACCAGGTGCATCTGATATCCTGACCCTTTACTTGTCTGGTATCTATTGATACAACTACAATAGTACAAGTGATTACGGTTCCAAACCAGATTTATCTATTGTCTAATTCATACCCCCTCCGGTCCTGTTTAAGTGGCGTGCAGGAAATTGTGATTGCATCTGTGTGGTCTATAGCATCTAGGAGTATCTTGCATTTGGAACGTCCTGCAGTATTCTTGGTTAGAGGTAACTAAACACCTCTAGCTTTTTCCTTTGAATTTAGTACACTACAGCTAGTTTGTTCTTGGCTTATGATAACCACATCAAGTAAATAACGCAACCTTAGGTGGAATAATTATTTACATGACCCTTTGTCTGATTATAGTTTGTGACATACAAGAAAATTTTGTTTGCACACCCTTTTACCATATCGTCACCTTCCTTCCATACTTGCATTTCTAATCAGTTATAGCATGTGTGTATATTATTCTGGTTGATCATCTGTTGCTATCTGCTGCCTTTTGTAGGTCTTGTCTCTGGACATATTGATCAAAGACTTGCCAATGTGATATAGCTGCATCAGGATCATATTAGTTACTAAGTATGTGCTTGTAATAATTTTTTGTGGCTGTGTGCTTTTATGCAGAGGTCACAAGTGGACAGGTAGGTTCATGATTATTGTATCCACTTGACGTAATGATCTTGAATTAATAAAATCCTTCCTTCACATAAAAAGTCTGTGCTCAGGATCCATGTAGCTTAGATATTTGCTGAATATGTGCATGCTACTTCTAATTGTCATGATCCATCTTGGGCCTCTTTTCGTGCATTGTCGCATGGATAGTTGACAACTGAACCTTTGATAATTTAGCTGTGCATAATAGGTGCTTGTTCTTGCTTAAATTAGCTTCCTCATGTCAACACTATGCAACTCACTTATCTGCTCTGCATTCAACACTGTGGTTTTCTCATTTTCTTGCCTGTATGATCTTGGAAACAAAGAACCAGCCCGGCTGTTATTGATTCTCCTGATTTGGGTATAGGATTCTCTGTAAAGGTTTTGGACCTTCAGTCAAAGCATGTTGTGTTGGGTCTCAAGCCAGTTGTCCAGACCTCCAAGAACTAGGTGTGTCTCGATATCTCGACCCTTTACTTGCCTGCTATATTGATACACTACAACAGTACAAGTGACTACGGATCCAAACCAGATTTATCTATTGTCTAATTCTTAGTGACTACTCCCTCCGTTCCAAATTGTAGTTCACTTTGGCTTTTCTAGATTCACTAGTTAAATGCCCGTGCGTTGCTACGGGATAATTTAAATTTTATATAAAATCATGGATCGCACGATAAGATAACAATACTACGAAAAAGAAATAATAATATTAAAGTAACATTTAATCCAAACAAGTATTGGAAAGATGTCTGCATATGACCCAGCAAAGCTATGACAACAAAGTTAGGAGGTATTCTTGTACATGTACATGAATAAATTTAAAAATATTGCTAAACAAATATAAAGCTTTATACATAAATAATACATATACATAGTATATAGTATAAAAACGAAAAAAAAAACTATTTCCTTTCCCACTCCTTGTCCGGTTGTCCTAGTGTTCTCGGTCGGTGTCGATGAAGCCGGCTCTTCCATTATCGTTCTGCCGACTCCATTCCCTTCTCCTTCTTCCACCGTCGATCCGCCTGACCGGTGACCACCTCGTCTCCTCGGGGGGGATGCCGCCGACGCGATCGAATCAGTGTCTTGCGCGGCTGCTACCGGCAGGGGCCCGTCGTCCCCGGGCTCTCTAGACTCGTGCCCACCCCCCCCTCCGTATACCCACGTGGGGAAGCGCCGGCGCCGCCCGGTATCGTCGGGGCGGCGCGGCGGCCGGGCCCGGCAGTCGTGGCGGCCGGGGCGGCACCTCGCGCGGCGCCCCTCCATCTTTGGGTGGCTCGCGGTGGCGACCCCTCCCCGCCGGTGGTGCTCCTCCGCCGCGGCCGCCCTGTTCCCCCATCTCCGGCGCGGCCCCAGCCCGATCGCGGAAGCTCCCCAGCGGCCTGATTCCCTGGAGACCGAGCACCACCAGGTGTGCCAGCCCCTTCTCTTCTTCCCTAAATGCTTTGCTAAACCGAGCACCCAAACCCTCCACCTATCCGCCATCGCCGTGGTCTGGCAGATCCATACTTAGGGGAATCAATTAATCATGGCTGTGGTGCAGAGTGCTATCTTGTGCGGTGTGCAATTTCATGGTCTTATAGTGCAATAATTTATTTGGTCTTTGATTAGTTAATCACTTAAGCTCTTCCTTCCATTCTACTCAATATGTGTAAGTCTCGTTTTTAGAACTCAAATTCCCAGTCCTGTACATTTACCTTCTATTATTGTATGGATGGGTTCCAGTAATGAGGCATTCCAGACTGTATGGTAAAGAGGCCGCATTGGTAATTCTAACAAACTAAAAAGATTATTGTCTTATGTATGAGAAGTCAACTCCATTTTCTACCTTTTGTTCTTAGATTCACTGCTCTCTATTGTGATGGCAAACAGCGCCCAGTACATTCAGGTTGGTTAGGCCATGGTTTTATATAAAATTACAGTACATTCAGGTTAAAATTACAGCCCCGGTACATTCAGTTTAATTTAGAAGGAATACTTTTTATTTTTTATTATACTTGATCTCATGGCTATGGTTCTCATGGCCCGGTAAATAGAGAGCAGTTGGTTAGGCCATCTCACTCAGGTGATTGTCTTCGCATACACGAGGAATCCTAGCAGTAGCGGTAATATTCAGGTTGTGGACTAAATAAGAATTGCAAAATGATTAGGAAAGGGGTCATTCTGAATCTGAATTGCCAAAATGAAAGATCAACCAGAACCTGAACCAGACATTATTTGTTCCTATAGTTCTTGGAAACTTCTCTAATATTTTTATCTTTCTTCATTCTGGATCTTTGCTTGCTTCTCATGGCTCCCTAAAATGAAAGGTGACTCCATGAATATCATGCTCATTCATAATTTTTGTTGTTGACTCCATGAATGCGGGTTCAGAGGTGACAAACTCAAGCTCAACAGAGTGTTTCATTGAAACACAACCAAATTGGAGAGATTGGGTTGGTATGTACACTTACTGCTCTTAGCAAGTAGACTTGTTATGATAAAGCTTTGTTTGCTGGTTCCTAATATTTATAGGATAGCAAATGATATTCTAAAAGGAAATGGCTTCGATTCATCCAACGCCAACTGTTGTCGATGTTCTATCTGTGTACACCTATTAAAATTGCTGCCCACTTTTAACTTTTTTTATATCTGTAGTCAATGACTAAGAAACTGATATTTACTTAGTTGGCGGTTAACTGAATGTTGTAAGAGAAGACACTCTGAACCAAACCAATTGACTGAAACATGCAGTTAACTGAAACTTGTATCATGTGACTGAAGTTCCTCCGACAAAATAGCAGGAACTCATATAGTTGTAAAATTCATTTCTTAATGAGTAGACATTCTTGCTCTAAAATTCACAGTAATGAGGCATTCCAGACTGTAAACTAATATACCTTCATTAGACATTCTTGCTCTAAACTGAAAATAATATACCTGGTCATTTTGGTGTGTAATGTTGTGGTTTAATCACATAAAAAACTAACAGTGATGACACTTCTTTAGAGCAGATCAAGCAATAGAGCAGATCAAACAGACCCTGATGGTGTCTGCTACTATTAAATAACTAAGTACTGCAACCACTAATTAGATAACTGATATTAGCTCCATCCTCTTATTATTGCAGGTTGAGTTCCTATGGAGCCAGTCCATATTTTCATCCATTCCTTTTGCTGTATCTCCATCTGCAATAAAATTGAAAGGGGAGTATCAACCCTAATGTAAGTACTGTCTCCACCGTATCCCATACTTTTTTATAGCTCTTGTTGGCTTTTAAAGTGACACAAATCAACACCACAATACCTATTGAATGGGGAGTGTCAACACGACCTTGACTATTCGTCTTATACCATTCACAATGATTTTTGTTTATTTCACTACTTTGATCGTTCATTGTTGTGTGCTGGTCTATCTCCCTCTGCCTCTTGTGCTCATTCGAACCCCATCTGCTAGTGGCACTAAAGTCATAGGGTTCTGATTAGTTTCAACGAATCTTACGGAAGAGTTGCAAACATACGACCATTGTGTGAGAAAATGAAACCTACCCCCATGGGCTGTATTTGTAAGGTCCCCAGAAGTTACCTGATCACTTGTCCGCCCACGCGTTCCCATCAATACAACCTGTCAATTAAGATATACCATTCTGTCAAGGCATCTTCTCAGGACAGCACCGAGTAAAAAGTTTCTAAGTTAGGGTGATAAGGTATAGGTGAATCTGAAACCAAAGATTACCTTTGGGCGCACAAGAATGATATATCGATGTTATAGCTTCTTACTGTTGTTTTTCGCTGTTCACCTTTGGAGCTGTTTGACATAGGTTACAGCTAATTTATACTGAGTTCGACCATATAGATAGACTTCTAATTTAACAAAAACACATGCAGATCACATACCCCTTCTTCGATGTTGTCAACTTGAAACCCCAGATCACCAATCGATTCACAAGAATGATCTATCGATGTTGTAGCTCCTTACGGTTCCTCTTACTGATCACCTGAGATAATAGTACCAAATGAATGTGCAGGTCCTACTAATTCTTGACGTTAGTAGAAAGCAAGTAGATTGGCAAAAAACAACTTATGAAAGTTTCTGATGCCGTCCAACACGATCATCTGATGTTTATTTGTGACATTCTAGAACTTTCACTTTAGTAAGATCCCAGCTGTGTAGTTCACCTTTGGATCTGCAACAGGTTTGACTTAAGTTATAATGAGATAAATCATACAGTGTTGACAAATGAAATATAGATAGACTTCACACAAAAACACATACATTTCACAAATATCATTATAACTTTATAACGGTATTCTCAGGTAATGGTACAGAGGATTTCTGAATATGGTCTAACTCAATTTGGAGACTGCACCATAAATCAGATGGCAACAAAAAATTTGAACATTCAATGCTGCCTACAGAAAAAGTTTGATGAAACAATCTTCCTGTCAGTTTTGATCAATGCATGACACAAGCATGAGGTTACATGAAGTAAATGAATCGGGTCATCGCTATTTTGAGACTGACAAACATTATAACTCAGTTTCAGGCCAAAAGAAGATATCATATATACTTTCACCCCACCGTTTCATTTACTCCATTTTCTCATTCTATATTTTTCCCCAACCAAGCTTCTCATTCAAATTTGAGATGTACATATTGGTTGTACTGATCAATGCATGACACAAGCAGTACTTCATTATTGAGAATGTTTGATAAATCTTCCTGTCAGTATTGAGCAATGCATGACACAGGCATGGGCTTACAATCTATTCAGAATGTCTTTCCCTAATCATTATTGGTGCCAAAGTTAATATATTTCATTACTGCATTTTAGATTAATATACAGGATGAAACCAAAAGGATTTTTTATATGCTTATTAGTCCCTTTTAATTGTCAGTTGCTATTGCACTGTATTATCTTTGGTTTATCCTATCTGATTCATACAATTGTATTTCCTAACAATGTTAGGATGCATCTATTGCACTGCACTATCTTTGGTTTAGCCATTCTAGGTTTACAGCTACCCTTCTCTATATTCAGATGGATTAAATGGCGCTCACCTTCATGTGTTGGCAGCCGTTTTGAGGACCTACAACAAGAAGCTTTCAGGACAAGCTGCCTCATGTCATTCCCTTCTACCCCATTCTTGGACAATGAACAGCAATCATGTGCAGACAAATGGTTCTAGAGTTTTCTTGGTCTAAGCAGTCGACTACATTGAGCTCAAAGTTATTGCATTCCCACTTTTCCAAGGGTTCACTTTATTGAGAACTCCACTGAAGGACTACTGATATATTGCAAATAATTTCCAGTGTAGTCAGAATACCAGCCAGGTAAACATCTGAATCTCGACTACAAACTTAAATCAACCAATATATCAGTGAAGTTGCAGTGTGATTTCTAACCAAAAGCAAAATCCCTCAATTATTTTCACAGCTCTAAATGATAACTACAATACTACTTGCTGCTCGTGATGTTGAGTGAGGACATGAACATGAAATCAAAGAATCAAGACCAAAATGAGAAGATGGCTGACCATGGGTTTAGGATTTTTGCCGGCCGTTGGCGGGCTGCAGTCAGCCATGGTGACCGACGGGCCGGCGGATTGGTTCCTTGACGGCAAGGAACAGTTAGAGCGTAAGAGGAAAACCTGGACGGAGCTGATGATCTGTCTGCGGCGATCTTGAACGGATCGGACGTCCGGCACCCACCAGCGACCCAGCACCGGATTTCTCCGCGATCAACGTCCGGGCGTGGCCGCCTGGGTGGAGGCAGCCTGGGTGGACTTCTCCTGGGTAGACTTCTTGCTGCGGCAGTGCAATGAGGGACGGGAGGGATCACCAGTGGGAGAGGAACGGGAGGAGATCGCAACGTAGACTGCAAATCTATGTTGGGATGCTTTTTACCGCACAAGGAGGAGGGGTGTCGTGCCGTGATCACCGTCTTCCTTCTGGGGAGTTGTTTCCATATGGGTGTTGTTTCCTTATGGGGGAGGCCAAGATCGCATGCATAGACTGCTCAGGATTTAGTTTATTTCCTAATTTTAGTATGGGCTTTCCTGATTTGATGGATAATAATTACCTTCCTTTCATAACCGTAGAGAGAAAAATACGGAGGGACAGGAGGAGATCGCACGGGGGTTGAGGGGAGCGTCGATCTGCATGTCTGCCCAGGATTTAGTTTATTTCCTAATTTTAGTATGGGCTTTCCTGATTTGATGAATAATTACCTTCCTTTCATAACCATCGAGAGAAAAATACGGAGGGACAGGAGGAGATCGCACGGGGGTTGAGGGGAGCGACGATCTCCTTCGTCGCACGAGCGGACCGATTGTCGTAGTTATTTTTTACCGCACGAAAAAAAATGGTCTTCCTTTCATCCTTCTTATGTAGTATAAAGATTTCTTTTTACTATGTATCTAGACATAGTGTATAACTAGGTGCATAGTAAAATCAATGTATCTAGAAAAGCCAAAGTGAACTACAATTTGGAACGGAGGGAGTACAAAACAACCTAATCACAAGACCCACCCCGTTCCACATTCATCTCAAGCAAATCAAACATGTCTGCAAAGTGCAAACACATAAAAAAGCTCACGTACCTAGGCTGAACCTCATTCATCTCAATTATAACCTGTAAGGTCAAAGCTATGGAAACATTTTGGATGATCGGTCAAAGTAGAAAACTAACAACCATGTATTTGTTGTGTAATGTTTGTCATTATCCTTTTCTTCATGCTTTCTTTTGATCCACCTTGGATATTTTCTTCATACGAACTAAAACGAAGATGGGACATTGGGTTGCATTCTGACCAAAATTTAGCTCCTTTCTTACTAATTATCCCAAGTAGATCATTAACCACACAATTTTGGCACATATGCGCTTGTGATTTTTGGTTGCCTTTCTTTAGTTTTGCTGCCTGGGTGAAGCAAGTTTCCTACGCATCCTTGAGATTGCTCTGTTGTTTCGAATGGTAGATAGATTGCGTCCAGTCCTGACGAAGCCCAAATTTTCTTAGGAGCAAGCATTTGATGTTCATTTGTTGCAGATGACTATTCAAGTAGAGTTTCCTCCCCTGCTTTAAGCTTGTACCTGATAGCTTTTCCCCTCAAAAAGCAACTGACAAGAATTTTGTTGGGCACATATTGATATCGAAGAATTAACATACAATAAACATAGAAAAACAAAAAACCACCACAAGTCCACGATGGCTACAACTGAAGACAACCACCAAATCAAAGAAATCACCAACAAAACAACCAATGTAGCGTCACACTGATGCTAAACCAGCAAACTGAAGAGTCACGAGGGGGGAGGGGTCTTCTCAGTGATGCCTCCAGGAAGTAAGAACAACATCCACAGACGCCTCAGTGGACCTGAGAAGTCACCCCGCTAGTAGTGCATCTGATGTTGGCGTGCCAGGCAGAAAATTGTGATTGCATCTGTGTGGTCTGTAGCATCTAGGAGTATCTTGCATTTGGATGTCCTGCAGTATTCTTGGTTAGAGGTAACTGAATATCTAGCTTCTTCCTTTGAATTTAGTACACTACAGCTAGTTTGTTCTTGGCTAATATGATAACCACGCCAATTAAAGAATGCAACCTTAATTAGAATGATCATTTATAGGACACTTTGTCTGATTATAATTTGTGACATACAAGGACATTTTGTTTGCACACCCTTTTACCATATCATCACCTTCCTTTCATATTTGCATTGCTAATCAGTTATAGCATGTACATGTATTACTCTGGTTGATCATCTGTTGCCATCTGCTGTCTTTGCTTGTCTCTGGACAGATTGATCAAAGACTTGTCAATGTCATATAGCAGCATCAGGATTGTATTAGTTACTAAATATGTGCTTGTAGTAATTTTTTGAGGCTGTGGGTCACTAGTGGCCAAGTAGGTTCATGATTATTCTATCCACTTGACGTAATGGTCTTGAATTAATAAAATCCTTCCTTCATGTATGTGGGGATCACTCCCGCCCCTTAGCCTTCGCTCTCGAGGGGGCGGGAAGGGGCGAGGGCTTCCCACAGGATAAGACGGAAAGATAAGCGGGGCGCGAGACGACCTCCGGGCGACCCGACCTTCGCTGGAGTTGCCGAGGGTCGGGGCGGTCGGAGGGCGCCTTGACCTCCGAAAGGGGGATAAAGACTGCGTGAGGCGAAGCGAGGGAGGACAAAAACGAGTGAATGGCAATTAAACTGGCCACCAACCGATCCCTTTCCTTGAGCCCGTATTTATAGGAATACAAGGGGTCAGAGGGGCTGATTTACAATTTGGTACACGGTAGGTGGGGGAACACACACTTACAGGTGGACCCTCACAGGGGTAGGCAAGTAACTATTCGTACAGGGCTAGTATGGGGAATACACGCTGGACTCCTTCCAGGCCTGGGGATGTAGGGTTTCCCCGTACCCGCCGCCGGTCGCGTGTACCCGCGGAGGGGGCTTCTCCGGAGGGTCCCCTCCGCTGGCTTCTCCCGCTGCCTTGGGGCCTGCTCTGGTTCTCGGCTTCGACCAGCGACCCCGAAAGCCGGACTTGTCGGTGGTGGGTGAAGCTTTGCCGTCTGCACCTTCGCGGAGGGGCCTCCGCTCACCGGACCTGCAGGACTTCATCAGGAACTTGTTAGGGGTGATTTGATCTTGGCCCCCCGTAGTGAGGCCTGCGGGGTTGCCGGGGCTGGCGAGGGTCGCCCTCCCCAACAATGTAAAAGTGTGTGCTCAGGATCCATCTAGCTTAGATATTTGCTGGATATGTGCATGCTACTTCTAATTGTCATGATCCGTTCCACATTCATCTCAAGCATATCAAACATGTCTGCAAACACATAAAAAAAGCTCACGTACCTAGGCTGAACCTCATTCATCTCAAGTATACCCTGTAAGGTCAAAGGTATGGAAACATTTTGGATGATCAGTCAAAGTAGAAAAATAACAACCTTGCAAATGTTTATCATTATCCTTTTCTTGATGCTTTCTTTTGATCCACCTTGGATTGTTTCTTCATACTAACTAAAAAGAATGATGGGGCATTGGGTTGCATTCTGACTTAATTCGATGCAAAGCGAAGAACCTTACCGAGGCTTGACATGCTGTGAATCCTCTTGAAAGAGAGGGGTGCCCCGGGAACGCGGACACAAGTGGTGCATGGCTGTCGTCAGCTCGTTGGATCCTTTCGACTCCCAAATATGCCTTTTCTTTGTTTTTAATCGTCAATAATCCAGGAGATCATTAACCACACAAGTTTAGCACAGATGCGCTCGTAAATTTTGGTTGCCATTCTTTAGTTTTGCTGCCTGGGTGAAACAAGTTTCCTACGCATCCTTGAGATTGCTCTGTTTTTATTGGTAGATAGATTGCGTCCAGTCTTGAGGATGCCTTAATTTTCTTAGGAGCAAGCATTTGATGTTTATATTTGCTGCAGATGACTATTCGAGTAGAGTATTCCTCCCGTTTTTACTGTTTGTACCGATGGTTTTTCCCCCTAAAGACGCTCTTGACAAGAAATTTGTTGGGCATATTGATATAGAAGAAGTAACGTACAATAAATATAGAACAACTAAAAAGCCGCCACGGCGGCTACAACAAAAAAGACAACCACGAAAACAAAGAAATCACCAACAAAACCACCAATGCAAAGCATCAGACGGGTGCCAAACCAAAAAACCGCATCGGGAGGGGGGGTGCTCTCCTCAGCAATGCCTCCAGGAAGCAAGAAGTAATCCACTGATGGCGCGAATGCTAACCTGAAGCCATGCACACGTTTTTCGATGCCTCGAGAACACCACCAATGCCGGCATTGGCTGTGAGCCAAGCAAAGCCTTCGCGAAAGCCCCTCACCCGATGTGCCTGCCTCTACCCGAGAGAGAGAGAGTCAGGACATACTTCCCTGTAGGTCATATCAAATAGAAATCCACAGAGCTATTATGATTAGTTAACTGTTCATTGTGGTGGTTTCTTTTTGCTGGTTTAGGTGTAACCATGTATCTGAAGGAATCAATAAAACAGGGAAATGGTTTAGCATTCACAGGAAACTCAGGCATTTGGCATATTTTGTAATGTGGTCTGAAGGCAGATATGTAAATGGAACTATAATAGTGCTTGATGAGAACTAGTGAAAGAGCTCTTAAAGGTTGTTGACAAGAAAGTTTGGACATCTAATGTTGGCGTGTCATGCAAGCATCTAGGAGTATCTCGCATTTGGATGTCCTGCAGTATTCTTGGTTAGAGGTAACTGAACACCTCTAAGCTTCTTCCTTCGAATTTACTACACTAGCTAGTTTGTTCTTGGCTTATGATAACCACATCGATTAAAGAAAGCAACCTTAGTTAGAATGATCATTTACAGGACCCTTTGTCTGATTATAATTTGTGACATACAAGGAAATTTTGTCTGCACGCCCTTTTACCATATCATCACCTTCCTTTCATATTTGTATTGCTAATCAGTTATAGCATGTGCATGTATTATTCTGGTTGATCATCTGTTGCTATCTGCTGTCTTTTCTTATCTCTGGACAGACTGATCAAAGATTTGTCAATGTGATATAGCAACATCAGGATTGTATTAGTTACTAAATATGTGCTTGTAGTAATCTTTTGAGGCTGTGTGCTTTTATGCAGAGGTCACAAGTGGCCAAGTAGGTTCATGATTATTGTATCAACTTGACATAATGATCTTGAATTAATAAAATCCTTCATGAAAAAAGTGCGTGCTCAAGAAGTCAGGGTCCATCTAGCTTAGATGTTTGCTGATTATGTGCATGCTACATCTAATTGTCATGATCCGTCTAGGGCCTCTGTGCATTGTCACATTGATAGCTGACAGCCGAACCTTCGAATCAACTCCTATAGTTTTTTTGTATTTAACCATTGTTATTGAGAGGGGGTCGCCACACCTCGCCTTTGCACCTTAAAAGCATTGCTGTTACGGTGTAAGTGTTAAGTAATGAAAAAAAAGCTAGTTCCACATCTCATACCTCGTATTATGTAGTAACATACTACTATGATGTTGAACACGGTTTTTTTTTTTTTTTTTTTTTACATGAATGGATTTTCAGCTTGTGGACGATTCATTTTTTGTGAAGCATTTTGGACAGAATGGAATGAAGGCATATGCCTCTAAAAACTAAAAAGGAGGATGATTTACTTGTGTTTTATATGTTCAGTGCTTACATCGATGGTTTGTACAGGTTGTCTGTTTTGGATCCTTAAGTTTGAGAAATGATTTGTTTTGGTTACATTGAGAAAGAAGTTAGGGCATGGATATTGGATAGGTGTGGTTCAGGCTGGTTTTCAGTCTATTTTAGCAGGGCTAGTTGTCTATCTCACTGCAGGGTGGTTTTCATTCATGATCCTAGCTAATTAGGATGATATATGTAGATTGATCTGTCATGATGAGTTTGCTGTCATAATCACAAGCACTCCTGAGGCTATAGGATCTCAGAAGCATCATTCACTGTTATATGCCCCTGATCTGAATAGGCGATTCAGGACATTTGCAAGCATTGTACATGGACAAGGACGTCTTGTTGGAAGTACTGCCTGTGCCTAGTCCTAGATGAGCTTGCAGTTGCATCATTTCCATCCTACGATCCAGACACCTGGGATTACATTTGAGCCAATTTTTGACAAAGCATCTTTGCTTACTCGTTAGACTGGATCAAACGATGCTGCATTTATTTCATTCAGGTGAGTTCTAGATCTCACACTGTAGTATATTATTAGTGCTGCTAATATAATTTTGCTTTAGCATTTTGTTGATCTCACACTGTAGCATTTTGTTTGACCTGCCCTGAACTTGTTCCTTATTATACCGCTGCTGTTACTGTAGTATATTATAGAGTATATGTATTGTAATAAGCAAACTTTAAATCTGGTTATGCAGTTGTGCAGTGTGGGCCGTGTGTTGTAATATTCTCAGGGAGCGGAGCACAGGTGCGATTAATAAATCGGTGGGAGACAAGAACATGCAGTCGGTGGCAAATCCTAACGAGCACCTTCACGTACGGCTTCACGAATACTACTGATGCGGTGCTGTAAAGTGTTTCGTAATGTTGTGAAACCAGAGTCCAAAGTAGCATGACTAGGTGTGGCCAAACTAATGAGAGAAGAGGAGAAATTCAAAGAGTTCACACTTTAAAATCTGTACTCATCTTAGCCTTCTTCCCCTATATAAATGGGAGACCGCTCTTACCTTTGTAACAGAATGCAAGAAAGAAATTAAAGCACCTTCTATCCATCCATTCTGTGTTCATTTGCCTGGGTTCTGGCAGCGGCAGCAAGCTGGTCACCGTCATGCTCGCTGCGGTTTGTCATCGTGCGGCGCTATCCAAGTCAGATGTCCCTTTCCGCCGGCCGATCTCCGTGAGCGGCTGCGCGCAGCCAGATGCCTTCTTTGTCATCATCCCTCCCTCATCAGTTGGCGTGCCCATACGATGATGTGCACGCATCATCTCAGAGCCTGCCAGGCCGGCCACCGTGCCGTGGCCCCTACCCACCCACTCGTCCGGACCGGGCCGGTAAGGTCCCCTGCGTGCGGTCGCGGCGGGATGCGACCGCACGTGTCACTCAAAGAAATTTCTTGAAAAATCAAAGCAGGAAGGATCACCGGTCTGTCTCCATCATTCTTTTGGGGGCGACATCACCAGTCTCGATGCTGAAAACTGAAAGCAGGCCGGTATCTGCCCGTATCTGAAGCTGAACCCGGAGAAGGTTACTCTGGATGAACGTCCCCTGAAAACCCAGTTCGCACCATCCAACCACCGCCGGCCCGCCAAACCCGGACCAGAACTGGTACGTGCCGCCACTCGATTTGGCGCGCTCCATCCGGCCTCATGCTAGGGATACTATGCCAGACGAGTTTACTGCTATGAGGTCCAAAAATTGCAGACTTCGGTTTGTGCGTGAAAAAAGAGAGCATCACGAGACTGAATTGGGAGGATGAGTAGAGAGACGGTCGAGAGTAGAGAGTCGGGCGACGCTCCACTAGGGCCGCCGTTGTGGCTCGAATCGCTACGGCCCCCACTACCCCAACACCAACAACCATTTACAACTGGCCACAGGCACTGACCGGCGGCCGCGGACGGGGAATGGGAGCGCCTTCGTCTCTGACACGTTGCCAGCGTCCGTCCAAGCATCCGTGCCTGCCGCACAGGCAGAGGCCAGAGGGAGAGACGGCAGTGGCAGCCACTGCCTGAGCAGCGAGGTGAACGCTGCTCGCCGGCTGGCCAGAGCCTGGTGAACGGCCGGCGACATGGGACGCAGGCGTGCCAGCCCCGTCCGTCTGATCTGACTGATCCCTTCTTTGACTCATCATGCAACGGTGAAGGAAGGACGCCGCCGCGAGGCATCATGTTGTGTTGTGCAGTGGCAGTGAAGGACGCGCAGTGAGATTTGCTTGGGCTAATCGGGCGTTGGGTCCGCTACTGGTGCTGTGTGCGTGCCAAAGTAGTATTCGCGTAGCGTCGGGTCCGCACCAGGGCGGGGACAAGCATGCTTGCTTGTCTCTGCCTGCCTCCTTGTCTGGCTTGCCAGTGGATCTCCGCGGGCCACTGCTACAATCTATGGTACAGTACTTGCACCACAATCTAGGACTCCTTTTACATGGATCTTCCCTCGCTCTTTTTGTGCATGTGAGGGCAGTCAGTGGCACTGTGTCCGCTACTGGTGCTAGCTGTGCGTGCGTGGCAGGGGCCGGGTCCGTCTCCGGGCGGGGAGACGCCCGCTCGCTCAGCCGAGCGTGACAGCCACGGATCCAATGGAGACGGACGCATCGCGCTTGCCTCTCACGTTATCCGCGGACGGTGGTCGTCGGGGGCTGTTAACTGCCGACCATGACCACGCCGAGCAGCCCTCGCTTGGGCCGGCCCAAGCTGCCGCCCGCGCCCAAGGCGATGGCCCTGTTCATCTTCCTCGCGTGCACGACCACAAGGGCGGCCGCCGCCGCCTCCTCCACGACGCCGCCGCCCCCGCCGTCCCCGGCCCCCGCCCGCTGGCGTAGCGCTAGGGCTCGCCCGAGCTTTCCGGCGAGCTAGGGCCGCGAGCCCTAAGCGCGCCGCGGCGGCCCCCTTCTTCCCCTCCCGGCCTTGCTTCGGCTGCCGCCGCCTTCTCCTCCAACTCCGGCAAGCTCCGGCCGCCCCCGCCGCCTACCCATCCCCACCGGATGGGTCCGGCCTGGCCGCGCGAGGCGGCGCCACCGCCGCATCGCTCACCGCCCGGCCGATCCGCCACCACCGCCACGTACACGACCGCCGCCCGGGCCGGCCGGGCATATTCTATAGCCGGGGAGAGGATGGAGGCGGCGGGGGATCGCCGGCGACCTCGCCCGGAACCCCTAAAGCGAGGGAGGCCGGAACCCTAAAGCTACGGTGGGGCGCGGGAGGGGGAGGAGGAGGAAGAGGGAGGGCACGACGGAGAGGAGGAGGAGGAGGGAGGAGGAGGAGATGTCGCCGCGGGCGCCGCGTTCGGGAGAAGAAGGAGGAGGAGGAGGAGGGAGATGCGTCGCGAGGAGGAAGGAGGAGAGGAGGGATTGGGCCGGGTGGTGGGCCAAAAGGCCGAGAAGGCCGAAATTTCAGGGTGGTCGGCGGATGCTTAACTGGTCGGCAGTTAACATCCGCCGTGGTCGTCACTCATAACTGCCGTGCCGTGGGCTCTAATCTGTTCATGGCCCTTATACCTGTGTGTGTGTAGCGTGAGCACTGTTGATTGCTGGTCTGGTTTGCTCGCTGCGGGTTCGCGATCGCTGCCGCCATTTTTGATGCGTGGAGCCGTATGTGGCATGACTCGTGGTGAATAACCAGGACCTTACTTCCACCTCCATTTCACTCCCTCCCCAAAAGCGGACGGACGGGTCCGGGCACACACGTACTAGTACTACAGTATAGTCCAATGCCACACCAACCAACGTGATACTCCACCATGCATCCTTGCTTGTCTCTGCCTACCTCCTGGCCTGGCCTGGCCTGGCCTGCCAAGTGCTAAATTCAAGGTAGGACTCACAAAACACGCGCGCCTGTTGCTTCTCATTCTCTCACTGTCCGTCATCATCACCATCAATCTCCCTCGGGATTCACAAAACAGGATCATTATCTGCTTGCACTGCAACAGCTTTAGAACAAGGCCAATAAGCTTGGCTATAAGCCAAGCCATATCATTTAGAGACAAGCTTAATAGCCTAGTGATACAATAGTGGATCTTTTATACCTATTACAACTCATATATTTTATTAGTTTATGGGTCCCACCACCATCTAATGAGTTGCCGCATGCATGTACGTGTGAGTGAAGAGTAGCAAGTTTTTGGGCACACACGGTAGTGGGGGCCCTACCACTGGGTTCTTTGTGCTAGCGCCCGGCGCTGCATGCGGCGTCAAGTTGTCGCCTTTTCTATTCTTCTCTCTCATCCAACTAGGAATATCTTTGACATGTCTTGGCTATAAGCCAAGTGGCGGGGCTTTTTATTGTACCGCTCTTAGGCGGGACGTTGTGGATGCGACCGCAGCCTAGCTTCAGAATGTCAGATAGCTATCAGGCCACTAGTACATGCATATCACCGGCCTACAACAACATATAAGTACTATAATAATAATGACGTTTGTCAATTTTCTCGACTATGAAACGGTCTAATTTACCCCCGAACTTCCAAAACTATGGGGGTGGAATATAACCCCAAACTATGAAACGGTCTAATTTACCCCGAACTTCCAAAACCGTCTACTTTACCCCCTAGGGCAATTTTGGACGACGGTTTGCTACAGTAACTACGGTTTTGCTACAGTAACCGTAAACCATTTGTACCCAAACACACCATATTATATGTTCATTGTGTAGATCTACTTATGTGGAGTACAACAAAATTGGATTTTCCATTTTACGATTTTTCTGTGATTTACTATGAATTTTTAAAGATGTGGTTCTTGTAGCAAAACCATGGTTATTGTAAGCAACCGCCGTCCCAAAACTGCCCCAAGGGGTAAAGTAGACGGTTTTGGAAGTTCAGGGGTAAATTAGACCGTTTCATAGTTTGGGGGTTATATTCCACCCCCATAGTTGGGGGTGATCTAGACTTTTTCCTTAAATATAGGTAAACAAAAAAAATTGTACAGTTTAATGAAAAGTACGAGACGAATCTTTTTAGCTTAGTTAGTACATGATACACTAATAATTATCAAATACAAACGAAAAATACTACAGTAGTCCAACTCAAAATATTTCTCCAACTAAACACACTAATTCGAAACAACAATCACATATCGTTTCGTTCTTCGAAGAACCAACAACCAATCCTATTATATATATTTATTTTAAAAGGACATGTGAATATGCTCTGAAATGAAGTAACCAGAACGCTTGTAACTCATCACTGAAGATTTGGAGATGCAAATATCTGAGATTTTATTTGGTTTTACTTGAAGCACAGAAGAGCTTAGTCAGAAGGGAACATTTTTGTTTGTTTTGGTCGTCGCTAGCTCTTGCAGCAGTTTTCATTTTGGGGGTCCTGAATACGTACAATAAGATGGGATTATGTCGACGAGATGAGCAAAAAGTACAGTACTATGGTCTAACCAACACAGACACCTTTTATTTTTCAATGAAAAAAAACATGATGGTATTTTTTTAGTGTAAAACGCTAGAGTACTATGGTGGACACGATGACAGTGTCATTTAGTAATTCCGAATAAACAGGTAAACGATACCTGGATTTCAGACGTGTCGATCAGATTCTTTGCATAATGTCGAGCAAAAGCCTATCGATACTGTTTGACCAATGGACTCATATCTCTAGGAATGATCTGAGACCCGATTTATAATTTCTTCATTTTTTTTTCTTTGTCGCTTGAACGTGTTATTTTACTCAAATTTTTAAACTTAAATAATCTTAAAAATGAGGCGTCATTTTTTTTTACGGAGGGTGGGCGTGGATTCTCTAACTTATTGAAGGTAAGTCACCGGTGACTTATCCCATGCCTCGTGCCCTCCATTCCACATCCAACGGTTGATACAAGCCCGAGTTGTAGTTACGTCCCGGATAGAATTATTGTATATATGAAAATGGAGAAATAAAAGAGAGTTTTACTATGTATTTTTCATAGCAAAATTAAATGAGATTTTACTTAAGTATTTTCATTTTTTCAATTAGCAATTCTATATGGTACCATATTTACTTCACTTTAAATAAACCCGATTCTTTGTTTTTTTTATAGATTTTTAATTTAACTATTTATTAATCTAGGTGTCTTCCTTGCCACACCTTTTCTCGTTCTCGCCTTTCCTTTTTATGTTACGTGAATGTGCATAAATATTGTATCCTACTAAAACAACTCATAAAGCATATGAATGCAAATACAAACGGTCTATTTTTAATTCATATACTCAACTAAAAAATGTTATATACATAAAAAAAGTATCAACAACTAAAATATACATGTTATATAATCAAACACGAACTTTAATGATCTAAAATATACATGTTGTTAACACGTTATGTAATCGAACCGAACTCCAACGATTTAAAATATACATGTTATTAACATTTTACGTAATTGAATACGAACGTCGACGATCTAACACGTTACATAATTGAGAGGCACTTCTAATAAAATACAGAGCTTCTAGTTTTGGATTTGATCAATAAAACGGTTAAAAAATCGTTCCTTCCCGTCAAAAAAATTCCGCCAAAAATTCGGGCAGCCACTGTGCACGGCAACATTGGACCAGATCACCAGTGGTGGGCTTTTCTATCTGTGGTAGGAAAGTTGCTTTTTCTTTTCTCAGTCGATGCATGTGAAAATGAAGGGCATGAGGTATGTCACCGGTCACTTGCCTTTAGAAAATCCACGTCGGCCTGCCCAGCGTCAGCCATGACATAGGTGTACTCCCTGCCGCAAATTACGGAATGAGTGCAGTGGGCCAGTGGCAACGATTCTGCCTTCACAGGGACAGCCGTGGCCCGCCCTGGCTCTCCACATGTGCTCCGTACTCCTACACTACCCACGGGCCGGCTGCCCCCATCAAAGCATGGTCCCACTGCTATCCTAGCTTTGGCTGTTTTTTAGATCACTTGAATTTTATTGTGAAACCACGTGTGTGGATGAATTTTATTGTGAAACCACGTTTGTGGGTGAATTTTAAAGCAAGAAGGAAAATATCCAGTAATCTAGAGAATAAGAGAAGAGTATAGAGTACGGTGAACTCTAGTGGGACTCTAGTGTACATGAGAAGACTTAGTGTAGTGGACATATCTAGGGAGGAAATATCTAAAGGAAATATTTGGGAAGTGCTATCCATGGCCTCTCCCTATAAATAGGGGCTACCCCCATTGTAATTCATCCATGTAAGTGACTCAATAATAGAGAACCTCCATTTCTCCCATCATTCTCTCTGTGTTTTCTTGTGTGCTCGTCTTGCGTGCTCGGTAGTTCCCGGTTCTACAGCGGATTCTTAACACGTTATCGGACAGTTCTTCTCTGATTTGAAAGGTATGAACAGATTATAGAATATGCTTCAAGTAATGGATACATAAGAGCACATACTTTTTGCCCTCTTTTGTTGGATCATTCTCTTTTTCTTTGGATTGTTCTTTCTTGTTGGATCGTTCTTTTTTGTTGGATCGTTGGCACATCGGCAATGCCCGGTGACATAAAGGCGGCCGCCGCCGCCATCGGTCCCACCGCCGGAGACGACCCATGGCGACGCTAGGATGGCTCTACCTACGCTCGCTCGGCGATGCTAGGATGGCTCCGCCTCCGCTCGCCAAGAACACGTGTGGCGCTAGGATGGCTCGCCTCCGCCCACCCGGTGACGCTAGGATGTCTCGCCTCCGCCCACTAAGGTGCCGCTAGGATGGCTCGCCTTCGCTCACCAGGGCGATGCTAGGATGGCTCTACTCCTCCACTCGCCAAGACGAATGCGGATGATGCTAGGATGGCTCGCCTCCGATCCATCAAGAAATCGGTGGTGTCCCGAAGACGAGCGAGATCGATCTTTTGCCACCCCCGAAGGCGAATAAATCGGACCATGGCACGATCGCATCCGGCCACACGGGCGGAAGCCGTGGGCACCTGGGGCCTAGGGCGCGCGACCCAAGAGCCGCGGATGCGGTTTGCCGTTGCCTCCGCCTTCCCGAAGACGGCAGCGGTGTCCATCACCGCCGCGAAGAGGAACGACACCCCCCCCCGGCGGGTGGATCTCGCGCTCTTCAACGCACAAACACTGGCCCTGTAGGCTGCAGCTTCGGCTCGCGAATAGGAACGCGCGGACACCTAGGACTCGCGAGCACGGCCCAAAGCAACCTCGGCATAGGCACGCGATTTCCTTTCCTCTAGCAAGCGGCGCGCGCCCGCGGCCGTCGCCGCTTTCTCCCTCGAACATTCATCTCCCATGCGTGTTTCTGAAGAAACGCTGAGCTGAGAGAGTGAGCATTGCTACGGTGCTGAAAGCTCCATGTCTAAGTTCGCTAATTTTTCAAACTTTTTATTATATTTCATGAAATTTTAACATTTATTTGAATTTCTTTTTAAAACTAAATTTTGACACGCAAGTCATATGAATAATGGATCTAAACGATTTAAAAAGTCATATTTGTGCCTGTGAGCGTACCTTGAGGCCTCATGCAGGTCCACGCCCCCAAATTAGAACATCTTTTGGTCGATACATGTCCACTCACTTATGGGTGAATGATTTTTAAATTCTATAAAATGCAAATGAAATAGAAAAATCATGAAATTTGACGAGTCATTGTGATATTGCATGTGTACACCGTGGTAAAAATTTGAAAATGTTTCAAGCAAGTTTGGATCCCGGACTACGTAAAACCTAGACATCACCTACATGTGATACTAGAAGCAATGCTATAGAAAAATACGGAAGCCAAAGCCAAAAAAAAAAAATGTTTGCCGAGAACCGAGAAAGGGCTCTCGGCAAGAGTTGATTTGCCGACAACTACTTTAACGGGCTCTCGGCAAATGGTTGCTTTTACCGAGAGCCACTCTAGCAGGCTCTCGGCGAAGATGTGGGCCGTCGACAAATGCGTGACACGTGGCGTTTCATCCGTTGTCGGCCCTATGTTTTTAGGGGCAAAAATTCGCCGAGAACCGCCGTCTTGGCCTCTCGGCAAAATCCTCGGGACACGTGGCGTTCTATATGTTCTTACACATATGCTTAAAAAAACGCCGAGAGCCGACGCTTGGGGCTCTCCGCAAAGGGTTAGGCTTTTGCCGACGGGCTAACGGCGGCCGTCGGCGAAGATAGCGGGATGGACGGCGTCACTGCGGGTCGAACTATGCCGATGGGCGAATGTACGGCTCGGCAAAGGTTATCTTTGCCTAGGGGCGATCTTTGCCGAGAAGTTGACTCTCGGCAAAGTTGTGCTTTGCCTAGGGTTTACCGTTGCCGAGCCCGGCTCTCGGCAAACGAGGTTACACCGAGGGGGCCGCTGTTGCCGAGGATTGCCGTCGGCAAAAGAAAATCTATGCCGAGAACTCTTACTCGGGGCTCGGCAAAACACTTGTACTCTCGGCGAAGATGAAGTTTCCTGTAGTGGCAGGTGCCGGGCCGGGCAAGAGAGCGAGCAAGTGCCGCGCTACCTTTCCACCTATTCGCCCCGACTCAGCGGCGGTTTATGTTGCGCCGTCGTGCACCACAAAATCACGCGTCACGGCGATGGCACCCATACGCTACTGGTGCTTGTTTGCTGAAAACTAGTAGTATGGTCGAATGTCAACCAACTTTTACTTTGATATATACTCTGTTCCTGCCGGTAAGGAAACGTTGGTTACTCCCTCCGTCCCTAAGAAAGAGTGTCGTTTTTTTATTTTCAGATATTGTGTTTGTCCGCTTCGTCTTATTCAAATTTTTGTGTTAATTATAAAATCAATAAATTAATATTAAAATATCACTAATGATAAATAAGTTATTAAAAATAAATAAAAATTTTAAAACTTTTTAAAATAAGACGGATGATTAAACATTATGAAAAATCTAAAACGACACTTTTTTTTGGACAGAGGGAGTTACTTGCTAGTCAAAGCTTTTGACAGATGTCCTAAAACTTTCTATATATATGGGAGTCTTATTTGGTTTCTCCTCTACTTCCCTTCTATGTGTCTACTTAAATTAAAGAAAAAATGCGAGCAAGAAAACAAAAAGAAAAGAAAAAAGAAATGGAAATAGGTGAAAGAGTTGGTTTTCTTGCGTGCCAGCAATCTCGTTTAGGCACTAAATTAGTTTCGGGGTTCACTCTAATCTAAGAGCAGGGGATGGAGATAGAGCTAACAGCTAAGGCCCTAAGGATATACTCCATCTATGGTAGGGTTCGCCTCGTGAGAGTTGACACATTCCCTGTTCTCCAGCCACGCCCACATGCACCGTAGAAGGTTTGGACGTGTCATCGAACCCGTGAAATGTCTGTGTCCGAGAGATTATCTTTGAACAAAGTAGTCCTGTAAGTACATGCTCACTGCTCAGCGACGTTAATCCTCCACTTTGTTGTCTGAGATCCCATGCTGTAAAGAGCATGGAGGGAATACTCCCTCCGGTTTGGTATTAGAATTAGTCGTTTTGTATAAGATTTGGATCAAACATCGAGAATATAAATCATCAATAATTTTTAAGTTCTTGAGTTTGTAAATGTAAAAATTATATGAGTAGATTTGTCAATCTTAAAAATATTTTAATAAAAGTATACATATTTGTAGTGTACTATATGTCTAGTGCTTACATCGATGGTTTGGACAGGTTGTCTGGTTTGGATCCTTAAGTTTCAGAAATGATTTGTTTTGGTTACATTGAGGAAGAAGTTAGGGCATTGATATTGGATAGGTGTGGGTTCAGGCTGGTTTTTTTAGGCCACGTTTAGATGGCAAAAAATTTGCAAAAGTAGCTGTTCCAACTCCCCGTAGCACTTCGTAGCACGTTTCATTTCTTTGTGGTAAATATTATCCTACCATGGCGTAACTAGGCTCAAAAGATTCGTCTCATGATGTACAATGTAACTCGTGTAATTAGTTCTTTTTTTTTTTTACCTACATTCTTGCTCCGAACATATGTCTTTCGGTGTATTTAATGTGATGTGATGGAGAGAGAATTGAAAAAAAGTAGCAAAATTTTGGCAAAAAAATTTGCCATCTAAACGAGGCCTTAGTCTATTTTAGCAGGGCTAGTTGTCTATCTCATTGCAGGGTGGTTTTCATTCATGATCCTAGCTAATTAGGATGATATTTGTAGATTGATCTGTCATGATGAGTTTGCTGTCATAATCACAAGTACTCCTGAGGGTATATAGGATCTCAGAAGCATCATTCATGTTATATGTCCCTGATCTGAAGTGATGCAGGACATTTGCAAGCAATGCAACATGGACAAGGACGTCTTGTTGGAGATAGTACTGCCTAGTCCTAGATGAGCTTGCAGTTGCATCATTTCCATCCTACGATCCAGACACCTGGGATTACGTTTGAGCCAGTTTTTGACAAAACATCTTTGCTTACTTACTAGACTGAATCAAACGATGCTGCATTTATTTCATTCAGGTGAGGTCTAGATCTCACACTGTAGTATATTATTAGTTCTGGTAATATAAATTTGAATTACTCCCCGGATTAATAAATCGGTGGGATTCAAGAACATGCAGTCGGTGGCAAATCCTGATGAGCACGTTCACGTACGGCTTCACCAATACTGCTGCTGCGGCGCTGTAAAGTTTTTCGTAGTGTTGTGAAACCAAGCCTCGTTTAGTTGGGCAAGTTTTTCCCTCCAGCTTCCAAGTTTTCAGATTCCCTCTCCATCGGATCACATTAAATACATCAAAAGACATATGTTCGGAGCAAGTAAATGTAGGTGAAAAAATAATTAATTACACAGTTCGTTATACATCGCGAGGCGAATCTTTTGAGCCTAGTTAGTCAATAATTGGACAATGTTTATCACAAACAAACGAAACGTCTTCTGATGTTCAAATTCTAACTTTCTAACATTTGCCACCAAAATTTTCTGAACTAAACAAGGTACGATTCCAAAGTAGTATGACTGTTAAGGTGTGGCCAAATTAATGATAGAAGATGAGAAATTCAAAGAGTTTACACTGTAAAATCTGTACTCATCTTAGCCTCCTTCCCGTATATAAATAGGAAGCCACTATTACCTTTGTAACAGCATGCAAGCTGGTCACCGTCACAGCTTTGAGGGGCACTGTGTTGGAGAATCTAATCTCATGTGGTGGTCTGCATGCTCGCTGCGTTTTTGTCATCGTGTGCTATCCATTATCCAAGTCGATGTCGTCCGGTCGTCCCTTTCCGCCGGCCGATCTCCGTGCGCGGCTGCGCGCAGCCAGATGTCTTCTTTGTCATCATCTCTTGTTTTCTACTCCCTCCCACATCAGTTGGCGTACTACCCATTACGTGGACGCATCATCTCAGAGCCTACCCGGCCGGCCACCGCGCCGTCACGCCGTGGCCCCCTACCCACGCACCCCGGCGCCACGAGCTCGTTCGTCCGGTACTCGGGTCCCCTGCGTGCGGTCGCGGCTGCAGGCGCCATGCGACCGCACGTGAAATTTCTTGAAAAATCAAAGCAGGAAGGATCACCGGTCTGTCCCCATCATTCTTTTTGGGGGCGACATCACCAGTCTCGATGCTGAAAACTGAAAGCAGGCACCGTGGGACACGGGAGCGTGACAGCCTCCCGCGCTCACGAACCGGGGAAATCGAGTGGCGGCACGTACCAGTTCTGGTCCGGGTTTGGCGGGCCGGCGGTGGTTGGAGGACGCTCGGTGGATGGTTTCGCCGGTGGAGGATGCTGTTGTGGAGTCCGTGCGACACGCCGTCACGGACGGCACCGCCTCGCCGAGCTCTCCGGGAGCAGCGGGTGCTGCTGCTCGGCCGGACCGTTGCGTGGTCTCACCATCGGTGGATGCGGATGTGGTGCTCGTGCGTCCCTCTGCTCCTACCGCGTCGCCGCCTGCTTCGCCCGCGAATGCTTCAGAGACTACGGCCCCAGACGCTGCTCCGACCTTCAACAACGTCCCTTCTGTTGGGAGACCCAAGGGCATGCGGTGGGTTGATGGCTCCTTCTCCGACCGCCGGACAACGAGGATGCGTTCGTCGGGGAGGCCCACCACCGCCGCGGCGGCGTCTGTCATGTCTATCCCACACTCGCCGGAGCGTTCTGGACTCCGTCGTGGGCCACGCGGAGGGTCGGTGGAAGCACCGCCTGCATGCTCGCATGGACGCGGCCCCGGCGACGGATCCCGCCGTCCCAGGCGCGACACGGCGTCGCCGCCGCCGCCGGGCCGCCCCCACTCTCCGCAATGCCAGCCTCGACACCTTCGCAGAGTCGGTGCGGCGCCGTGCTCGCTGACTCCGCCCGCGGCGCCGAGTCGGCACGGGCCACCGTTGTCTTCGCGGGTCGACGCCGGTGTCGTGCCTCCCACCGCACGCCGCGAAGCGCCGCAGCGCGGGCGCCGTCCCAGCGGCGAGACCTGCGGGACCCCCGGCGGGGCACGCCACGCTCCGGCCCCTGCGGTCTCGGAACGCGTGTCGGCGCCGGCCGTCTCGGACCGCACCGCAGCGTGCCCACCGATCCACGACCGGGGCCATGCCGTCGGGCGACGGTGCCGGATGTCGGGGATGGCGGCGGCGTTCTCCACCACTACGAGCACGCCGCGCGCTCGCTCCGTCCGTCTCGCGCCCACCGTCGGCGACGGTTCCGCCTACCTCGTTGGCCTCGCTTCAAGCGCCTCGCGGAGGACCCACGCCGGCTGCGACTTGCCGCCGTCCGCCACGCTGCCTTATTTGCAAACGTGTCGGCCACCCGGCCCGCGACCGTAGTAGGCGGACAAGGACCGCAGATTCGACGGCCCTCTACTTCAACTCCAAATCCGCCGCCTCCGCAGGTGGAGCCTGCACTTAGGCTGGAGCCCCCGTCGTCTGCACCACCGCCACCTACCATTGACCTTGCGTGGGCTCCGTCCGGTCAAGGCTTCGTGTGGCCACCACCACATCAACCTATTTTTGGAGGTTCGCCTCGGGAGTTCTTCATGGGGCCCAAGGTCGCGGTGGTCGTTACTTCCGCCGACGGCCGTAGCCCCGCCGGACCGCCGCGCTAACCTCGTGTGAGGTTGCGGTGCCTCCCCGCATGGGTCGACCCAATGCTTGTGGAGGTCGGGGCACCCCTCGTTGCGGCACCGCCCACCCCGGGCCACCCCGCCGCCACGGCCGTTGGAGCCACCTTCACCTCTTCGCATGGTCGCGTCGCTTTGCCGAGGCGGATGCCTCGGAGGTCCCTTCTCGTGTTGGCGGATCCACCTCGACACTTCGTGCCGCCACGCCTTGCCTCTCGGCCGTGCAGGGTGGGGGCCGCCCGCAACGGCCCTTGCCGAGAGGCCCGGGAGGTGTTCGTGCTCGGATCGAGCCGACGCCCGCCGTCGCCGCCGCTTTGACCCACCGGGCGTCGACATGTCGGGTGCGGTTGGTGTGAGCCTCGAGCCGCCGCACTCCTTCCTCGACTACCCGGTGGATGTTCCACTAGCCTCCACCGCCGCTCCTTTGGCGAGACCCGCCGGCACCACGCATAGCCGGAGGACACGGGTCGTGGATGACGACGGGTACCGCGTCGGCGCGGCCGGGCCGCCAAAGTCCGCTTCCGCCACCACCGCTGAAAATGCAAGCGCGGCGTGTCCGATCCAGCCGGTTGGGTCAAGCGCCCGTGCACGCTGGGCGCCTACCCCCGGACCCCTCAACCGCCGCAAGGTTCCACGCAGCCTCCGGATGCCGAGTCGCCCTCCAGGCGGGAGAATGTGCGCAAAATCCTTCCCTCCGGCGTCCGCTACGCTGGGGATGAGTCGGAGTTCCCGACAGCGGGGACACCTAAGCGCCACCGGACCCGCCGCCTCGGGGGTTCGGTTCAGAGCACGCCGCCGCGCCCACCGGCCGCCTCCGCCCGGGACTTCATCGCGCCGATCACCCTCCCGCTCGACGAGCCCATCCTCGCCGCCAGCCCCACCCTCCGCCGCCCAAGGTACCTATCGAAGATTGGAAAGCACGACGCGTGCTCGTCTTCGTGAGAAGCCACCGGCACGACCCTCCGCCGGAGCACCGGGAGCGGACGACGTTCTTCGGAGATGCTCAACAAGCTTGAGGGACGCCGGATCGGCGGCGCGCCCCGAGCCACGGGTATGCTCGGGAGCACTTTTCGTGAGGCCGCTTCATCCGCAAGCGAGTTGCGTATGCGTGAGATCTTCCCTTGATGCGGCCCGGTGCTTTGCCGCCACCAAGGGGGAGATTCGGATTTGGAGTCGATTTGTAGCCGCCCACGCTTCAACACTCGTCGCACATTAGTTTTACTTTTAGTACAACCGTAACGCGCCACCGTTTAAGCCGGTGATTCTTGTTTGTGTGCTTTTCGTGCGCTTCGGCCGGTGTGTTGGCTAAAGTGTGCGACGCAGAAAAACTCTTGTTTCCCTTAATGAAGCACGCTGCCATGGGGCACGCTTTCGAAAAAAAACTGAAAGCAGGCCGGTATCTGCCCGTATCTGAAGCTGAACCCGGAGAAGGTTACTCTGGATGAACGTCCCCTGAAACCCAGTTCGCACCATCCAACCACCGCCGGCCCGCCAAACCCGGACCAGAACTGGTACGTGCCGCCACTCGATTTCCCCGGTTCGTGAGCGCGGGAGGCTGTCACGCTCCCGTGTCCCACGGTGCAGTGCGAGCAACTGGCGACAGCTGTGGTCCTCCACGAGATGGTTTGTGGACCCGGGTGGGGACGAAGCGATCCGTCACCTGCTTGAGGACGAAGAGGACATTCTGGGGACAGCTGTGGTTCGTTCCAAAAGCCAATTCGCCAGGTTCGTCGAGGGGAAGGCAGTTGGGACCCCCGTGATCTATGGCGGACACGAAGCTAGGGATCCGCAACTGTCACCGTCAGGACCGTCTCCTCTTTTTGGAGCTGGTCCACGTCCCTTAATTTAATCACTGTCGTTGTTGACTGTTCATTGGGGTGTTTAGTTGGTGAAATATTTTGGGTTCGGGTACTGTAGCACTTTTCGTTTGTATTTGGGAATTATTGTCCGACCATGGATTAAGTAGGCTCAAAAGATTTGTCTTGTACTTTTTAGCTAAAGCTGTGTAATTAGTTTTTTAATTACCTACATTTAATCCTTCCACGTAAATGCGTTAAGAGATTCGATGCCACAAATGAATCGTAACACTTTTGGGTTGGGGATGGGAAACTAAACACACTTATTGCACGGACTTTTTAAAACCATTAATTAGTTATTAGGACAAGAATATTCTGTCAATCATACCGTACGGACAAAACCGACGATCCATCCATTTGCCCTTGGCATGTGGACAAGTGGTAAACCAGATGGTGTCGACAGTTGCGTGCACCACAAAATCAGGCGTCACGGCGACGGCGCTCATATGCTACTATTGCTTGTTTGGTGAAAACTAAGAGTAAGATCGAATGTCAACCAAAGGGGTGGCGCCTAATCCAGCGGTGTCAAAGCAAATTTTACTGAGAGAAGATGTGCAAATGCCAGGAATAATGTTATCTTTGATTTATGGATCAAAAAATTGTTGTAATGTGTTTATGTTTTTTTTATTATTTTCTTCTTCTCGTTTTTGTTTCCTGAGCATCCCCTTTGTTCTTTGAAACCTTGTAAGACTTTTTTTATAAAAATAAATTCCCTGTAGGAGCCCTTCCCCTTCCAGTTTTCAAAAAAAAATGTAGCGTGCCTAAGCGGCGTACCATGGCACAGCCGATGGTGACAAGATTCCTTTTTCAAAAGAAGCCTGATTGGAACAGGGGTCATGATTGTCAAGTCTGGTTTAGTTCATCGCTTTCAGTTGTGCCTTTTGGGGTCGGAAGATGGAGACCCCTTTCGTAGGTTTCTTTTCAGATTTTATTTAAAAGTGCTCCGCCTTTCTTTCCAAAAATCAACATGTAAGTTACGTCATGCTGACAAACACGTAAGTTACGTCTGTCCACACTAAAGCTCAATTAGTCGGCCCACTGAAGAAGTGTTTGGCTTGAGGCATGACATGTCCGTTACGTTTCTTCACACCAAAGCAAGCGCCGCTCATGCCGGCTAGGCTTGGGCAGACGGACAGACGGGCCGGGAGATCGATTAGAGCAAGGAGAAAGTACAGGAGAAGATGAGATCTGAGGAAGGATTGGATTGATTCACCAACTGTACTGAGTATTCACAAATCACAAGTTCAGTTCTAATCTTCAGAAGCTACAGGACTTGTTTCCCCAGGTCTGCCTAAGCTCACTGAAGTGCATATACTTGATTGACTGTGCAAACGTACGTGCACCAATTCAGGAATTGTCTCCTGAATGAAGAACAAGGCATCTCAGTCCATGTTTGTAACACTTGGTGCTGAAGACCGATCGAGATCTCTGGCTATTAAAGGCAATGACTACGCCAGCATACAAAGAGGGAGGCGACGAAAATAGTTCAATGTTTCGACTACGGTTCTGACCGCAGATGAAAACGGTCTAACAATAGTACGTAAAGACTACATCATTCAGGCCTCTCGTGCTGTGTGTTCTGAATTCTGATTGCTTCACAATGAAGAAGCAATGTTGGGCCGTCGCCATGCGTGGCCACGAAAGAGCCCAGCAAATATTTTGGCCCGCAAAAGTGGAGGCCCATCAAGGTTGCTGCACAGTGACCTAAGTATCAACTAAAGAATGATCCCCAAAATCAACTAAAGAATAATTGCTCATCCGATCTGATTGAGACTTAATTAATCCTGTCGCTGACTGTATGGAATGAGTGATTAGGGCACTCACAATGCTAGAAACTATCATGGTTTCTATAGTCTTGGACATTGTGTCAAGAAACTATCTCCCACAATACAATTTCTATCGTGATGTCACATGGCCCACTTGTCACTCTCACAAATTGTCTTTGGTTTTACGTGAAGACCCAGGTTCTTAGTTAGACTTTCTTGTGGTTTTTCTCTCTTCAATAAATATAGCGCCACATCAGCAAAAAGCACTAAATAAAGGGGTAATAAATGAGGATAGAAACCATGGTAGAGTCTGCATTGTGAGGGCAGTCCCAATGGTGCATTTATGATAGTTTCTATTTCTATTAATTAGGTTGACAACTCAGCTTTTTGATGGTGTGGCACAAGAATTAATGAGGAGAGAGATCGTAAATCCAAGAAACGGTTTCTACTTCAAGGAACGAAGTCTACCCCGGCAACGAGGCACGTAGACACGACGAAATCGCCGTTGGCGAGAAACCAGTCGAGTCTGTTACAATTACAGAGGAGTTGCTCTCATCTAGGAATACACCAATGACGGAACCGCTCCCGCTCCCCTCTATCTCTATCTTGTAAACCGTCGTCTCCATGGAGCAGTTGCCTGCGCGCTCCTCTCCATGGCGTCCGTACGGATTGTATAAGTACCTGTCAAGGATCAATGAAAGAACTCTCGGTTCATTTGGCAAATCACTGTTCCAATTTACATTTACACTAAACACGTTGCATCCCAATTGATTTCCTGGCATTGTTTGTGGTTTTCTATTCCTCCCCCTAATGCGGGATTTTAATCCTCAATGTGCGTACCCAATGTTGAGAAATGAATTAAATAAAAGTTAACACCATCGGTGCTTTGACTATGTTATTCCAGAAAGGAGAATTTCCCTCTATTTCAAGTTTATCTTGATTACTTACATTTTGCAATGCTTATTCAACGTTGCCAAGGATTTTTAACAAATCTATGGCCCTACTTCTGTAGGCACAATGGCCACAAAAGAGTTTGAAGCTCTTGCTATTGATGGCCGCAACTTCCCCACATGGGCGATGGACCTCAAAGTGAGTCTATCGTTGCGCGGAATGTACCAGGCTATTGCACCCCCTCGCGAGGGGGCAGCTCCATTGGCTGAGCTTTGTCAAGTACAATGCCTTATTCATCATAAGGAACCACATCCACCCGGATCTCAAAGCTGAGTATCTGATGGAGGAAGACCCACGCGCTCTGTGGTTTGCTCTTCAAACACGGTATGAGCAGCAGAAGGCAGTTATCCTGCCTGAAGCTATAAATGAGTGGAACCATCTCCGTCTACAGGATTTTAAAACTGTGGGAGAGTTCAACCATGCTGTTCATAAACTCTGCTCTAAGCTGAGGTTTTGCGAGAAGGAGCCATCTGATGCAGAGAAAATTGAAAAGACTTTGTCTACCATGCTTCCTGCACAGATGATCCTTCAGCAACAATACCGTGAAAGAGGTTTCACTGTTTATTCTGAGTTAATTAAGACTTTGCTACAGGCTGAAAGGCATAATGAGCTCCTTGTTTGGAACTCCAACCTGCGCCCCGCAGGAACTAAGCCTTTGCCTGAAGTTCATGCTAATACTCAGACTAAACAGCAAAGGAATGCCCCTAACTCTGGCAATCCTGGAAACTTCAAAGGGAAGAACAAGCGCAAGAGACAGCGTAAGTCTCATGGTGCCAACAAGGGAAAGGAAGTTTCTAAGTCGGATAATAAGAAGCCTAACAAGTCTAGCACTTGTGACAAGTGTGGTTGCTATAGCCACCCGACTAAGAAATGCCGCACCCCTAAGCACTTGGTGGAATTGTACTTGAATTCCGTGGGACGAGGACGCTCCAATCAAGGACGCTCCAATCAAGGTGGTCAGTTTGAAGCTCACTTCAATGATCGACAGGGTGTCAGCATGGAGCAAGCTCTCCAGTTTGACATGCCTATGCAAGATGCTCCTGGATGCTCCAATACCGCCGCAGCGGGACCGAGCAACACAAAGGCACTTCCACCACTTGATGGGACCGTTGATGACGTGGAGAACATGATCGTGGAGTACACCTCTGGCGACATCTTTGGAGACTTTAACTAGGCTCCAGTACTTTGAGATACCTTGCTACTTTATGTATTAATTGTGTGGATGAAGTTTCATTGTGATTGTTGTAAATAAGCTAGTCGTTGTCCGTACAATGGGTATTGTAATTTGTATTATACACGATTGATACCTATAAATATATTGTATGTATTCTATATATATATGTTGAGAGTTACATATTTCTATTCTCCATTTTATATAGATTGTATGGGAGTCGATCTAATGGTCGAGGAGATGTGCCTAGTGGATAGCGCTACCACTAACTCTATACTTAGGGAGATAAAATATTTCCAAACTCTGACAAAGAATAAAGGAAATGTTTTAACAATCGCTGGACGCGATGCGGTAATAGTTGGCACTGGTCGAGCCACTATTATGCTCCCTATGGGTACAATGCTTACAATTGAGGATGCATTATTGTATCGATTCAACGCGTACCCTATTAAGTTATAGAGATATCCGTAAGAATGGGTTTCATGTTGAAACACATGCGGACAACAATGAGGAGTTTCTTCTCATTACAAAAGATCACGGATATGGCAAAGATACACTTGAAAAAGTGCCCTCACTCCAGTCAGGATTGTACTACACATACATCAAACCCGTACCACATGTTGCTTATAAAGTAATTTTCCAGAATGTTAACGCATTCCAAACTTGGCATGATCGCCTTGGCCATCCTGGTATCGGGATGATGAGGAAAATTATAAGCAATTGTGTCGGTCATACATTAAGTGATTCTAAATTTCCCAATCCTCAGATTTTGTGTGCACTGCTTGTGCCACAGGAAAATTAATTTTGAGGCCCTCTTACCTCAAAATTCATGCCGAACCTCTTAAGTTCCTTGAACGCATTCAAGGAGACATATGTGGTCCCATTCAACCATTTTGTGGGCCGTTCAGGTATTTCATGGTTCTCATTGACGCATCTACACGATGGTCACATGTGACTCTCCTTTCTTCAAGGAACCATGCATTTGCAAAAATTATGGCACAAGTTATCAAACTTAAGGCCCAATATCCACGAACATCAAATCCGATCCATCCGAATGGATAACGCTGCTGAATTTTCCTCACGTGCCTTCAATGACTATTGCATGGCTCTAGGAATTCAAGTTCAGCACTCTCGGTCCCCCATATGTTCATACCCAAAATGGGTTGGCGAATCTCTCATCAAGAGAGTAAAACTTATTGCAAGGCCGTTACTACAGAATTGTAATCTACCAACATCATGTTGGGGTCATGCAGTATTACATGCTGCTGACTTGATTCAATTGCGTCCAACTGCATACCATGATACCTCCCCATTACAACTAGTACGTGGAAATACACCTAATATTTCCCATCTGCGGAAGTTCGGTTGCTATGTTGTATACGTGCCGATCTCACCACCGCGGCGTACATCTATGGGGCCCACGGGGAAGTTGGGGATCTACGTGGGATATCAATCTCCGTCGATCATTAACTATCCGGAACCCCTAACGGGGATCTATTTTGCCGATGCGCCGATTGTATCTTCAACGAGGATCATTTCCGGCATTAGGGGAGGAATAGAAAACCACAAACAATGCCGTGAAATCAATTGGGATGCAACGGACATTCCAAATTGTGGTCCACGTACTTCGAGATCGAACTTCGGGTTCGAAGAAGATCATAAATTTGCAACACATTGCAAACAACATGCGATGCATTTGCCGATTATAAGGGTGTTACCAAATCCTATAATCCTGCGAGAAATGTGCTTAGGAAAGAGTAGAGGTACCAAATAAAACTACTCATCTCCCAAGTAAGAGGGGAGAAGTACCGGCTATTCCCACAGTGCAGCTTCTAGCAAGCAAAGGAAAGGGAAGAGCAAAACTTCCAATACAAACAAATGCAACTCAAACTCAAGTTGAGAAACATCCTGTGGAGATTTGTCCTCCACATCCCACATCAACAAGTGCACTCCATATCGATGTTGGGACATCGGAATGCCCCCGATGATATCATTTTGGGAAATAATGATACATCACGAGAGGGTATGTGAAATTTCCATCAACTACATTGAATCGAGAATCATATGACGAGAAAGTCTCATTGTTGTAGACCGCTATTTCGCTGAAACAATTGCAGAAATCATCATGACAGAAAGTCATCTTTGTTGTAGACTGCTATTTCGCTGAAACAATTGCAGAAATCATCCAAAATGATCCAGATCCAAAGACCATGGCAGAGTGCAAAAAGCGCTCGGACTGGAATCAATGGAAAGATGCAATTCAAGCGGAATTAGCCTCACTCTCAAAAAGAAAGGTATTCACTAATGCAATGCCTACACCTCGTGGAATCTTCCCTGTGGGATTCAAATGGGTTTTTGTCCGGAAACGGAACGAGAACAATGAGGTTGTGAGACATAAAGCGAGGCTTGTAGCACAAGGGTTCACGCAGAGACCCGGCATTGATTTCAATGAAACATATTCTCCGATTATTAGTGGAATAACATTCCGATATCTTATATCTCGGGCCGTTCAAAATCGCTCTGTCTATGTAGTTGATGGACGAGGATCGTATATCTCTATGGGTCACTTGATTCGGATATATATATGAAGGTTCCCGATGGAATCTCTATACCGGATCCGAACGCAAATCGCAACATGTATTGCGTAAAGCTTCAAAAGTCACTCTATGGCTTAAAGCAGTCGGGAAGAATGTGGTATAACCGACTTAGTGAGTTCCTTTTAAAGAAGGGATACACTAACAATAATGATTGCCCATGTGTTTTCATCAAAAAGTCCCAAACAGGATTTTGCATCATATCAGTGTATGTTGATGATTTAAATATCATCGGCAACCCACAAGATATTGATGAAGCACGCAACCATCTAAAGACGGAGTTTGAGATGAAGGATTTGGGTCAAACCAAATTTTGCTTAGGTTTACAACTTGAGCACCTTCCCACTGGAATTTTAGTGCATCAATCTGCCTATGTCCAGAAAGTATTGGAGAAATTCCACATGGATAAATCTCATCCCTCCAATACTCCTATGGTTGTTCGGTCTTTAGAAATGGAGACTGACCAATTCAGACCACAGGATAAAGGAGAAGAGATTCTGGGCTCCCATTACCCATATCTCAGTGCCATTGGAGCGCTTATGTATCTTGCAAATAGCACTAGGCCTGATATTGCATTTGCAGTGAACTTGCTAGCTCGACATAGCGCTGCTCCTACCAAACGTCATTGGACAGGAGTAAAACATATCCTCAGATATGTGAATGGTACAAGAGATCTTGGATTATTTTTCCAAAGGAACCCGCACTCAATATGATTGGATACACCGATGCTGGCTATTTATCCGATCCCCATAATGGCCAATCCCTGCATGTGCTTTGTGTTTTTACACGGAGGGACTGCCATTTCTTGAAATCTTCCAAACGGACTTTGGTGTCTACCTCTACTAATCACTCAAATAATTGCACTATTTGAGGCTTCACGCAAATGCGTTTGGCTTTCAGCAGAGTGATCAACCACATACAACAATCATGTGGTATTGGTGCTTCAGATTCACCAACCATTATATATGAAGATAATGCCGCTTGTGTTGCTACGAGATGGAAACTGGCTACATCAAGAGCAACATAACTAAGCATCTTTCTCCTAAGTTGTTTTATCCCCATGAGTTGCAACAAATGGGTGAAATAAACATCTTGCAAATCAAATCATGCGATAATCTTGCTGATTTGTTTACTAAGTCACTACCGCCTTCCTCGTTCTTAAAATGTGTTCAAGGAATTGGTATGCGACGACTTCGAGATTTGCAAGGTTTAGGGGAGAAATCTCTTAGATGTTGTCCTGTCAAACCATCATACTGCACTTTTTTCTTTGTATGAGTTTTACTTACAAGGTTTCTCATATAAAGTTTTTTAATGAGACAGTATTAGCACAAGCATATGTCATATTTCCTATTTTTCCTCATCGAGGTTTTTAAGGAGATATCAATGACATATATTGTCCTCTAAACTATCTATGAGTTTTCTCCTAAAAAGGTTTTTCTCATATGAGTTTACAATGAGGCAATAATCATTATATGCTGTATCACTTTCTCCTTATTTTTCCCATTGGGTTTGAAGGAGTTTTTAACAAAGATATCTGGCCAAGTATTGCTCCTCGTTTTTATCCTACAGGATTTTTTGAGGATTAATACTATTCATTGATCTCAAGATGGATTCGATCAAAGGGGGAGTGTTACAATTACAGAGGAGTTGCTCTCATCTAGGAATACACCAATGACGGAACCGCTCCCGCTCCCCTCTATCTCTATCTTGTAAACCGTCGTCTCCATGGAGCAGTTGCCTGCGCGCTCCTCTCCATGGCGTCCGCACGGATTGTATAAGTACCTGTCAAGGATCAATGAAAGAACTCTCGGTTCATTTGGCAAATCTTTGTTTCAATTTACATTTACACTAAACAGAGTCTATCCAGATCCTTTGCGTCGCGCCATGCCCGCCGCGCTGAGCAAGCCCCCGCCGTGCTCGCCCCGTCATCCAATCCCACAACAATCGCCGCGCCGGCCCTCCGTCGCAGACCACGCCCCGCCGCCCGCCCCTTGCTGCACCGCCGCCGCCGCCACCGTGTTCGCCAGGCTCGAGCGAACTTGGCGGGTCGCACCGCAGTGACGCCGCCGCGCCGCCCGCCGCGCATGCGCTTAGCCCGGCACGGCTCGCCTCCGCTCTGCATCTCGGAGAGAAGAGAACGAGAGGACAGGAGAGAAGAAAGGGATACGGGAGAGAGAGAGAGAGAGTTACTCGCAGGTTCCCATCGCAGCCCCTTGCTAATATTAGGTTCCTTGTGATATTCTAATGTTTTGTTAAATTAAGGTGTTTGCTAAATTCTTGTTGTGACAATTTATTCGAAACATATATATGTAAGGATGAAAACGGTGATGATTTGCTGGCAGATTGTTTTGTGGTTGATCGACGTTGTTTTTGTCATTGAGAGTTGTCCACATAACTGACTACAAAATAGTTGTCACAATTGATCTATATGTTTTCGGTCTTTGCATTTAATTTACAGATTGTATGATCAAATCTATAGAAACCATGGGTTGGAAAATATTGCTTTTTGGCACGTTGTCCTATATTATAGAAACTATTAGTTTCTACCATTAGGACTGCCCTGAGTGCTCTTACTGTGCGAGCTATTTAAAACGTTATTAGTCCGACTTTAGGACAAGAAGATTTCATCATCGCATGCGGACAAAACGACCATCCGTCCATTCATATTGTTATACGTTGGCCAGTCTCAATGGGGGGTTTCATAGGTGTTTCATGCACATTAAATAGGGTGCCACATCAGTAAAAGTCTACTTTTTTGTATGAAACTCTAAGGAGAGAGAAGGAAAAGTTTCATCTTGGTGAAACTCTCTTGGCACGAATACCAATTATCTCGAGTCATGAAATTAAATGCATATGAAACCATAGGATGAAACTCTCCATTAAGAGTCGGGGTTTTATCCAAGTTTCATTTCATTTTATATGACATGACTGTCTTGGAAACAGCGAAATGACTGGTCTTATAGTATATAAATTAAATTAAATTAAATTATTAAATTAAACTAGTGGTTTCCGCTTGGAAAGTGTCAACTAGATGGTTGCTTGTCGTTGCCCATTTGTCCTTATGCGTGCACCATTGGGGACGGCGCACGCTCTGTCTCCGCATCTCTCGATCACGATTCACGGCCTACGTGCATCGCCTACTTCATTGCACACTAAATATTAAGTATTATTGTATTATTACAAACTATATTACAACAATTTTATAGTGATAAATGTTGATTATATATTTCATGAACTAAGTGAAACATAAAAAAAGTTTAAACATAAACTTACAAACTAGCATGTTATGTTTATTCCCAACTCTAAGCTTCTAAACACTTGCTCGAGTATCTTAGCTTGTACTACCTCACATTTTTTCTGACCGTTTTCTACTTTTAATGCAGAATATCCCGAATTTGAATTTGGTTGGCCCACTAGAAGTCTAGCCTTAGAATTTTTCATACGATCTCATTAAGATGTCCTTTTTCCTATAAAAATTGTGGTTTCGATGAGATCTACAACTTTTAATTTAAAGCGTTTTTCATTTGACATCATTAAGATTTTCTAAAAAAATAAGCAAAATTTCACCAGTAGATTAATCCCGTATAAGCACTTGTTGCTTTAGAAATATCATAACTCTATTATATGGTGTCAAATTAAGATAAGTTTTATATGAAATTGGGTAGTTATGCGCATTTGTCATGCACTTGGTAATTGTTATGCACTTGGTCTTTTGGGTCAATATTTTTTATTGATTTTTTATACTAACCGTGTGTTCGACGTAATTCGGTCGAATTCATTCGTTTTAAAAATTCTCGAAAATTATGTAAGTTCGTGTTCGTTCGTGTCCGGCTTTTTACCGCTTTTGCTTTCGTTTTTCAAATGTGACGTAGAAAATAAGAAAGGAGGTTTCTACCGTTTTTATCCCCACTAGCGGTCGCGCGTATCCTCCCTTGCGGTTGTGTCGCCCTGCCTCGTGGGAGTCTACGCCAAGCTGCTGCTGCGCGGCCGTTTTGCCAGCTCGCCTGCTGCATTGAGGCACGTACGTGGTCGGCGCACCAGGTCACGCCGCCCTACAAAGGCTACAATACGTTTTTTTTTTTTTTTTTTTTTTTTGAGAACACGCACCTGTATTACTTAGTGAAGACAAGTACACAACGACATACAGGTATATATACACAGAACAGAGACAGCTGCCGTGACACACGCGTCGCCGACGCCACCATCTTCGCCGGCCGGCGCGGGAACGCCCGCCGCCACCCGCATCCGGAGGTCCACCGTCACTTGAAAGCTTTATCGGGTCGCAAGATTTGCTCGACCTCAAGATCGGTGACAACATCATCTCTTAACGAACATCGGCCGGGGACCTGCCCCAGGTACCTCCGAACTCGAACCGAGCTGCACCATCGACGAACGCCGACAAACGGAGCTCGACCCGCTCTCCCGCCAACCACCAAGCCAAGAGCCACCTCTATACCTGTGACACTCCTAATAAGATCTCCGATACCTCCGTTGACACCGAGCGGAGCGTCGCCGGGCGAGGAAGAGGCCGGAAGATTTTATTCCTATGCGCGTCGCCGCCGCCAGCCACACGACGCCACCGGGGAAGACCAAGCCGCGAAGGAATCGACGCCCTCCCAGGGCAAACCTTGGAAAAAAGGAGCTCACAAGCCTAGCGCCGGGCCGCGCCCGGCAAAGAACCGCCACCGCCGGGCAATAGAGCACTTTATTCGCCTCACGCCGCCGGGCGTCCGCATAGGCTGGGAAACCGCCGGAGATGGTTGAGGGCCGAACCCTGAAAAGAGCTTGGAACAGTCCTCATCACATCGCCACCGTCGCCCACGGAAGCCGCCAAAACGGAAGGACGTTGCCGTCTCCAAGAGAAGAAAAGGGCGAAGTCGACGGCCGGCCAGCAGCCGGCTCTCCCGCCTTGGCCGCCGCGCCCAGAACCACGCGCCGCCGCCGCCATAGCACCGGCAGCAGCAAAAGCGCGGTGAGCGAGGGCGTGGGCCGCCCGGAGCGGCAGCTGCTCAAAGAAGAGCAGCCGCGCCACCGCCCGCAGGGGGACCCGCTCGCCACCCCGCCGGGAGAAGCCCCGGCCAAAACCGCCGCCGTCGAACCTAACCTACACCTATACATAGCCCCGCCGCCGAGGGAGCCGGGCTCCCCTCTCAACCCCGGAGCCCCGAGGGCCGCCGGAGGAGAGGAGGCCGGCGGATCGGATCGACGAAGCAGATGGCGTCGCCCTCGAAATCGCGGGCGCTACTGTAGCAAGGGGAAAAACTGAGAGAGGTCGAGAGAATTAAAAGGCCGGACCCAAAGGCTACAATACGTGCGTGCATGCGGCCGCCGCCAGGCCATCGGCGGGTTCGGTCATCCTTCTTCACGGGGGCTCGGCCCACGCCGGGCAGCCCGCCCGTGGCTGGGCCGTCTCAGCCATCGGGGGTGAGTGTGCGTGCGTGTGAGTGTTGCGCGTTACAGATTGTGTAATTCTCAAAAAAAAAAAAATGTACTACAACCTCATCATTCTCAAAAAAAAAAAAAAAAAAAAAAAAAGTACTACAATCTCATGCCAGCGCAGTTTCCATCAACGTGCCGGAGCAAGAGAGGGGGATGCGTCTCCTTGCTGGCTGTATCGTTGGTCGAAAGAACGGAACAGAAACTGCCTCGGCAAGAATGCAAGAAAGGTTCCTGCTCCTTCTTTATTTGACGACGTGTTTGAAGAACATGAAGATTTGGAATCCAATTTCAGGGAAATGTTGGAGTTAGGACTCTTTTCTCTCCCAATATATTTAGCAAAGGTTGGAAAACCATTTTTGCTGTTTTTTTTTGTTTTTTTTTTTTAAAGTAGGACATGCGATGAAATAAAGTAACCAGAGCGCTTGGAACTAATCACTGGAAACTTGGAGATGCAACTACATGAGATTTCATTTGGTTTTAGTTGAAGCAGAGAAGAGCTTACTCAGGTTAATTAGTCGGAGGGGAACATTTTTGTTTGTTTCGGTCATCGCTAGCTCTGGCAACCGTTTTTTTAAAAGCAAATGGGGGAGAGCTTCCCCACCTTTGTATTCAAGACGACCTCGTTTTTAGGTAACGTGGCAAGAAACCCTGGTGGTTTGTGGAAAACGAACTAAAACCAATACAAGACACACACACAAAAACACAAAAGAGAAAGAAAGAAGAGTACAACGCCGAGAACACATGAACTCTTCACGATGCCTCCCGAGAGGTGGATGACGTGACAGCGCCACCATCGTCGCTAAGCAAACACCACAAAGCTTGGTAAAGCTTTTCCGAGTCTTGTGCTAAGGAGTTGACGGGGTGGCCAAAGCAGGAGCATCACAAGAGGTTCTTCGGTGACGCCTTCAAGAAGGAATCATCGTCACTACCCGAGTTATATGGGCTGAGCTTTCACCTTAACCACGTGGATGAGGTCATCGATTGTCACGCCTGTCGCCATCACACGTCGATCGCCCGTCACACGTTGCGAGCCGCTCGGACTTCGCTGCGGCAACAGAGGCGCGCACCGGCAGCGCCCGGTCGCCACCACACGTCGCGAGCCACGTGAGACTTCGCCCGCGATGACGGGAGGTGCGCACCGACAGCTCGGTCGCCGCCACATGTCGTAAACCCACGCGGACTCGCCAGCGACGACCGGAGGCGCGCACCGACAACGCTAGTCGCCACCACACATTTTCATAGTAGTTGTTTCTGGTATGTCGTGTGAGCTATCCATAAAAGGAAAAGCGCAAGTTAAAATTTTCATAGTAAAGTTGGTTTAGACCTTTTTTTTTTGCGCAGGTTTGCTTCTGACATGAGCGGTCGGTTTTGCTAGATTTTGCAAGAAATGTTCTTGTCAATAAATATCGAACAAAAACTCTTTTGCATGTTTTATTTACAGAACACACACTGTTTACGCTATATTTATTTATATAACAACAAGGAAAATAGGTGTTGTAGTATAATTAATGTCCACAGAAATTATAGTGTTTTCTATATTGGGAGTGCACTAAAAAAAGTAAGTGTTGTAGTACAGTCATAGTGAATTGTAGAGGCTAGATAGATGATTTTGTGCTTTTATTTGGGCATGTCTGCCTTGTAATTTTTTTTTTCCCTTTAGTTCGGTGTTGTACATAATATTTTTTTATTTAATTGAAAATAAAAAAAAATAGGTAGAGGATTCCTCTGCCGCTTCGGTAAAAAAAGAGAGGTTATATAAGCTTAGGGAGATAGAATGTGATCCATACTAAAAACATAAGAGGAAGAAGAAAATAAAGATGAGGTATGATAAAAAAGGTTTATGTGCAAACCACATGTAGTTATAATTTTCATTTTGTAAATAGTAGTTTTAATATTTTCTTATCTTTGTAAACTATTATAAGTGTTAGCCTCCGTTGATGGTGCCCAATCTCTTCGCTCTTGCTGTCGTAGCCCTTTGGATGGTTGGAGACTTTGGACCGGCTTGTACTGTGTACGGTACTCTATCTATGTCGGGCTCAAGCCCGCTAGCTACAGCCAGTGCGTGGTCAAGCCCTGGACCGTGGCTATACCTACACTTATACCTGGTTCCACAAGGCAAAACCCTGCCCCCTTGTCCGAGGTTATTGCTGTAATTGGAATTTGTGTGAGTTTATTTTCTCCGTTCTGACGTTGCTTAGCTAGCTGTGCGTGCATCCCTTGCATCCCGTCGAATCTTAGAATCTCAGCATTCCCCGTCGAATCTCTGCACGTGGTCCGTCATGCCCCGTTCTGGTTCCGCGAAAGGTGCTCCAGACTAGAGTAGCTGCGCGCCTGGCAAGTGGCAATCTTGAGCCGCGCCACGCCACACGCGGACAAAACAGTAAGTCGGAAGGGGAGCTGGGCACGGTGCCGACTTTGGCTGGGGACTGACGTCTGGGCTCCAGTGACACGGGTTGCGGGGCAGATACCAGAGTGGTGGGAGCTGGTGGGAGCATTGCTGCATCTTCTATATAAAGCGTCACCACCACAGCTTAGTCTCGCCTCTGCCGTTTCCTCCCTAAGCTTACCACCAAGCCTCCCCCTCCCGCCGGAAGCCTGCCACGGACTTCGGCAGGGGTGCAATTGCGTTCTCTGTTGCGACGGCCGTGGCGATGTACCGCGTGGTGGATCCGGCACCGGCAAGGTACACGCCGGAGCCCGGCCTCGCCGTCGCAGCGCTGTTCGTCATCATCAACCTGGCTACAGGGGTTTATGTAAGCTCCGTCGGGAGCCACCACCGTACCATGGCCTTCGTCAACTTCTGCACGTGCTTCGTTCCCCTCACCATAGCCATGGCACACGGCGGTGAATTCAAGCCTGAGATCTTCAAGATCATCTACCATACTCTGGTTTAGAGCTGAGGTACGTCACGTTCTCTACCGTCTGTGTTCTGTCTTCGTTCTGTAATCTGTCATAACCTGGAAAAAAAAACTCAAATACAGTAGTAGGTGAGATCTGAGAGCAATGCTTCTTGGCATGGTTTTGCAGGAGACGACGGACTGGTTCCAAGCGTGTAGTAGAGCCAGAGCCAGAGCGCGTCAAGATCGAGATGTGTCCCCTGTTCCGCGTCGAGTCGTGTGTCTGTCGTATCGTGTGCCAGAATGTGATTATGCTCGTATAGTGTTTTCAGAGATGTGGCTGGACATACTATTTGTCTTTCATCACATGATAGTTGGGAAGGCAAAACAAGGTCGGCTCGGCTGAAGGAGGTGATTTCAGAGCTCAAAAGACAGGGATGAAGACGGTAGCGGGCTCCCCTTCTCCCCGTTCTGGCTGAAGAGACCGAAGAAGCGGAGTCTCCAGATTTTCTGAAGATGCCAACGTTATGTTTCAAGGAGGACTTGCTCAAATCTATACCGTGCAGCAAGACGGTGTCTCTGAAAATATAGGCATGGGTGTGGTTTTGGATTCAGTTTAGTTCTGCATTTTTTTTCCTTAAGATTGTGTATGAGTTACTTCTAGGGCACTGTAATGACTGTAACACCTGTTGCACTGTAATGACTGTTGTCGGCGGGAGCGATTTAGCCCCAGTAGAACTCTAAAAAATGTACTCTTATCTGGGTCGATTTTGTGCCATACGCATTCAATTCAATCAATGTGCCCACAATTTTGTTCATCTTCATGTGGTACTCGATCCTGCTATGATTACATACGGGTGCTACTGGTACTACTAAGTACAATTAAATCGTGCACGCAAAGGCCACGTGATTTTTACATGACAAAACACTAGTGTTGAATTGGTGATGTTAACGGCCTGCGCGCTTGGAATTGCATTTCCCCGACACTCGCCCCTCCCCCGCCTCACCTTCTTTCTTTCCTCTTCTCTTCTCTCATCTCCAGCGATGCCACACCTCTGAGGTCGGCGGTGGTGCGCCATGGAGGAAGAGGATCCACCGTGGTGGAGGAGCGTGCATGCCACTCCGGGTTCGTCCACGGTGCTCGGACGGTGAGATCGATGCATCCCATCCATCACCGGCGATGGGGCACCATGTGGCGGGAGGGAGAAGATGGATCTACCAGACCTCCCCACTCTTGGTCTCGCTGACGCGACGGCAAGCACCTACGAGCCTGGCGCTCGAGTGCGGACCGGACTCCGACCAACGTCTGACGCCGCACTCAAGTAAGCATCCATCCTACTTAGATTAGCAATTCCCTTTGATCTGTTCATGAATTGGTGATAAAATGGACTGCTACTGTATGTATTTGTTGTTGGAATATTGGGCAATTTCAGATTAATTCCATAATATAAATCATGACAAATTGAAAGACTAGATTAAGCATGTTTAACAAACTAGCATGATAGAAACTCATATCACAGATCATAGCATGATTTAATATCATATAGCATAGCAAGCATAGCATGATCATAGTAATAGGTGTAAGCACAACTAGCACACCATAGAAATTGGATAGATTGAGCATGATAAAATAATAGAATTAGATCACAGATGTATACCTGCCGATGTAGAAGTACTTGGTGGTGAAGAAGCAGTCGGCGATCACTCGAGTTTAGCCGACGAGATGACTTGTTGATGAAGTAGTTGTAGAAGATTTGGGAGCGGTCGATCGCGAAGAGCGCTTCCCAAAAACCTTATTCGCCTTCTCCCGGTGCGGGATCGCAAAAGACGACGGTTCAGGAGAGACCGCTCGCCCGATCGGCCGGTGCACGTGAACGATCGGGCTGGAGACTGGCTGACGACGACGCAGTAGTGAGAAGTGGAAAATACTGTTTTACTACTATAGGATTTTCTAATTGAAACTCCCAATTGTAGTTGTTTTGTTGTGTCTATTCCCAGGAGGCTTGGTACAATTATATAGGGAGGAGAACTCCCTACCTCTACATCAACTAGCAATATGGTACTAATTGATATTGCACCTCCCACCTTTACTCATGGGCTAAAACAATAAAGCCCATTAGGGGAACACAAATATTGGGCCTTTGAGATTTATCGTAATTTCTTCATATGAATTTTAGGGGAACTATTCATATATAAATTCTAACAATCCCCCACCAGATCTCAAAGCGCCCCAAGATAGATATTTTCCTTTATCTCACTCTTGTTTTTATATACTAGTGTTTCAAAGAGAGACTGTTAAGTTGAACATCCGCCTAGAGCTTCAAGTTACACTCATCCACAACTTGAACAATGGACTACGCCTTGAATTGCAAGTTTTGTGCGAATGAGTTTAACTCAAAGTCAAACTAGTACTTGGTCGCTAGTAGCCTTTCTCCGTGGGTGGAGCATATACGTCATACTCCTTAGTCTCTTCATGAGCTTACTAGAGATCACCCAAATCTCATAGGCTGCGGACGTTTAACGGTCGAACTCATATAGGTATGCCCTTTCAAGAATGCTCGTAGGGACAAGCATCTTTACTTATAAAGTCAATAGGACATATTAAGGCATTCTCACCAACCTACCATAGAGCCTCTTCGCTCTTGAGAGTATTGCATCTTCACATAGAGAGGGTTTATTAGTTTACTCTCCTCGGTTTACCAATAGCTTGTTCTTCCCGGGTCCTTAGTCACGGGATCTCCGATCAAAAGGTTGGGTTACTACTACTGAAAACTCATATGGGTCTCATACCCATCTCCCTAGATGCAATTTCTATCACATTACGTGATAGCCCTTTAGTAAAGGGATGCGCGCGGGTTTTTATAATACGTATGTAGGATACGATTATTACTCCGGAGTTTCTCAATTTTCGGACGGTCTTCAAGCGTCTTTTAACGTGTCTTGTTGACTTTGAATTATCCTTTGCACTATTCATTTTAGTGATCCTTTGTTTGATTATCACAGTTCATAAGGATAGCCGATCTTGGTTTTTCAACCACCAAGCAAGTCGGACAAGAGCTCACGCTGACCACTCTCGCCTCTGCGCAGATCTTTGTTTCTAAAGCAAGAAGTTACGCTTCCATGGTTGACTTAGTCAAAATAGTGCATTTACAAGACCTCCATGACACCGTGCCACCTCCAAGAGTAAATACATACCCACTTGTGGCGTAGATTTGAGCAATATCAGAAATCCAGTTCGCATCACTATATCCCCTAGCACGGTGGGTGCCCGTAATAGTGAATTCCATAGCTCATTGTACCTTTAAGATAGCACAAGACCCTTTCTAGTACATGCCAATGATCATCACCCGGGTTGGACATATACCTACTCAACTTGCTCACAAAGAAAAGAGAGATATCTCGGTGCAGTTGCATTCGCTAGATACATGAGTGAACCAACAATGACGAGTACTTGAGTTGATCTCTAGTACGCTTCTTATTCTTTTCGCAATGTCACACTAGGATCATAAGGTGTTGGAGAAGCCTTTCTATCCATAAAGCCAAAACGGCTCGGGACCTTCTCAACATAGTGAGATTGCGATAAAGTAATCCCACTCTCTTCCTTAATAAGCTTAATGTTTAGAATTACATCAGCCTCTCCTAGATCTTTCATATCAAAATTCTTTGACAAGAAAGACTTGACCTCATTTATGACATTCATGTTTGTTCCAAAGATTAGAATATCATCAACATATAAGCATAATATAACAGATTCACCCCCCACCATGTCGATAATACACACACCTATCAGCTTCATTGACAACATAACCGGCACTAGTTAACGTAGTGTCAAACTTCTCATGCCATTGTTTAGGTGCTTGTTTCAAGCCATACAAAGATTTTAATAACTTGCACACCTTTTGCTCTTCACCTTTTACTACAAATCCATCGGGCTGATCCATGTAAATCTCCTCATCCAACTCTCCATTAAGAAAAAGCTGTCTTTACATCCATTTGATGAATGATCGAGACCATATGAGACAGACCAAAGATAGTAGTGTTCGAATAGTGGTCATTCTAGCAACGGTGAGTAAGTATCAAAGAAATCTTCTCCTTCATTTTTTTGAGTGTAGCCTTTAGCCACAAGCCGAGCCTTGTACTTGTCAATAGTACCATCAGGTCTAAGCTTCTTCTTGAACACCCACTTACATCCAATTGGTTTACAACCGAATGGTAGATCGAGATAGCTCCCAAGTTCCATTAGAAAGAATCGAGTCCATCTCACTACGAACAACTTCTTTTCAATCATCTACATCTAGAGATGCATATGCCTTCGAGATAGAGATGGGAGTATCATCCACAAGGTACACAATGAAATCATCACCAAAAGATTTTGCAATCCTTTGTCTCTTGTTCCTCACGGGAACTTCATTGTCATCCTTCTCAAGTGGTTGCTCAAATGACTCAACAGGATATTCGATAGGTATAATATCATCGGGAGCTAATTCAGTAGAAAATCTAACATTGCTACGCTTATCTTTTAAAGGAAATATATTCTCAAAAAATGTAGCATCACGAGATTCAAAGATAGTATCAACAAGCATATCGTAAACTTCAGGATCTTACTACTAAAAATCGATAGGCAATCTTTGTTGTGAGCATATCCAAGAAAGATACAATCTACCGTCTTTGGTCCAAGCTTACGCTTCTTATTAATTGGAACATTGACTTTTGCCAAACATCCCCACGTGCGTAAGTATGAAAGTGATGGTTTCCTTCCAACCCATATCTCATATGGTGTTGTCTCTTTATTTTTGTTTGGAATTCTATTCAGGACATGACTCATGAGTCAATATAGCTTCCCCACCATGCCTTAGATAAACCAGCAGTATCTAACATGGCATTAACCAAGTCAGTCGGCGTGCGATTTTTCCTCTCGGCAACCCCGTTGGATTCGGGCGAATAGGGAGGTGTCCTCTCATGAATAATACCATGTTCGCACAAAACTCATCAAATGTTATAGGAAAATATTCACCACCACGATCGACCTTAGACGTTTAATCTTTCTTTCTAGTTGATTTTCAACTTCAGCCTTAAAGATTTTAAAGTAGTCTAATGCCTCATCTTTAGTTTTCAGCAAGTAAATATAGCAATATCTAGAAGCATCATCAATTAACGTCATGAAATTTCTCTTTCCACCTTTAGTCAACACACCATTCATCTCGCATAGATCAGAATGTATGAGCTCTAGAGGTGCCAAATGTCTCTCCTCCCATTTGCCTTGTGAGGCTTTCGAGGTTGCTTAGATTGCACACAACTATGGCACTTAGAGCCTTTGGCAATGGTGAAATCTGGAATTAACCGCAAGCTAGATAAATGTGACATCAAACCAAAATTCACATGACATAACCGAGAATGCCAAACACTTGAATTATCATCAATTGTGCCACAAATATGATTCAGCGACTTATTACAAAAATCGCCAAACTTAGGCGGAACAAGCCACCACAGTCATAACCTTTACCAATAAAGCGTCCATGCTTAGACATAACTACTTTATTGGACTCCATCACTACCTTAAACCCATCTCTAAAAAGAAGGGAAACACTAACAAGGTTCTTTCGAATAGTAGGGACATCTTTGCATGTTCTTCTCACCGCACAATTTTCCCCGAAGTAAACTTCGGATCTACCGTGCCAACGCCACGAACGAAGCATGTGACCCATTCCCCATTAGGATAGAAGAACCTTGTAGCTCTTTATAAGAAGAAAACAAAGAGATGTCAGCACACACGTGAATATTAGCACCTGTATCAACCCACCAACTTGGTGATTGAAATACCGATAGTACGGTAGGAACATTCTGTGTACTCCTCATCAGCATTGCTAATAGTCACGAGGTTGACATTCTTATTATTCCCATTGGAAAAGTGACTAAGCTGTCCACAAGTGAAGCAAAGCACCTCATCATTATTTTTCTTCTTCTCAAAGGTAGTTGTTAATTTGGCATTGGAAGATTTATTCCCTTTGTTCTTGCCATGTGGGTTGTCTTGCACAAAATTAGTGCTAGAATGGCTCTTGTTCCCTTATCAATAGTATTCTTCACCCGAATATTTTTCTCAACATCAAGAGATGCTATCGGGTTTACAACCGATATTTTTCGCGTCTCTTGTGTTTAAGAATTGTGCCGAAGCTCTTCCATGAAGAAGACAACTTAACAATATTGCATCCGGCTACAAACTCATCGGGTATGACATACTTAAGGAGTTCAAGTTCTCTTGCCATGTGTTGAACCTCATGCGCTTGCTTGACTATAGACCGGTTAGCAACCATCTTGTAGTCATAAAAGCTCTCCATAATGTGCAACTTAGATGTACCAATGGTTGCATTCGGTTGATCCCACAATGCCTTCTCATCTTGAAGTGCAAGTTTGCATCTTCTAGATGACTAGCAAGACTATTTAGGATTGTTCTTTTAAAGATAGTGTTGTCTCCCCCGGAATCTTCTCTTATCTCTAGAGATATTTCCACGATGTGATCCAACAAGAATCCGTAACATTTTAGCCTCTAGCCGAGCATGACCTTAACTCGCCATCTCTTAAAATGTGCACTAGAAAAACTTTTCTAGTCTCAAAGACGTCGTGAAAACAGCCATAGTTAAATCAAGAAAAAGCCTATAACAAGGTTTTTGGATTGTTGGAATATTAGGCAATTTCAGATTAATTCCATAATATAAATCATGACAAATTGAAAGACTAGATTAAGCATGTTTAACAAACTAGCATGATAGAAACTCATATCACAGATCATAGCATGATTTAATATCATATAGCATAGCAAGCATAGCATGATCATAGTAATAGGTGTAAGCACAACTAGCACACCATAGAAATTGGATAGATTGAGCATGATAAAATAATAGAATTAGATCACGGATGTATACCGCCGATGTAGAAGTACTTGGTGGTGAAGAAGAAAAATCGGCGATCACTCGAAGTTTAGCCGACGAGATGACTTGTTGATGAAGTAGTTGTAGAAGATTTGGGAGCAGTCGCGCGAAGAGCGCTTCCCAAAAACCTTATTCGCCTTCTCCGGTGCGAGGATCGCAAAGGCGACGGTTCCGGAGACCCTCGCCCCATTTGGTGCACTTGAACGAACGATCGGTCGAGACGGGCGACGACGACTATTGTAGTGAGAAGTGGAAAATACTGTTTTACTACTATAGGATTTTCTAATTGAAACTCCCAATTGTAGTTGTTTTGTTGTGTCTATTCCCGTGAGGCTTGGTACAATTATATAGGGAGGAGAACTCCCTACCTCTACATCAACTAGCAATATGGTACTAATTGATATTGCACCTCCCACCTTTACTCATGGGCTAAAACAATAAAAGCCCATTAGGGAACACAAATATTGGGCCTTTGAGATTTATCAGAATTTCTTCATATGAATTTTAGGGGAACTATTCATATATAAATTCTAACATTTGTGTCGTGGACCAATGGATTGCCGAATCAGTCGCCTATGCTATGCATAACCCCCCAAAAAAAAAAAATCTGCTTCTAAATGGTCGGATGTCTCGCCATAAATTTGTTTTACTCAGATGCATTAATGTTGTTGTCGTCATGAACTATGCATAATTTAGTTCCTTGCTGTGCTTGTTCTTGCTTAAATTAGCTTCCTTGCTGTGCTTGTTCCACTTTATCTGCTCTGCATTCAACATTGTGGTTTCCTGATTTCTTGCCTGTATGATCTCAGAAACAAAGAATGAGTCGGCTATTATTGACATGTTCCCAACATCAGCTTACCGTGTAGTGTAAGTTCCTCATGGTAATCTAGCAATTTGTGATTTGGATATAGGATTCTCTGTAGTAATTTGGGACCTTCAGTCGAACCATGTTGTGCTGGATCTCAAGCCTGTCATCCACAACTCCAAGAACCATGTGTGTCTGATATCTTGACCCTTCAATTGTCTGGTATCTATTGATACACTACAATAGTACAAGTGATTGTGGATCCGAACCAGATTTATCTATTGTCTAATTCATAATTCTTAGTGACTCCAGAACAACCTATTCACGAGAACCACCCCTTCCATATTCATCTCAAGCATATCAAACATGTCTGCAAACACATAAAAAAACTAATGTACCTAGGCTGAGCCTCCTTCATCTCAAGTACAAGCTGTAGAGTCAAAGGTATGGGGACATTCTGGATGATCAGTCAAAGTAGAAAACTAACAACCATGTATTTGTTATGTAATGTTGTCATTATCCCTTCATGTTTTCTTTTGATCCACCTTGGATATTTTCTTCATACGAACTAAAACAAATATGGGACATTGGGTTCAATTCTGACCAAAAGTTGGTTCCTTTCTTACTAATGATCCCAAATATGCCTTTTCTTTGTTTTTAATGGTCAATAATCCAGGAGATCATTGACCACACAAGTTTGGCACGAGATGCGCTCGTGAATTTTGGTTGCCTTTCTTTAGCTGCCCGGGTGAAACAAGTTTCCTACGCATCCTTCAAATTGCTCTGTTTTGAATGGTAGATAGATTGCGTCTAGTCCCGAGGATGCCTGAATTTTCTTTGGAGCAAGCATTTGATGTTTATTTGTTGTAGATGACTGTTCGACGGCGAGTATTCCTCCCCGCTTTATGTTGGTACCGATAGTTTTTTCCCTCAAAAGCAACTTACAAGAATCTTGTTGGGCATATATTGATATAGAACAAGTAACATACAATAAACATAGAACAACAAAAAAAGCCACTACGACGGCTACAAATAAAAGACAAGCACCCAAACAAAGAAATCACCAAAAAAACCGTTGTAATGTTTTATATGTTCGGTGCTTACATTGATGTTTTGACTGGTTCTCGATTTGGATCCTTAAGTTTGAGAAATGGTTTGTTTTGGTTACATTGAGAAAGAAGTGAGGGCATGGATCGGTGTGGGTTCGGGCTGGTTTTCGGTCTATTTTTAGCGAGGGGTAGTTGCCTATCTCTTTGCGGAGGGTGGTTTTCATTCATGATCCTAGCTAATCGGGACGATATGTGTAGATTGGTGTGTCATGATGAGTTTTTGTCAAAATCACAAGTACTCCCGAGACCATAATAAGATCTCGAAGCATCATTCATGTTAAATGTCCCTAATCCGAATAAGTGATACAGGGACATTTGCAAGCATTGCAACATGGACAAGGGCATCTTGTTGCGAGATAGTACTGCTTAGTGCCTAGTCCTAGATGAGCTTGCAGTTGCATCATTTCCATCCTACGTGGGGTAGGTTCAATCCGACACACTGGGATTACATTTGAGCCGGTTCACGACAAAGCATCTTTGCTTACTCACTAGACTAGATCAAACGATGTTGCATATATTTCATTCAGGTGAGGTCCGGATTGCACATTGTAGTATATTATTAGTGCTTCTAGTATAAATTTGAATTACTCCCGCATTATTTACTTTAGCACTTTGATGACTCACACTGCATCGTAGTATATTATTAGTGCTTATGGTTTATCCATGGAGTTCCCAAAGAACTAGGAGCACCCTATATTTCGGCTTTTCGGCTTGAAATTTGTTATTTTTATATCTCACAAATGAAGTCGAGTTTGGACAAGATATTTTACAAGGTTGTGTATCACCATGTCATCTACATGTATGATTTGTTTGGTGAATTTAGGCGACTTTTTGCCGTGGTTTGCACGGGTTTTCATGAAGGTTGTGGTTTGCACTAGATATTTTTCCCTATTTAAGTTATAGCAATGTACCCCCTCTACTTAAGCGAGTGCTTCATATGGTGCGCTTTGTTGCCTCCAAATTTTTGCTATTGGCTCTAACATTGTTGCTATCGGTGGGATCTCTGAAGGTTTTATGAGGAAAGATCATTAGTACTCATTTTATGAGATTCTTGAAGAATACTACCATGAAACTAATTACGAGCAATCTTCTTTTAACCAAAACCCGAATTTGTGGATAAAGCTATCTCAACAATGCATGATTCGTTGAGGCCGCTTAGCTTTTTGTGTATGTGACATGGTATCATTCCTTATGTAGTTATGCATGAATGCAGAAAAGGATGAAGCTCACGAATGCGGCACTTAAGTATCAACATTCTTTGTAGAAGAAATACCACAACTAGAGGAACATAAATGCATGCGGGCCTCCCGATTTTCAATAACAAGAACTTCAAGTCGGTTAACATGAATATTCTCGAGAAAGCTTGAGCATATCCATGTCTTAGTTCTAAGTGGAAAATGCGTCTTAATCATTCCGCAGTCCGTGGGAAACTCTCTCGAGGCTCTTTGGACTTGTGTTTTTACCTCCCCTCACATGTAGGGTAGAGATGGGTTTAGGAGACCCGCCGGATATGCTCTTACATGTCTTAAGGAGGTAAAAATTGCATATGTTTTACGTTTTTTTTACTTTATAATTATAATATCCAAACACCGTATGGTTTTAAACTACAAAAGAGATGATTGCAAAGGTTATGTGTACGATGGAGCAAACAATAGGAGACAACACAAGTAACTTAAGTTATCTAAGCCTAATAAGGAGCTCTTATTCCAATCATGCTATCCGAACTTTCCAGAGCATTGATTGTATTTCGACTCATACATACATGTAACTGAATTCTCTACTAGCATGTGTCAGTGCCATACAAACAACATGTAAACTCTTAAATTATTTCATACGTTTTCTAAATGTCCTTTATACTTGCATAAATCTCATGTAAACAAGTCCAGGAAAGAATTATAGAGCTGAAGTGTCATGTACATCTTCAATTTATTTCAGGTAAATGACCAATTACGTGCAGGCATCTTGCCCAGCATTTTCAGTCCTATGTTGTCATGTACATCTTCAGTTTGTTTCAGGTAAGTAACCAATTAATGTGCAGGCATCTTGCCCAGCATTTTCAGTCCTATGTTTCACTGTTATGGAATACTCACTGTGGAATTGTTGCTAGTTCATGCTCCAGAAATTGAGATCTGGCAAACTTGAGAAATGAATCTCTAATAGCATGCATCTCAATCACTGCATCCTGTATCGCTATCCGTTCTCTGGGTTCTTTCTTCGAGCAAGATATTCCAAGAGCAACCACAGAAACAAAGCAATTCTGAATTCCACTTCTTGTAGTGCTGTTATAAGTATCTGTGTGCATCCATATTGTTGGATCAACTATATCCTGTACTCTTGCGGGGAGAGCATCCTGTGAAAACTTGTGCAAATTCAGTGAACCACTAAACATCTCATCTGTTGGACACCTTCCAGTAAACATCTCAAGCAGTAATATACCGAGGCTATAAACATCACCTTGCATTGAGACAGAAGAACCTTCACCATACTCTGATTGTGCCAAAAGAAAATTCAGTACACCATGTTTATATAGGAACTAGGAATAATGAACAAATACCAAAAATAACAATTAAAATTTACCTGGAGCAACATAACCAATGGAGCCTCTTATTCCAATTGTGCTATTCGAATTTTGCAGGGTTTTACTAGCACTTTCTGGAAGTATTTTTGATATGCCGAAGTCTCCTACTCGTGCACTCATGTCTTCCGCAAGAAGTATGTTACTTGGCTTAAGATCACAATGAATGATTGGTGGGCGACAAAGTGATTATGAAGGTAGTCCAAAGCATCCATGATATCGACAACAATATTAAGTCTTTGTGTTAGGTTGAGAGTATTGCATGGATTGAGCATATCGGGTTCGATGAAGCCAAACATATAAGCACGCCATTGGGCATGAATTCAAAAATGAGTGCCTTGAACTCTTCACCTTGATGATTGATACTTGAACAACGGGTGATAATCTTTAGAAGACAACGGTGACGTACCCTTCTCATTGCCTCGCATTCGCCCACAAAACTTCTAGAAGATCCAGATTGTTCAAGGTTAAAAACCTTTAGAGCAACAATAGTTCCTTCATCAGGGAAATGGCATTTATAGACGCCCCAAAGCTTCCCTTTACCAAACCCATTTGTTCCATTTACTAATGTGTGGTAAGAAACTCTTTGGTCTTGTTCCTCAATTATTTGTGGTTGGAATAGGCTCTTACGCTTTTTCTCTAAGTTTTTATTGTAGAAAATCGAATAAATGGAATTCGACAAAGCTATTATAAGTCCTTTCAGGCGCCCTTTTCTGTCTTTTTTTGCAGAACTATTGTGGCACGGGGCTAAATGAAGCTGTGGTATTCCACCACAGAGCTCATTATTCCCGGTGATTGCCAAATAAGTCAAATTTCTGAAAATTCCTTCTGTTGGCACTTGACCTTGCAAATTATTGAAGGATAGATCCAACTCTAAAAGTGATGTTAAATTTTGCAAATCTTTTGGGATGGTCCCAGACAAGTTGTTGTGTGCCATATACAACTGTTGCAGGTTGTGGATGCTACCAATGCCAATGGGAATAGTACCAGACAATTTGTTCATGGACAGGTTGAGTGTGATCAAACCATTTATCTTGTTTATAGATTGAGGTATGCTCCCCTCAAATGAGTTATTTTCCAACCAAAGTCCTTGCAAACACGGTGCACTCTCCAATGCCATCCGGTATCTCACGACAAGTGGTTCCCGAGAAAGAACCAAGTTGTTAAGATTCCCCATGCTCTTACGACTTCAGATGGAAGGGGACGATAATGAATTGTATGATAAGTTTAAGAACCAAGAAAGGAGTGGCGGTTTGAAAATCTCCCACGGGAATAGAACCATTCACGGCGGTTTGTTGACGGATCAAGGACAAAAAGGTTCTTGAGCTTCCCTATGGTTCTTTGGAATTGGTCCCTCTAGGTTGCAATTGTATGCCTTGAGGAGTGATCAAGCGTGAGAGATTTCCAATAGATGAAGGTATGAGGGCGACAAGTGAGTGTTGTACAAACGTAGCTGAACCAAGCTTCCCATCTTGCCGATGCTATCGGGGACCCTTTCGGATATGGAAGTATTTGTGAGGCCAAGGAGTTCAAGGCTAGCCAAGTTGCTTATGGCTGGTGGGATGTTGCCTGAGATCCCAGTTTCATCTAACGCGAGGACTTGCAAGGTCACTGAGAGATTCACAATTGAACTTGGGAGCTGCCCTATGAAAGCAGCATTGTGTCCAATGGCTAAATGTTGGAGCCGGCTGCAATTTGACAAGGAACTGATGAATTCCCACCCAACCCTGCTGTTTGCTTCTAGTGTGTTGATTTACAGGTATAGACGTTCCAGGGCTTGCAATGTCCCCAGTATGTGAGGCACATATCCACTGAGCCTATTCCGTGAGAGGTCAAGTAACTCAAGAGTAGTGAGGTTGGAGAGTGAGACAGGGATGGATCCGGTGAACTGGTTCTCAGCATATGCAAGGATCCGCATGTTGGGGAACTTGCTGCCGATGTTGGTAGGAATGCCTCCATGCAACATGTTTCCCTGAATTTGCAATGCTTCCAACAAAGATAAGTTGTATAGTGAGACCGGGGGCTCACCTGACAAGTAGTTAAAAGCAAGCGCGAGGTACTGGAGACCCAGTATGTGGCCAAGATCAGGAGGTATAGTGCCGTCCAGTTGATTCAGCGCGAGTTCCAGGCTACTAAGCGAGGATAAGTTGGCTAGCGATGCTGGGATGGTGCCAGTGAAGTTGTTGCCCCATAGCATGAGCTCCTCAAGGTGCGTCAACTTGCCACCGAGCTCGAGGGTAGGCGCCCTTGGAGCTAGTTTTTTTGGAGGGAGATGACCGTTAGCCTAGTGCGGGGAGCTCGGGTTGGCAAGAATCTCACTTGGGAGAATGCGTTGTGGCTCAAGTTGAGGCGCCGGAGGTGGCGCAGTGGTCGAGGCTTGCGGGGGATGTGCCCTCTCGGCCCATTGTCGCTCGGTCGAGAGCCCCGAGGAATGAGAGGTTGCCGATAGCCGGGGAGAGGACGCCGGTGAGCACATGGGAAGTCGCTCGGGCGCCAACGCGCCGGTGCTCGCGCCAAACATGTCACCCCCTCCCGGTGCAGAACCTGCCGTCGGCCGCTCTTGTTCCATGAAGCAAGGGAACCGCTTATAGCCACCGTGGCTGATTGTCGCGGATTTGAAGGCGGCAAAGGCAGCCTCATCACCGCCTTCTCCGATCCCGAGTGTGGGTATGGGTACGCACAAGTACAGCAGGATCAAGATCGCCGAGCGAGGGGCCATGCCGGCTGCCGGTGTTTGGCACGTAGGGAAGGAGCAATGAAGGGGGCGGCTGACAATCTAGCTAGCGACTTGCGTTCGTAAAACATAGGCACATACGGCTCAAGAAAACGGGTGGGCGGATAGGCGAGCCCGATAGCCCATCCCCGGCCATGGTACCTAACCATTGGGCGCGGCGCCGCCGCCGCCGGGGCGGGGCGGCGTCCGCCCGGGCCGTCAGCGCCACTCGCCCCCTCCCCACTCTCCTCCCGCTCCTCCTCCTCCTCCCCACCCCGCCCGGATTGCGCTCGCGGCGTGCCGCCCGCCGCCGCCACGGTCGAGGGCGGCGTCGCCCGCGCCGTCGCGCCCTCCGCCCCCCTCCCCACTCTCCTCCGGCTCCTCCCGGCCGAAGTCTTGCCCCCGCCGCCGCCGACGGGGCCCGGGCCGGCCGCGTCGCCCGAGGCGTCGTCGCCCTCCCCCTCCCTTCTTCCCCCGTCGCAAGGTCTCAGGAGGAGGCACCGCCGACCGTGGCGGTCCCCGGGGCCGGAGACACCGCCCTCGCCTCCGCAGCCTCGATGTGCCGCAGGGACGGGCCACGGCGACCACGGCGACCAGCGTGCTCCCGGATCCGGCGGCGACTGGCGCGAGAGGTGCTTTCGATCCGTGCGTGCTTCCTTTGCCCGGCGGCGGCAGCTCCACGGCGACACCCGGCTGCAGATACGGTTGCTTCCCTTTTGCCTCGAGGTCGGGAGACCCTCGGCTGGGGTTGAGGCGCCCAAGGTGGCCCCGGGATTCCGTTACGGAGGGACCGCTTCGCCGCTCGCTCGGCCGGTCGCCGGCCCCGTGATGGCACCGCCCATGTTGGTGGTGCCCGTGGCCGACCCGCCCGCCGCGGGTTTGGGGAGCCCGGCCGAGGCGGCCGCTTCCCTTGGCCTCGAGGTCGGGAGACCTCGGCCAAGGTTGAGGCGGTCGACCCCTCCAAGTTGCCTCCTTTCCCCGGGTGTCACGGACGGCTCGCCGCTCGACATCGTTGATGTCCCGGGCGACGGCGAGGGGAGGACTGCGACGACATGCTCCACAACGACGGGGCCGTCCGCTGGGGGCCGCCGCCTCCCCCGACGCGGAATGTTGGGGGACGCGGGCACGGTCGCGGCAAGCGCGGCCTCAACCCGCCTCGCCCTCGAAGCCTTCCTCGTCCGTCCGCCCGCCCGCCCAGAGCTCTTCGCCCACTTCGTCTCCCGACGCCGCCCCTTTCGCCTGGGGGGTTCCCTGAGGGGCGCTCGGTTTCGCCGATGGGTCGATGACGATGGAGACGTGTTCGGGGATGAGCCCCCCCGACCTACCTGAGGCCGCTGGGTCGCCCATTGCGGCCACCTTCTACCCGGCCAAAGCGGTCACGCCGCGGCTCGGGGGCGGGATGCGGCGCTGCGCGGGTCCATGTCCTCGGCGTCGTCGGAGGAGGGATGTCCGGCCGCGTTCGCACCGGTGAGCGGCATTCTGCTCGGCCGGCCGAGGGTCGGGTCCCCTCGCCCGGCGGTGCCTTGGACGCCGCGGGAGGGTGTCCGCCCTCAACGCCGATGGGTGGCGCGACATTCTCCCCGCCAGAGTCACGCCTGGGGCGTTCGCGGATCCTCGGCTACAACGATGATCGACTCCCAAGAAGATCCCGGATGCGCCGTGACAGGTGCCTCAACCGCCTATCCTATGCTCACCGCGTGGCGACATACCGGTTGTCACGTGCCGTTGTTTGCATTTGTCGCGGCCTCCACCACCTCGCCGAGATCGCATCGTTGCCTAGGGCCGCTGTGACGGTCCTCGGCGACGGCGCGCGCGCGCGACGCCCTCGCCGTCGGCACGAAGAAGATGCCACTGGGGCCGGTACGACTCAACGACGGTATTGGGAGACGCCGCACTCTACTGGGGCCGGCGGGCACCAACAAGGTGGCGACGGTTTCCCTTGGGACCGACGCCGGCGGCCCATCGTCGGTGGCCGACGACGATGATGCGGTGGCGAGGCTTTGGCCGCGCCAAGGTCGCTCGGGTCGGGGTGGCGGGGACAGCTACAGCTCCATTGCGGCGCCTGGGGGACGCCGCAGCGGTCCGACAATGGCCGCTTCGGCCCGACGCTGCGCATGGCGAGCCGAGGTGTCGCGTCCACCACCGAGGTCGACCCTCTCGTTGTTGGAGGCGCTCTCAGCTGCCCGGGCCGAGCACGTCGCGGGTGGAGGACCCGATGCGCCGGAGGCTTCTCCGGAGCATCGGGTGGAGCCGACGAACGCCGGGCGGAGCGGTGGCCCACGACGCCTCGACCATCGCCTTCCCGCCTGCGCCGCCCTTGGTGACCACTCACTGGGATCGACGGTCACGCCAACGCGGCTAGTGTTCGGGATGAAACAACAGGGCGTTGAGGCGGCCACGATGGACGATTTGGGTGGCCACCGGCTTTGGACCGATGCAAAGCAGAACCAAGCGCGCCGCTGCCCCGGATGGTCGGACAAGCGTACCGTGGATACCGTGGTCGACCCCGGCTGCCGTGTGGGCGCGGTCGCCTCACTGCCGACTCCCTTACCGCGAGGATGGCGGTTCGCGGGGGAAGGTGATGCAAGGTGTCGTCACCGTTCTTCGCCTCTTCCCCGTGCAGAAGTCGCCGTCGCCACCGTTGCCGCACCGCAGCAAGAGGATCGCTGCTCGCCGCTCTCGCGGCTCCAAGTTGCGAAACGGGGGTGAGATATTGGCGTGCGGCGGTTGGGGGTACATCGATTGTGGCAGGGAGCCCTCACTGCGGGAGAAGGAGGCCTACGACAATCGCCTCAAGGATCCCAACCCCTCTCACAAGGAGGCGCTGCGGCGGATCCTCACAGGTGTGACGCCGAGGCGATCGGGCGCCGCTAACCGACGCTACCGATCGCCGGAAATGTCTAGGTTGTTCGATTAGCGAGTAATAGGCCCCGATATCCTTCTCGCTAGGGTGGGGCTGAATTGATTGTATAACTCTTTTCCCCTAGTGCGTCATTGTGGTGCGTCGTTGTAAACTTTGATTTCTCTCTGCTTAATATAAAAGATGCGCAAACCTTTTGCGTATTCGAGAAAAAATATGAATTCATTCATCCCCTTATTCATGTACCATCGTGACTTGGACGCAACTTGGAGTGTTCACTACGTCGCGTTTACTCTTGACTTCGGGTCCGTCTCCTCTCAAATCAAAGGAAGAATTCATTACGGCGTGTGGAAAATGGCACTCTGAAACTGACAAAGCTCAACCAGCGAGCACAGCACCGCCCGGAGGCTGAGGCGGACTGCACCCGAGGACACGTGAGCGGGACCTGCTGGCTGGTGCTGCCCAACCGCCAAGGAGGGCTTTGAGGACCCCAGCGATTGCCGCCAGACCGTCGAGCCGCACAACACCATAATGGACATGTTCCTCGTATTTCTGAAAGGATTTTTAATTTATTCTCCATGTCCCGTAGATTAAGATTGCTTCTTAATTTTTCACTTGAGTCTCCTGTAAAATACATGCTGGCTTTGCATGACGTAAATCGTTTCGTCATTCTCAGTTTCGAAATTTAATTGTAGCCAAAATGCTTGGGCTGCGCAATCTATATAATAATTAGTGAGTTTTTTTACTGTGCTTGGAGGAACCGATGGTTCCTCCCGTGTATTCTCTTGTTGCCGGTTCCTCCACTAAATTCACGTAATTAGGGGTAGTTTAGTACTTTAATGTCTTTCAGCTTCTAATCAGCTTCTCCATCTCCCGTCGCCGCTCTCCCTCTCGCCACGATCTCCGTCGCTCTCCTGCCGCGGTTCTAAGCGCCGCCACCGTCTCCTCCCCCCGCCGCTTTCCATCTCCCCATCCCGGTGGGATCGGCGTCTGTCACCCACGGAGGCGCCGGCGGTCGCCACCCCATCCCGTCAATCAACCTCCCAGCCCGGCGGGATCTCCCTCCCGGTGTCAACTGCCGCCACGGAGGCGCCGGCGGTCGCCACCCCTCGCCTTCAATCTCCCCTCGCTCTCCATCTCGCCGCCCCTTCCCAGCCCGGCAGTCCCTGCTCTGCCACGGCCGCCGTCACCATTGCGTCTCCCGTCGTGGTTGCCGCCCACCTCGCCTCCCTACTCGGCCCTGCCGCTGCTGCAAGCTGTGCTGCTGTTGGAGGCCTCCCGTCGCCAACCATCCACTTCCGCCTCCGCCGGAAGATCGCACCAACGCCGCCAACAGCGCCGACATCGCTGCCAGTTGCCGTGCTACGCGAAGCAGCAATACAACAGGGTATGTCCAATTTCATCTTCTACTCACTCATGGCTCACTCATGCTAGAAAAATGCTAATCAGACTGGCTACTTAAAATGGAACCCATGCTAGAAAAATGCTTCATGATGCAGTGATGGCTTATTTGTCTTACACAACGAAGCTGTCAGTCTTTTGTTAAAAAAATTGTATGGAAGTAGTCTTCAGAAATGGTTTTAGGTTGTGCAGCAGCTCAAGCAAAATGTATTATGTTGTTGAAGGCGAATCCTGTAGTCACTTTATCTTAGAAACATGTTAAGGTTTCAGTTCTTATAGGAAATGATGTATTAGTTAGATCCATTTTTATGCAGCTATAAATGTGCTAATGTCATGTTGAGCTTTTTGTAAAAAAATCAAGGTTTGGAAGATCAGTAATATGATTCGTGCACCTTTAGCATCAATTTTTAGATGGTCTGGTGACTGGTGATCTACTAGGGCTTGTACTTGTCATCACTTGCAGGATGGACGAAATAATTTATTCTAGAGTATGATTTACAAGGGCACACAGATAGCATATTATGTGATGCAATATCCATAATTCACTAGTGATTGTTGCCATACTGAGGAAGCCTTCTCTTACACACATCTAATTAATTCACTTTTTATATGTGACATGAGCTGAACAAGTGATGTGCCAACATAGCACAAGTACATTCACTAAACTAATGATGTTTCAATAGATATTTCAGTTAGGCCGATAACTTTGTATATTTCAGTGGATTGGGTACCTTTTTGAGTCCATAGTAGATAGTACCAACAATTTGATGTGCAGTGTTCTCTCGTTTCTAAATTAAGTGCATCATTGAAGTTCTCTGTTCTAAATCGATGTATTTTTGAAATTTTTGAACAGATGTCACTGCTATTGGTTAATTATCTTGTCTTATTTCTGGGCTTGTTCAGGTCAAAGCTTGATTAGGCAATATGGTTATCCCTCCACCAGCTAGAGCTCCTGCAAAGATTGGGAAGTTGCTTGGAGAGCGCTTTTGTCGTTCAAGGGTATCCCCGCCAGACTGTCTCCATGTCAAGAGATCGAAGTACCATGGCAAGGTCAAGGCCGTGATAGATTCTCTTAGAGATGCAGGTGTGAAAACTGCTATAACGAAAACTTCTTGTTATGGCGTAAGGAAGTTTGGGGCACCTCAAAAGCTGCTTTGGCGATCCATTAGTTTTTCGACTGAATTTTCTCATGGGTGCTGCTTTGAACAATTTTCTCGGTGGTGAGAGAACTGTCACAAAGCTCCTGATAACTCAAAAGGTTGTGCCATATAATTTTGTTACATAGTCCTTCAGGGATGGAGATATAAGGTGCTCTGTATTGTCTTTTTTTTTGAGATTTTGTGAACACAACATGTATGAAGAAACGTTAAGTATCTATACGCATGTGTACTGGTTTAATAGAGTGGTTATGGGGATAGACTTAACATCTTCCTGGTCTATACTCATTGAGATATGCAAGCAAACAAGCAAACTTTGTTTCAAGTGTCTATACTCATTGAGATATGCAAGCAAACAACAAACTTTGTTTCAAGTTTCAAGTGTATTCGGAGAAGAGATATGCATGACCCACGAGATCGAACACAAACTTTGGTACTTTTTTTTTTTTTGAAATGCTATTAACACTTTCACTAGGAAGTAGTTGAACAAATATTATAATCTACACAATATTAGCATAATCTGTTTCAAGCCACATTAATGACCAATTGACCATGACAATAATATGATTGATAACCATCACGGGCATCGTTCTCGTGGGTGAAAATAAAAATCTTCGTTGCACACAATACAATGGAATATTAACGTAGAAAGAAGTTTGTGCAGAAACTTGCCCACATTTATCATAGTGAAAAAAGTTATCCGCACCACCGCCCGAACAATTAGCAAAAGTTAGACGTTTGAGCGGCAACCGGAGGACTACCAAGTATGGTATAGTTACCAAGCTACACGGGTTTCTGCCCGTGTTACAAACAGAGCTATCTATACATTGCTAACGGACCTTAACCATCGTAGAAGTAATTGTAGTAAACTACTTATGTACATGAAAGGCCACGTGTTCCAGGATAGAAGGAGCTTCAGCTCGCGGTTCCAACTGCATCAGTTCGATACCTCTCCCTCATCCAGTTCAAAGGCATCCACGCCCCGCAAATTATGCTTTTTGCTTCTTCACAAATTCTTCCCGGTAACTTGGGTGTGCTTGCAAGGGGTCGCTTTTGTTCCCAAGCAATCAGAAACTTATAAAGTAATCCATCTTAAGTAGCAGATCAAATAATCCATCAAGCTTTAGCCGATGAAGAGATGGGTCGCGTATCCTTTTTCCTGAAGACAAGTGAATTTAACAGACAAGTGAATTTAACAGCAAGTAAATGAAATGAACTCAGATCGAACTGTTAGATAACAACGAAATAAGATTAAATATAAGGATCCAAGTCCTAGATAACAACGAAATGAACTCGATCGCTTATTCGTCGGGATAGTGAAAGACTTAACAAGAGAACCTCTTCTAGTTTATATCACTAAATGTTAGTATACAACAAGCATTTCAGATTGAGTGTTACAACAATTCATTCATGTGAAAATAACAAGAATGGAAAGATTCCATTTAGTCTGGGCAACTGGGGGCTGAACTCTTGTTACCAACAAGTGTCTTGGAACCGATCAATGGTATTATGCATTATGCAACGTGCATACAGGATGCAGCACCATTTAAGAGTAATGGACAAATGATTTAACAGTTCAAGTAAATAAGATGAACTAAAGGGTCCCTAAAATCCTCGGATTCTGAATTCCCTATGATTCGAATTGTGAGACTATATGGTACATGGTATGCTTATTCTTTCAGAATTGTGAAAGACCTTACATCACAACCTCTTCTAGTCTATATCACTATATGTTTCTTCCCTATATCATCGTATGTTAGTATGCAACAAGCGTTTAAGATATTGAGTATTACATAAATTCCATCATCTAGAAATAACAATGGAATGATTTCATATCGCCTAGGACAATCGGGGGCTCAACTCTTGTTACCAAGAAGTGCCTTGGAACTACTGATGATTCCTCGATGTTGCCCCCTTCTCAAGTAAATACTTATTAATTCTCTCGGGTGATTAGGAATGTGCTCCAAGGTCCGGATGATTTGCGGATTTCTACCAAAGAAGGTCGCGAGGTGAGAGGTACGGGGCAGCTAAGTGCGGCCGAGGAGGAAAAAAGAGGATCCCTGTTGCAGGCAGGGGTGACACATGGACCTTCCATGCCAATAAGACTTAATCTATGACAATTGCAGTCATAATAGTTGTACAAGGAATTTTAAGACGAACACGCTATAAATACTGCCCATCTGAACAATTCTTCGCAACCAAGAGAAGAAATGGTTCAAACCGGGTGTGGTTATTCCTTACAAGTCAAAGGGCTCAATGCGTGCAAACATTATCAAGATAGAAAGATGGCAGGGAAACCGGTAAGAAAGTATAAACAAACTAATTTGTCATGAACCTAAAGATTTGAATTTTAGTTATGCCATACCTTTTTTTTTTTTAATTGTGCATCTATGCAAGAGAAAGGACACACTAAGATAACTTGTAATATATAATAAAATAGCATCGTTGTTGCTTGAAGCAGAAGCAGCAGATCTGAAATCTGTTTGCAACAATCAATACTTCAGAGGCAAAGATAGTTGAGATGGGCTTTCAACTTCTAATTCATAGTCAAGAGATGTTCATTTGAAACCGAAAGTCAGGGCAAAACATGAATCTGCAGTTATACCTATTCAAAATGCAGTAATGGTACCAAAATACCCGAAGTACCGAAAAAGACTATGCTAGAGCTAGACACCAGGGTTACGGTTTGCATATGACAAGAAAAATATCAGGAGCTTCCCATCCTAAATGATAATGAGTAATCTGCAGTTGATTGTGCGTGAGAAAAGACATATCTATGAGCTTCTTGTGAACTATGATTATTGCTAAACCTAGTCATTGTCATCACAAAGACTTTATACTGTAAGAGAAATTGATCATAAATGAGTATCCTTATGAATCAACAACGAGCTAGTTGGCCATACCAAGAGTTATCGAAAGCATCCCGACGAGGATAAACTTGCCATTGGGCGAGAACATGGAGAAGGACACCGGGGATGGCCTTACCGAGGAGAATGGTGACGGCGGCGGGACTTCGCAATAGCTCCGGCGGCGGTGCCGTGGTTCGGCCACCCCGATCTGCCCACCCCGAAGCCCGCGGTCATCCTTTTCCGGTCCTCCTCGCGACCGGAAAGACGACGGGCTGGGGAGACGGCGGGCGTTGAGGCGTCGCCGCCGCCGCTGGGCGGCGAGGGGGACGGCGGGGTGGGCGGCCGCGGAGCGCGGTGTCGCTGGGGGCGGCGGCGTGAGCGTGGCGCCGAGGCCGCTGGGGATGGGACGGCGGCGGCGCCGAGGCGGGCTGGGGATGGGACGGCGGCGGGCGGCGGCGGCGTGAGCGCCGGAGCGGGGAAAGGATGAACGATTTTTTTTTTTTTTTTACATGACGAGTACTGAACCCTGATTCAGAAGCAGTTTTGATTCACATGAAGTTAGGAGAAGCTGCTCTTGTCAGACTAAAAAGGCTATTATACCCTTCAATATTTATTATAATTCAGTTCTTATGCCATGGTTCCTATTCGCCACTTAGTTCCTCCTATTTGGTTCCTCTACCTTTTTGACCATTGGATCGAACCAAATGGAGGGCCCATATTAATTCCAAGCGCTGTAAAAAACTCTCTAATAATTAAATTTACTTTTTTTCTTGCCCCGAGCATTTGATTTTATTGGCACCTGATGTACAACAATTTTTCTCCTGGGTGCCTTCAGGCTCTCGCCGGCGGCTAAACTACTTGGGGGTCGACAGGGCGATAAGAACGTACGGCTGCAGACTGCAGTTGCATGGCAAGGAAGAAAAGGGCAAGGTGCAGGAGTTGAACAACGGAGAGTAATGGCTTCTTTCATTGCTGAGTCTATAGCTCTAATGCGTGCCTCGAACACCAGCAAGTTCTATACGAGGGTGAGGATCGATCGGAAGGTTACAATTAATAGCACCACCTTATTTATGGTTTCCTTGCTCGGAAGGCTATATGGCAAAGCCTAGTTACTACGCACGAAACGAGCAATGAAATTGTAGTATATATAAATGCTGACATGCCATATGTCTACGTACCATGCCTGCATGGCCCCCTTCTTCCGTTGGTGCAATTTCCTATCTTTTAATTTGTATGAAGAAAAACAAGACCCAGGAATGAAGTTATTCCATCAAATTAGATAAATAGACTCATATGATGCACCACCTCATCTAGAATCATTCATCATCCTATAGTTTATGAATGTGAACATATGCTTTCCATGCTACTAGATGCTTGACCATGACCGCTGACTAGACTAGGTTTGACCTCCTATATGCATGCCTGCTTAATTTGGAAGCCAGCGCAATTGCATTGCATTGCTTCTGAATTACTAGGTCAGTACAACGCACTTCTTTTTTGCGCGGACCCAGAATTTGGTGAATATTATGACCAAATTCTAGTAGTGAAAAACAAAAACTAGAGAAAAGAAAGGTACCCGTGTGTAATGCCAACATATGCTATCCATTAATGCTACTAGCTAGATCGATGGCTGACCATGACCTCTGAATGAGTTTGACCTACAACATTCCGGCTTTGGAAGCTAATAAATGTGGCTAGGCTAGCGCAATTTCGCATGTTTTGAATTTACTTTCTGTAATAGGTGTGCCATACGCAGATCGACTATAAAGGGGAATCGAAAACTAATTACTACCAAGTGTTACGCATACTATAAAACGGGGAATCGAAAACTAATTACTAGCAAGTGTCAAAGTGCTCAAAAGTCTTATCCAGAAACCTACACAAAACAGAAGTTGACTAATAAGGTCCTGTTTGGATCCTTGAAATTAAATTTATTTTAATAACCATAATTTAGCTAGACACATATTCATTAAGCTAATATGGTTGTATATGGATTATATGTGTATATTAATGTTGGCTACAGAAGAGAGATACTTAATTATGTGTTGCATTTCAAACGTAGGGGAGCGAGTTGAAGAGCGTGTTATAAGTTGTAAAATACAAACATAGCATGATGATCTATAGAATCAATTTCCATCTCTCATTATCAAATTTTTTTGATAACATCACTATCAATTTAAGATAGGCTTATATGTGAACTTTGGAAAGTAGTGGAATGTCAAAATCCAAGCCAATTAACTTAGTTTATTAAGTAGATTTCAATTCCTTCAAAAAAGGATCCAAACAGTCCCTAAAATTTTTACAATTCCATATTTGGATATACATTATATATGTTTAGATACATATTAAAAACCGATGTATTTAGAAAACCCAAAATGTTTTATAATTTAAAATGGAGGGAGTATAAAATTACAGATTGTCCAGTCCTAAAAGCAGTACAAATCAAAGCAAAAAAATGGCATCAAACACATTTGCAGTACTAATTATTGTATTACAAACTAACAACACTTGGTTTATTTGAATCTCCGCACACAAAGTTGCCTAGTGAGCAGTGTGCTCTTTGCGCGCGGAAACATATTAATGTTCATTCAATCAAAGTGATATATACTACTGGAATTGGAGTTATCATGAGTTCCACTGCTAGCTGCAGCTGCGGGAAGTCATGATCCCTTGCAGCGTGAGGGTCAGCAGGTAGAGGGTCCACTTCCATGGCGCCTTCCATCATCCACACCACCCTCCTCATCGTTGGCCTCAACGATGGATCACCCTGCACGCACCATATCGCAATGCGCGAGAACCTCTCCACCCTCTCCAGGTCCTGCAACGCGTCCAGGTCTCCCAGCACAGCACGCCCAATATCGCCATCCCTAACCAAGTCCGACACCCATGCTCTCAGTGTCACGGGCATGCCTAGGTCCTCCGAGTCATCGGGGTCGGCGTCGCTGCATCGCGATCCATCCTGGCCGCCAGAGTCTGCCGGTGCCGGTGGTGGCGGGTACTTCCTGCAGCAGATCATCTCCAGAAGAACAACACCAAAGCTGAACACGTCCACCTTGTTGTCCACCTTCTCACTGCTGAACCACTCCGGCGCGAGGTACCCGAGCGTGCCTCGGACATGGGTGATGGTCTGCTTCAGCTTGTCGCCGTCGAGGAGCCTGGCGATCCCAAAGTCCGTTATCTTGGGGGTTCCCCTGTCGTCCAGCAGGATGTTGTCGGGCTTGATGTCACAGTGGACGATCTGGGAGGTGCAGCCGTAGTGCAGGTACTCCAACCCCCTGGCGATGGCCATGGCGGCCTCGGCGCGCCAGCTCCAGGACGGCCTCTCATCGGGCTTGAAGAGGACATCGCCGAGGGAGCCTCCTGGCATGAACTCGAAGACGAGCATCCGGTGCACGCCTTCCTTGCAGTAGCCGACCATTCGAACCAGGTTCTTGTGGTGGATCCTGCCGATGGACTGCACCTCGTTCTCGAACTCCGTCTCCTGGTACTCGTCCGCGCTCTTGAGCTCCTTCACGGCAACATCATGTGGTTCTAGGGACTTGATGATTCCATGGTAAACTTTGCCAAAGCCGCCCTGGCCAAGCAGCTTGCTGAACCCGTTGGTGGCTCGGCGGAGCTCCTTGCGAGTGAAGACCGTCACGCTCAGATGCTTCCTATTTCTTTCCTTCTTGTTAGTGATGTAGCAATGCACTAGGAAGATGCAAGCAGTGGCAAGCAGGAGCATGCCCAGTCCAGCAATGACTGCGTACGGCACGATCACTGCAGGGGGTCCTTTGGTCCGCACCTTCACCAGTGTCCTGATGCTCGTGCCATTTTGTTGCCACCCGGTTGTAAGCATAGCAGCTTCCAAGCAGCTACTGCTACTTCCGTCGAACAAGGCAGCTGCGCAGAGGCAATTGTGCAAGCACAGGTATTGGCATTGCTCCGCTGTGATGGGCTGGTGCTGCTCGTAGAATATCGTGTTCACCCAATGCGTGTTGGGCAGCTCCACCAGCTCGAACTCAGAAGAATGGCGACTCTTCTTCCCGTCGTCGTCGTCGCAGCTGTCCTCAGCAAACGACGGAGCGCAGCCCTCATACCTAAACTGCGCGTGCAAGAAGGTGTATCCACTTGGGCACTCACAGTCGAGCCGGTTGTCGGCGCCGTACACACAGTATGAGTTGGGTCCAAGGTTTTGGGATTCGGTTTACAAAATATTTCGGTGACCACCGAATTTGACGAATTTCGGAAATTCGGAAAATTTCATCCAGGTTTTCAATTAAGTTGACTGGTCAAAAATTCATATTTTGACCGAATTTTTGACTGAATTTTGACAAATTCTGTCCGAATTTTTTCATAAAATATGTAACAGCACATAAATCAACTAAAAATGCTTAAAACAAGTACCATGATCTAGATGAGGCTTTCAAGGCTACAACAATCACAGATTCAGTTTCACAATAGCCTAGAATCAACATTTAGACAACAATCTTAAGGAGTTTGCTCATAGAACTCCATAAATAGTTCAGAGTAGACTTTAGAGTCCACACAAAGGCCACATAGTCTAGTTCATCACTTAAACAGTCCAATGGAGTAAAATTTAGATTACAGTCCAGCCAGCCATACATACACTAGTACCCTAATAGAATTAAGTCGCCACAAGTAAGCAAAAAAAAGAATATGTCAGCGTCAATGTTAATTGCCACTGCACCTTTGTGTTTCATGGCAGTCATCCAACCAACACCATGTACACACCAAAAGTTTCTTCCAGCTTCCAAAACCACTGCTGGAGAACTGCTGCTAGACTGTACCTAAAAAGGATGCATGAAACAACATTAATAAGCTTTGTGTTTTATGGAAATACACATCAATCAAATATAGCAGCAACAATTATTATATATAGATAATAAATATAGGTACCAAAGCATATTACCTTGACAGAACTACAGAAGAGATGCTACTCTCTCTCATAGAGAGTAGAGAGGCTTTGAGTCCTCATCTTTTTTGCTGAAGTCTTCCAGATCTACGGCCACTAGGATTACCATCTTCCTCACCTAAAGCTTCTCTGTCTTCAACTCTTGCTGCAGTTACCACAGGCTCACCCTCACCATCGAAACTGTCATCATCAATGTCAATCGTGTCATCATCTTCAGCCTAAGTCTTCCTCAAACCCATCCTCATTCTCGTTTCTTCATCACTCTCCCCAACTCAAACTCAATCTCATCCGTGTCCATCCTAGCCCTCTTTCCATTAGATGAATTGCCTAGCTGGCTTCGACACTGATCAGCCAAACTAGGGCCTACATCATTCATAGATCTATCTAACCAGTCCCATATTGGATTCTTCTCATCAAAAATTGCAGCATCTAACATCATAGAACATGGATCAACTTCCTTGTCTTTCTCGCTGGTATCCACCGGCCCTCTCGGATACGCTCCTTCAAGTTATAATGCACATACACAAGTTTATGCAACTTGTCATAACCAAGCTTGTTCCTAATTTTTGTATGCACTAGTGCAAAAGTGCTCCAATTTCTCTCACAACCACTAGATGACACACATTGGGAAACAATACGTAATGCATACTTTTGCAAAGTAGGAACTTCTCCTCCAAACTGGAACCACCAATCAGCTACCAAAATGAGAATGAAAGTCAGCCACAAGGAGAACACAGATTCAACAATCTAATAGACATGTAACTAAATAGTGAATTAGTATTTGACATGTAAGAGATTCAACAATTTATAGCATTAAGCTACCGCTGTAGCATACTGTCTGTCATTATAGTAAATTGAGAGAGGTGCAGCAGCAGCGCCAGCACCTTATTATTGAGAAAAAAAAAAGGTCCAGCTACAGTCCAGCGCCATATTATTGAGAGAAAAAAAAAAAAGGTGCAGCCACATGAGACTTACATGGGGACATAGTCGATGCTCCAAGACGTGCTATGGGGCGATTGAACCTCCCAAGGCACTCTCGAAAGACTGATATTTCCTTGATTGCCCGAACAGCTTCATCGATGTTTGTGCCATCTTCTCTATTGCATCTGTTAGTGCTAAAGAATATTCTGGGTTTGCTGCAAAAGTTGTGCTTGTAATGGGTCTCAGGATCAAGAGCAGCAGCTACATAAAAAGGTGAGCAAGAGTCAGATTTTATGGAAATACTAGACATGTATTAATGAAATTGAGTAGTAGTATCAATACCCGCAACCATTAATGTGTTTTTCTCCATATTGTTAACCCTCGCTGTCACCTTACTCATAAACCGATCAAACTGTCTTGATCCAATGCCAAGCTGAACTTCCATTGCTTGTATGGCTGCCATCATTCTAGGTTTGAACCCTTAAAGTGTACATGACTTCGTGTATCCGAATATCGCAGCACCAAGTAGAGTGGTTTTAGTGCATCCACTACCCACTTCAGTGCCGACCACCATGTAGAACTTGTGAGACAGATTCAAGGTGTACTCATAGTGCTCCTCGGCCTTCCAATCACTCTCCTTCCAATCTTGTGAAACCATCCAAGCTCTAAGATTTTCTTTCCTATCAAGGAAACTCGAGGAACATAAATACAGTTCCAAAGCGAGTAGCATTTGGCCTTATCGATTCGCCACCAATCTTCTTCTTCTTCATCTCATCATGTAGCCCGTTATGATTGTACAGAACCTACAGATAATCTTGGCACTTTTAACAACATTAGCAACCTTTCGAACTTGCCAATGTCCTTCAACATCGATTGATAGTGTGAGCTGCACATGGCTGCCGCTTAAAATATGCTTGTATTTGGGTTCCTCAATTAGCTTCTCACATGCTTTCTTGTAATTTGCCCCATTGTCGGTGACAATTTGAACTACCAATTCACAGCCAATATTGTCAACCACCTTTCTAATTTCCCGACGTATAAAATCTGCATAGCAAAATATAGTAGAAATAAATTACATGTTACAAGCAGCAGCTAAGTAGTAGAAACTAACCGCAGCAAGTAAACACATTTAGCAAGAAATTACATTTAGCCCATCTAACATTCTAACAGCCATCAATAGACACAAGTGCTTTTCAATATACAGTTACAAGCATGTTACTAACAGTAAGTAAATACATTCGGCTTAACATGGAATAAAACTTAAAAAGGAGAGATGGACAAAAATAAATAAGAATAACAACTTATCGGCACTTTGCTTGTGGCCGGATACATCAATCGACTTCACGAAGAACATGCGTGCATTACAATACACCATGAAGTTGATGATGGCCATGCCGGTAGGTCCCGGCCCATGAATCACACATGATAGTCACACCATACCGCCGCCAACCTTGCTTGAATAGTTCAAGGGACTTTTCGCCTTCCTCAAAGTTTGCTTCCAAGAATTCCCCGTCAATTCCATGAGATGTAGGGATCTGTCTTTGTAGGCCCTAGCTGCCGAGTAAGCCTAATTGCATCAGCGAAAAGTACGGGCAATCAGCTTTCAGCCCAAAGAATGTCATTCGCATGGAAAAACTTTGCCCATGCCCGACCAAGCTTCTCTCTAGATCCCACTTGAAGTACAAAGTGTCAATTCTAGGCTGCACAGTGTGCTTTGTTGCGTGCCATATCCTTGTCAAAGTAGGCTGTGACACTACTTTTACCAATAGAAACACGGACACCTTTGCCACTCCCACATCTCCTCTCTATTGCACGAGAAAGGTTCTTGTCTCCCAACTGCTGCCTAATATTCAAACGGACTTGGTCTTCTTCATCACTTGCAAGGTCAATCACTTCCTGTCCTTGCACCCCTTGCATGAGATCTCTCTCCAACCTGAGCATACGTTCCTTTTTCTCTCTTTTATTCTCCATTGATGTCTTCCGCAATTCCCTCATCGCATCCCGCACATCTCTAGGCACATTGGTGCATGACTTCACTTCACCAACAATACAACCAAGATGGTCCCTAAACCTGGTTGCACCTCCACCTTTGTTTACAGTCCCACAATACCCACATTTGAAACCTTGGCCAGTAAGCTTTGTGCCATGCATCCACACCTTGTTAATGTTTCCATCATTATGGCCTACAACATTTAGACCAATGCAAGTTACATTCAGTCATACAACATTTAATAAAAATAATAAGCCTAAAGAACAAAATTAAATCCAATCGGTATGCTAAATAGGTAGCAAAGTCACCCATCAGTTTTGGAAAAAAAAAATATAAAAAACAAAACCTGATAAAAAGTTAACTTCACGACTTCATCAAACCATCAGCCATCACTACGTAAAAGAATTACTTGACAAATTAACTCCCCAAGCAAGATATCAGCAATACAAAACATGGAAATTTAAGAGATAAATTATCTAACCAATGCAAGTTACTTTCAATCATACAACATTTAATAAAAAAAGCCTAAAGAACAAAATTATATACAATCAGTATGATAAATAGGTAGCTAAATCACCCATCAGTTTTGAAAAAAAATAGAAAAAACAGAACCTGATAAAAAAAATAAACTTCACCACTTCATCAAACCATCAGCCATCACTAAGTAAAAGAATTACTTGACAAATTAACTGGAGCATCAGTCATCATTTCATACTTGGCATAAAGAATTCTAGATAGAACAAATCAGAGGTACTCTGTTTTCACATATACCTTGGGAAGCTACTGTCGGTGGAGATGCAGCCCTTGCTGCCGGCGGAGATGCAGCCCTTGCTGCCGGCGGAGATCCAGCCCTTGCGTGGCCACTAGTTGCACCACCCATAGCCCTCATCTGGTTGACGGCGCTGTTACTGGTACCCGCCCCACGGCGGAGAAGGCTACTCTCCATGAGCAAGATCTGCACCCAAAAGTGTCGATCAAGAAAAACACCAGATCATTGAGGTGCCATACAGCAGATATCGCACATCACGGACGAAAGAACATACACCAGAAATCGCACATCATGGATCGAGGAAAATACGTACCAGTAGGTCGAGGATTTGGTTGCAATGGAGGATTGGAGGCTGCTAGGGAGGAGAGGAGTGGAAGGGGAGACGATGGGGAGGAGTGGAGGTCGACTGGAGTGGAGGGAATCAGAGATCGCCGGCACTTCACGGTCGCTGGGCGCGCGCCCGCGCTAGCGGCCGCCGCCGCCAGCCAGAGACGAAGTGGAGAGGAAATATGAAACCCTAGGGTTTCCAGAGCAGGGTTCGTGCTTTTATACCAACAGGAGGTATTTGCAGGCTTCTATGGATCTTGGGCCGGGCCAAAAATTCAAATTGGGCCGAATTAATTTGCCCGAGACAACAATTATTCGGGCCTGTCCGAATTTGACGAATTTCACCGAATTTCGGGAAATTCGGGCCGAATCCCAAATCCTTGGTTGGGTCCACACATACCATGCCGGCCGTTTGTCACCGCCTGGCAGCCGTCGCTCGGTACCGACGACGGGTTCACGACCGACCATGTGGTGGTGGCGGCGTTGCCGCCGTTGCGGTCGCCGGTGTTGTTGGGGAGGATGATGTAGACACGAAGGATTCCGTCTGGGTCGAGCGTGGCGTGCTGGTAGAAGAACCTACTACTGCCGGTGCCGGCGGAAGGAATAGACGGCTGAGGGGCTGTCAGGTTCCGGCGGGTGCCGTCGGCGAGGCGGTAGTAGAGGTGCCCGACGAGCTCGGCGTCGAAGAAGAGCGTCGTGTTCCTGTTGCCGACGCAGCAACTGTGGGTGCTCCAGTAGGCGTTGGCGGAGGTGTTATTACCAACTCCTGGCAGGTCCGTCCTGTACCAGACGATGTTCCCGTCACGCTCCAGGACGAAACTGAAACGGCCGGCTGAGAAATCCGTGTCCGAGGCCCTAGACCGAAGGGATGTTCCACTTCCTCGAGGGGACATGACCTGCCCCGGGAGCAGAGTGTCCGTGGGGTGTCCAAAGCTCTCCCAGACGACGGTCTTGCCGTCTGCGACGCCGAGGAACTGGAGGTTGCCGGTGTCTCGCAGCACGACAAGGGAGCCATAGTTCTGGCTAGGGCTCCACAGCGGATTAGCTTGTAGCAGTAGGGAGAGCTGGCCGGCAGCAGTGAGTTTCAGAACGGAGGATTGGCCGGCGGCCACCACAGCGGAGCCTGAGCCTGGGTCTGCGGCGAACCACACCACCCTGCCAGCATCAAAGCGAAACCATATCGCTAGGATGAAGGAGTCGTTGGAGTTGTTGTCGAGGGCGCGGAAACCGAAGGCGAAGTCGCCGGAGGGGCTGGTGATGTAGTTGGGTGGCGTCAGGCTGTCGCCGGCGGCTAAGCTGCTCGGGGCCGACGATGACATGGTGGCTGAAACCACGTACGGCTGACGAAAAGCATGGCAACAAGGAGGAAAAGAGCAAGGTGTAGTTGTAGGAGGTGAACAACGGAGAGTTGTGGCTTCTTCATTGCTGGGTCTCTAACTCGAACTTGATCTCTATAGCTATATGCCTCGAACATCACCGGCCTGTGTATTTCATAACGTAGGAGGGAGTAGTGGTTTTGAAAGTTGTCGACGTCGTCCAACAGTTGGCGGTCCTTACACTTCACCACTAACGTTGTTGTCCGAGGGCCACGGCGCACTGCACGCGTCATCGGAAATAAAGCCAGCCCCAACGTGTGAAGCAAGCTAAGGAAGCATCTAGGGAAGCTCGATCATCGGATTGGCATGGGATGCAGGACCCCGTTTCGTTTGGCTCCGACAGTCACAACTCACATAGATGCTTCCAAATGCTTGACCACGAGTCAAAAAAAGATACTTGACCACGAGTCAAAAAAAGATACTTGACCATGACTGCTGACTGGGCTTGACCAGCAATATAGCTCGTTCCAAAGCTAAGAGGTTGGGACGGTTCCACTCCACGTTTTTTAGCTCCGCTCCATATTTTTTAACCCAACAGTTTTAGCTCTCCCACGCACTCTGTTCGAGAAAAAAAAAGTTGAGTTGTGAGAGCATCAAAAGAGGTGCTCCACTTAACTACGTGTTTTTTGTCCACGAAATAGTTTATGGAGCGTAGTTCGTGGAGCAGTCCCAAACACCCCCTTAGTAGTGCTTCTTGGAACATATTCTCTATAATAAGAATCATTTCTCAACTAAACAACCAGTATACACATAGGTCTTGGTGAGAAGTATATAAGAATCACTTCTTCATTTACATTGGGAGCTAGGAGTTAAAAATCTACTTCTTCTCACTGCCCTTTATCCAATCTCCATCAGAATCACTTCAGAATTAATTCTCACCTGCTCCTCCACCAGAATGAAGTAGAATCACTCCACTAGAGCTCTACCAAACATGCCCTAAGGTGGCTAACGCAATTGTATGGCTAGTATGTGTTGAATTATTTTGTAACTTAGCATTTGCTTTGTTGTTTTATATTATATTATCATCATGATGCATCGTTGTTCTCAGATTGGCTTCATTAGCATCTATTGTCAATAGAAATCAAATAATAGTTTGTAGCAATCTTTTGAGCTTGTTTGCATGTATCCACCACGCCCACCCCTCCCCTCCACATGTGTTGCACGTTTGGCCCCCAATCTACTCCACATATAGATTGAGGTGGATAAGAGTTCATCCTAACTAGCCCTTAGGTTATCTCTAACTTTATTGCTTAGTTGATACCACAATATTAAGCTACATAGCTAGGGAGCAAACTTCGAGGTTACGGGCGCCGTAGCACCCGCCCAGCCTCTCCACTTCGAGGCGCCGTCGGGACACCTCTATAGTGTGGCCCCTATAGTGGTGCCTTTTGTCGCGCACGGCTACCCGGGATGATCGGATGGCGACATGGTCCCGCATCGGGCAGCTGCGGTCCCATCATCTTCTTGAACCTCTTTGTCATATCGACAACCCATTCAAGCGGTCTACCACAAAGTGCACTAGCTGATCCCAACCGGCATGCTATAATGGCAAAAAGAGTACAAAGCACTCATTGTCAATGGCACTTGGCACCGGTGTCTCTTCCCCGATGCCAATGTCGTGATGGGCAACCGGCTTTACATGCACAAGTTCCACTCGAGAGTATCTTGCACGCCACAAGGCCAATTAGGTGGTTCGAGGCTTTTCTAAACAGGCCATCATCGAACACGATGAGACTTTCGCCTAGTTGTCAAGCCGCTGACGATCAGGACCATCCTCAACATAGACGCCTCATGCATCTAGCTAATTCACCATCTAAACATGAAGAATGTCTTTCTTCATGGCCATCCGGAGGAGACCATGTGCTGCCGGTAGCAGTCGGGCTTCATTGACCCTGGCGCCCGTGACTATGTCTATCTTATTTCCATGTATGGTCTCAAGCAAGCATTGCGGGCTTGAAACCAGCGCTTCACCAAGAACATTTGTAGCATGGTAACACTGCTTCCACCTTGGATGTTTCTCTCTTTGTCCACAAAGATAGAGACCGTCGTGCCTCACTTGTCTGATGTTGTACATTGACAACATCATCCTCACAATGCCCTCCTTGGAGTTGCTCGTGCACAACACGGGGCGCCTCCACTTGTAGTTCGCCATGACCAACCTTGGTGAGATGCATCACTTCCTCGACATCTCCATGACACATATTTCCAGTGATGACCTCTTCCTATCCTAGCGCTAATATGTTGTCGACCTCCTCCTGTGTGCTGGCATGGCCAAGTGTCACTCGATAGTAACACCCGAGGACGCTTGGGCTAAGTTGTCAGCCACCAACGACACTCCTATTGCCGATCCCTCATAGCACCGAAGCCTTTCTGGTGAGCTCCAGTACCTCACCCTGACGTGACCAGACTTGGCATATGCAGTTCAGCAGGTCTCGATCCCTTCAGCGATGATTATCTATTGCGACAACATGAGCGCTGTCTAGATGATGGCGAATCCTATTCTCCATCACGTCCCGTGAAAAAGTCACCATGGGCCACTATTGACTAAACCGCAAATTTCAATAGGGAAACCGCTTCATATATAAAAAGGTAAAAAGGTGCATCTTTCCATGCCCAACTTCCCCAAAATTTGTGGAAATTGCTTCGCAAAACGGATGCAAGTTTCCACTAGTCCATGCAGGGCTCCGCCCGTCGCGCAGCGATCGGGCTTCTCGAGTCCTGAAGCTGATGGCGAGTCATCCTCGACTCTCTTTTTAGAGCCATGTACCTTTATTAGAATTCATTCGAGCTTATCACGGCGCACGAGATTTAATAACTGATCGATGGTTCTCCGCCGACCTACAGTGTCACCTTCACAAGCAAATTAACCGCAAAGATGAAGAGAGACCATTTCAATCCCGTCCGTCCACAGAAACCATCGCAGCCCGGGTGAATTGTCGCTAAAGCATTGTCGCTAGCTAGCTAGCCGTCGCACCCGCCATTCATTTCGTTTCCAGAGACGCACAATGAAAGTTGAAGCAATGTTTTGTTCAACATCGGCTGCCGAAGCGTGGCCGGCCAAAGATGTCGCCCCTGGCCGTAATGACTCGTTACTGGCCAAGAATGCGATGCCATGATCCACCGCCCAAATGGCGGCGGGCGGCGGGGCAGGTCGCTGGGTGGCATCGAAGCCGGTGGCCTCGAGCTTCAAATCGCCCCTCAAGCAATTGCTATGCAAGAAAATATCTTGCCGAGTAGCTTATCTCATTCAAATGTTCTATCCCATTCAAATGTTCGTGATAGCCTCGCTTCAGCCGAATACGCAGTGTTCAAATAAGATTCAAGAAATCACGGGGCAACATTGATGAGGGACATCATATGGGAAATTTCTAAACTATCAAGTCTTACAAGTGAATCAAAATTTTGCTACCAAGAACTAGTAGTCAACTTGAGTTTTATCTCTATCCCACATACTTTATGAAGAGTTATCTTAGTCAAGAAGTATGGTTTATGTCAATGATATGTCATAATATTGCTAGAAGCAACTTGGTCGTTTCTATACGCCTATTTCCTTTGGTGTTATTGGGTCATACCCGAAGTTGTTATGAGTAATGTCTAGTTGTACTCTTAGCTGTCATCTAGTTGGCTAGTAGCCGTCATCTAGTTGTATATGAGTGTGTAAGGCTCTAGAGCCTATAAATAGAGGTCATGCCCTCTAGTGTTGTAACTTGTTTTGTATTCTCTATCATATGAATAGAACTCCATGTTTCTATCTTAGATCTTGGATTAGATCTTGTTCTTGAGCTTTGGATTAAGCTCTTACTATCTATGGATTCGGATTGTTGTCCGTGGATTCGGATCGCCCTTAGGGTGTTATCTATTACCACGTTGAAGCCGATCCTTCAACATATTGTGCTAATTCTCGCATATCAGCACCTTAGAATTGATCCTCCAAAATAGTGTGCTGCATCGATCGGTATCGAGCCTCGTTGATCATCCCAGTCGCCATTTTTCTTACAAGAAATCTGCAAGAAGGTATAGAAAAGATGGAGGACTTGAGCAAGAGGATGGATCCGCGAAAAGCAAATTCAAGAGTTACAAGAAACACTCAACAGAGGTTTGATCAGCTAGCGTAAATAATTAGAAATCATAAACCTACTGCTAGCACTAAAGGTAATTCATCAAAAGATAAGGTAGATGATGGGCATAGAAAATCACCTCATAAGGATGAACCCGAAGGTGAAGATTTTAGTGAATTACATGAAGAAGATGATCTTTATGAAAATTCAAGGAGGAATGCTCGCTATGTAAGAGATACATACAAGGTGAAAGTTGAGATCTCTACTTTTAATGGCGTTGTTGATATCGAAGATTTCCTTGATTGGCAATATGAAGTTGAGACATTCTTTGATGTTATGAATATTAGCCAAGATCGCAAAGTTCCTTTGGTTGCATATAAGTTGAAGGGAGGTCTTTGTTGCATGGTGGCACCGTCATCAAGAAGAGCGCAGGTTGAGGGTGAACCTCGCATAAGATACCGCATCAAATGAAGGCACTTTTGAAGGCTAGATTTTTGCTCGGCTGATTATGAGCAAATTCTTTTCACGAATTTGAATTTCAGAATTATTCTCAAGAAAATAGATCTATTTCAGAATATACAAAGGAGTTTTTAAGGTTGCAAGTCAGGTGCAACTTGCTAAAACTGAAGATCAACAAGTTGCAAGGTACATCAATGGTCTCACCGATGTTAATAGAGATCGATTAGTCATGCAACAGATTTGATCGATTTATCAAGCACAAACTCTAACATTAAAGGCCGAAAGGCATGCAAAGACAAAGAAGGTAATGAAATCTCACTCATATTCTCCCATAGAAGTATCTTCAAAAGGCTATAGTAGCAAGATGGAGAAAGCTACTCAATCAAAAACAACGCAACCTGCACAAAAGCAAGTTGCAAAGAAAAGTAGAGCAAAGAGAAGCCAAAATGTTGTCAAGTGTTACAAGTGTGGTGAAGAAGGACATATGTCAAGCAATTGTCCTAGGAGAAAAGTTGTCAACACTACACGCCGCGGAAAGCGATGATGATGATGATGATGACTATGATGACGGAGAGAATGAAGAAGTTGAGAAAAGTCAAGAATATTGTGAGGAGGAAGGTGATGAAGTAGTATGTGTGATCCAACATCTCTTGTGTTCCACACCACAACATGATGATACACAATGAAAGAAGATATTTGAGAGCAAGTGCAAAGTGAATGGAAAGGTATGCAAATTGGTAATTGATAGTCATAGCTTGTGAGAATCTGATTTCTAATTTAGTGAACCATTTGACACTTGAAACTCATGATCATCCAAATCCATACACTATTGGATGGATCAAGAAAGGAGTGAATATGAGGATTACAAAGCAATGCAATTTGCCACTTTCTTTTAGGCAAATATTATCGCTCAAATGTTCTATGTGATGTAGTTGACATGGATGCAAGCCATGTTCTTCTTGGAAGACCTTGGCAATTTGATGTGGATGCTACACATAAAGGAAGGGGCAATTCTTACTCTTTCATTTGAAACAAGAGGAGGATTATAATCCTACCTAAGAAATTAGATGGTTCTACTTCTAAAGTAGAGGAGAAGAATATGTTAGCTATTTCCCAAACATCAAGTGAATTTATAGAACAAGTGAAAGAAGCAAATTTATGTGCTCCTTGATCGTTAAGGGGAGAAGAGCAACCTTTGTTGTTGAAATTCCAGCCAGAGATACAAGGTCTATTATCCGAATTCCGAATAAACTTGGGGAGCCACAACAGGTTGCCACCAATGAGAGAAATTCAAAGCATCGAATTGACTTAATTCCTGGTGCAAGTCTTCCTAATCTTCCACATTATCGAATGAGTCCAAAAGAACATGCTATACTGAAGGAGAAGGTGGATGAGTTATTACAAAAGGGACATATTCGAGAAAGTATAAGTCCATGTGTTGTACCAGCTTTGCTTACACCAAAGAAGGATGGTTCTTGGCGTATGTGCGTGGATAGTAGAGCAATAAACAAGATCACAATAAGGTACAGATTTCCTATTCCCCGTTTGGATGATATGTTGGATCAATTAAGTGGGGCAAAGGTATTCACTAAGTTTGACTTGAAAAGTGGCTATCACCAAATCCGCATCGGACACGGTGATGAATGGAAAACAACATTCAAGACAAAGGAGGGGCTATATGAATGGTCGGTAATGCCATTTGGACTTTCAAATGCACCAAGTACTTTTATGCATTTGATGAACCAAGTCCTTCGACCCTTCTTATCCCGATTTGTTGTGGTTTATTTTGATGACATCTTAATTTATAGCAAGAATAAAGATGAGCATTGTGATCATGTTCGGCAAGTATTGGAAGTTCTAAAGGAAAATGAACTTTATGTCAATTTGAAGAAATGTGTTTTCCTACGAGAAGTTTAACGCTTTTCTTGGGATTTATCATTACAAGTGAAGGGATTCATGTTGATGATTCCAAAGTTCTTTGTAATAAGAGATTGGCCAACTCCAAAGACTATTACAGAAGTAAGGAGTTTCCATGGTCTTGCAACTTTCTATAGAAGATTTGTCAAGAACTTACGCACTATTATGGCATCAACCATTGAATGTTTAAAGAAAGAGAAGTTTCAATGGAATGAACTTGTTGAAGCAAGCTTCCAAGAAATTAAAAAGAAGTTATCACAAGCTTCAGGTCTTGGTACTTCCCGATTTCAACAAGACTTTTGAGCTGGAATGTGATGCAAGTGGAGTAGGCATTGGGGCTATTCTATCCCAAGAAAGAAAACCCATTGCTTTCTTTAGTGAGAAGCTATGTGAGGCAAGGCAAAAATGGAGTACTTATCAGCAAGAACTATATGCGGTTTTCAGGGCTTTAAATACTTGGGGAAGTATATTTATTGCCAAAGGAATTCATTGTCTATAGTGACCATCAATCCTTGAAGCATTTTAGAAATCGAAGCATGTTGATCGCATGCTAGCAAGATGGGCAGCCTACTTAGAGAGGTTTAACTATGTCATTGTGCATAAATCAGGTGCAATCAACCGAGTGGCTGATGCCTTAAGTTGACGTGCTTGTCTCCTAACCACTTTTGAAGCTGAACTTCCAGGTATGGATCAGATTAAGGAATTATATGAGAATGATGATGATTTTGGTCAAATATGGCTGAAACATCTACAAAGGCAACCACTAGGTAAAGAATTTGTGGTGCAGGATGGTTATCTTTTCAAGAATAACAGATTGTGCATCCCAAGAAGTTCCCTGCGTGATAAGCTAATTCGAGAACTGCATTTAGGTGATCTTAGTGGTCATGTTGGGCGTGATAAGACCATAGCAAATCTGAGAACGCTATTATTGGCCACAACTCAAAAGATCTTTGGAAAGTTTGTGCAAAAATGTCCTATATGTCAAACCTACAAAGGACAAGCTCAAAACACTGGTTTATATATGCCATTAGCCATACCAAGTGCACCTTGGGAGGACCTATCAATGGACTTCATACTTGGCTTACCAAGAACAAGGCGTGGAAATGATCTTTGTTTATGTTGTGGTAGACAGATTCTCTAAGATGGCTCATTTTATTCCCCTAGGAAGACAACATATGCTCATCATGTGGCTAATCTTTTCTTTAGGGAAGTAGTTAGACTACATGGTGTTCCAAGGTCTATTGTTTTAGACCCGAGACAACAAGTTTCTTGCTGGATTTTGGCTTACATTATGGAAGCAATTCAACACTGAATTAAAATTTTCAAGTACAGCTCATCCACAAACAGATGGCCAAACTGAAATAGTGAACAAATTTTTGGGCAACTTAATTCGCTGCATCTGTGGAAACAAGAAAGGACAATGGGACTTAGCCCTATCTCTTGCAGCATTTGCTTATAACAATTCAAAGCACAGATCTACAGGGAGAAGTCCATTCTCTATTGTTTACACAAAAGTTCCAAGGCATGTGGTTGATTTACTCAAACTACCAATAAGGGACAATTCCAGATCGGCAATAAACTTTGCTGACAACTATTCTTAACTGTTTAAAGAAGCTCATGATGTCCTAGAGTATCAAACCAAAAGTACAAACAGCTGGCAGACAAGAGGAGGAGACCAATGACATTTGAAGCTGGTGATCAAGTGATGGTTTGTCTTAGAAAAGAGAGATTGCCGGTAGGAATTCATGGGAAATTAAGGCAAAGAAGATATGACCCGTTCTCTATCTTGAAGAAGATAAATGAGAATGCTTATGTAGTTGATCTACCAAGTGAAATGAGCATTTCTAACACCTTTAATGTGCCTGATCTATCACTCTATCATCCAGAACAAGCACTCTATGAAGATAACTCGAGGTCGAGTTCCAATCAAGAAGGGGAGGATGATGAGGGACATCATATGGGAAATTTCTAAACTATAGTATTACAAGTGAATCAGAATTTTGCTACCAAGAACTAGTAGTCAACTTGAGTTTTATCTCTATCCCACATACTTTATGAAGAGTTATCTTAGTCAAGTATAGTTATGTCATTGCATATGTCATAATATTGCTAGAAGAAACTTGGCTGTTCTATACAGCTATTTCCTTGGTGTTATTGGGTCGTACCTGAGTTGTTATGAGTAATGTCTAGTTGTACTCTTAGCTATCATCTAGTTGGCTAGTAGCTGTCATCTAGTTGTATATGAGTGTGCAAGGCTTTAGAGCCTATAAATAGAGACCATGCCCTCTAGTGTTGTAACTTGTTTTGTATTCTCTATCATATGAATAGAACTCCATGTTTCTATCTTAGATCTTAGATTAGATCTTGTTCGCTTTGAATTGAGCTCTTACTATCCGTGGATTCAGATTGTTATCCGTGGATTCGGACTGCCCTTAGGGTGTTATCTATTAGCACGTTGAAGCTGATCCTTCAACATATTGTACTAATTCTACGTATCAACACCTTGGAGTTGATCCTCCAAAACAGTGTGCTGCATCAAACATGGTAAATAAAACTCAATGACGATTAAATGGCACCTGGATGACTGCATTTCATACTGAAACTACACCAATCCGGTGCTATGTACTGTACATACAGATCATGAGTCGATCGTTGAACGTTACAAGGTCAGCAGCTGTAGCCATTTTGTGAGCACCGGCCATAATATTAATAGACAAAGAAAAAGAATGAAAACAACTGTACATTAGGCACAAGGGGGCTGCAGGGCCAGTGCGCCACATAACACGAATGGTGGCAAGCCTGCAGAATCTACACCACACCTGGAAGAGAAACGGTCAGACGAAAACAAAGCAGGTAGGATACAGCATCGAGGTAATTAGCAAAAGAGCTTTCGGTTGTAACCTTGGTTGAGGTAACACTTTCATTACCACCGGAGAGGATCAACACCAAGTTGCACTACAGTTCTCAAAATATGCACATCCACAAGATCCTGACAAAAGCAGACGACAAATCAACAATAAACCATGTATCACGCTACAACATGAAATTTGTGCCAGCTCAAAATGTGTGGGGAGCTCTCAGTGGAGAGAGCCATGTGTTGTGGTTGCACTCAACTCTTCAATACAGCACGCCAGAGAATGGACACTGATGAATACAAATACAACCATTCTGATTAATGGTAGTTTGTGGCTGGGTGATCTGACAGCAGTTTATTTGCTCCATTGGACACATGATAAGATCACTCCATCTGTTGTTTCCATATTTAATGATTTAAGACTTGTATAATAAGCCTACTAAGAGAAGCAAATAGTGACCACATAACCTGGGGAAAATATGCCTATTGCTACCCAACTACATCTTTTTGGCAGGCAAACTAACCATTACAAGTTTGTGAACAAGATCAATGAACATAAAGAACAAAGGGGGTACTGGGAAAAAACAAAGATGCCAATCTTTCCGTATTCTAGAATCAAACAAGGCATATAAATAATCCAAACCTTTGAACATTGTTCCTTGGAAAATGGACTCAATCATAAAAGCTGATGGTCGTTTGCCGGAGAACTTCAGAAGTTCGGTCAAGGCTATGAGATGCCACCTATCACACAAAAAAGGACATGTATCTCATTTATAATCAAGGTGCAAATTCCGAATAACATCAAGTCAGGAAGTAAGCCTAGCTCAACTGGTTGGGTGGAAGGTGTGGTGGTGAACCCAACCACCCAGGTTCAAATCCTCTCTCGACTTGAATTTGGGTGCCAATTTTCTTAATAAAAGAAACGCCTAGTTCCTCCTAAGTTTGGTCTCACTTTTTTCCTAATAAAACATCAAGTCGAGAAAGCATAGAGGAAAGGGGGGTGGACTGATTACCAGATACGTCAGGGCTGTGTATCTTTCTTGACTTAGATATAAAGGCTTTCCTCTCTGCATTTCATGATCCTGCATTCAAACATCCCAAAAGGTAAAAAGCATAAGTATCACATTGACGTGAAATAATGCCCACTTTCCTCAATGCATAGTTTCAATCGTAGGAGCTTCCCTTATTCTTGAGGTTGATAGAAATGGGTGGTAGTTTATGACTAGATACAAATGATAAGATTCGTCACATCATCCAGTGATGGTCATTCAGATGATTTGAAATCAATTTCACATTGTTATTGTTCGCGAGGAAAAATCAAACATCTAAAGATTTCACATATGGGGCATTTTATTTCGTGTGCATAACAGAAGCATGCATCTGATTTTGAGGCCAAATGAATTTCTGCTGTGTGGCAGAGAAGCTCACAAGTGGGTTCATCAGCAGGAGGTAAAATTTCAAGTGAAGAATGCAACAAACAGCTATAAGTCCATATAAGAATAACAAGACATTAGGAAACAAAGCAATACCTCCTCTCCAAAAGCATCAAGGTATAGAGACGGCCAAAAGGCCAGACGAGCAGATCGCTGCAACAGGATTGTTGTTTTCTGCGTAGAAGACCATCAAAATTGAAGCATATTCACACTAGAAAGAACAGAGGACATTATACTGGACAAAATAGTATCATGTGTAATGAGCTAGGGTGGTTCTTTGTTATTTGGGGTTTCTCATGACCCTTTTCTTCTTAATATAAAAGATAGGTAGCTCTCCTGTGTGTTCGAGGGAAAAAAGGTAATGAGCTAGTACGTACCCTCACTAGAAGAAATATGCCAATACCAGCACCACATTGCAATGCATGATTCTGGCATTTACCAGTCCTACAAACAAATAATATTAGGCAGGTGTTTGATAAATTATGGCACAACCAACACAAGGTCATAAGAACTTTTATAAGCAAAGTTCTATCACCTGCAGCATGGTTTCCAACTAGGCGAACATAGTTTGCCACAAAGCAAACATAGTGCCGGTTCATCAGGCACTGATCCACAATCAGGGCATTGCATCTTAACATATCTAGATGGAAAAATAATAAGAAATCAGTTCCAGGAAAAAAAAAAGGCAGCACTCACACAAAATCTCATCCCAGCTTTGAAGAACCAGACCAAACCTTTCTAGGAGAACCTGGTATACATCTGGTAGCTGCATCAGCCTAAATGGAACTGCAGGGGTAGAAAAGAGAGTGCCTCTATATTTTCGGGGATTGTAATCTTCACAGAAATGTTGAGACCATTTTAAAGCCAGCATATGTACAGATTCATCATGGAGAATCAGATCCAGCGACTGAATCTGAAACAGGTCTTCCAATTCTCTTAATCCGTTCAGTTCCATTGCCAGTGAAGAATTGCCATCTTGTGTGCTATTACTCAAGTAAAGATGTGATCCTTCCCAAATACTGGAACCGTCACACAAGGGCGATGTGGCAGACAATCTTAGCAGCTCCCAAAGCAATGCACATCTCCGAAGATATGGATATGTTAATCTGCGGACCATGTCTTTTGGATGACAAGAGGGATCGATATATTTGGATACAAAATACTCTCTGGCAATATCATATCCAGACATTGTCTTGCAAACATCATTAAGAAGGCAGTCATTGAAGTTTGATCGATCAAAAGTTTCCTCTCCGTAGCATGTTATCAGGGCCTACATCAAAATCATGTAGTTGCAAGCTATAAATTGTTCTTGAACAGGAGCACATGGAAAGCAACTATTCACATGCCTGAACCATGAACAGGCTTCAGACCCTCTAAAAACATCACTATTATTCATGCCTTTTTTTTGATAGCTCATGTTGGGTTTTAGCTCTAGCCTACCCCAATGTGCTTGGGACTGAAAAGCTTTGCTGATGTTGAAACAAGCTAAGGATTAATACAACTAACATACAAACTGCAAACATAAAGAGGAAGCAATGCAAAACAGCATACCTGAATGGCACAAACAACATAGAACAGATGGACAAAAGGGATGAAGAATTCAGCAGATGACAGAAACTGAACAGGCAGACAGAAAAGTGCTGACATCAAAGAAGAAAATGGATCTTGAGCAAGAACTGGATCAGCACATTGTTTCCAAAATTGGATATCAGGGAAGAGGGCCCCTCACTGGCTGGATCAACCATCGATGGCAAAGAGCCTGTTAAGGATGAAAACATGAGAAGTGATAACTAAATAAACATTCAATAAGTAATCAGGAGACATGATCTCATGAGATACAGAATAATTCATGTTTCTTCCAGGATCCCCGATATGACATTTTGGCTTGTTCAGACCATTAAGACCAAAAACTACTATCAAATGTAAGCATTTTATGATAAACACATTAGACCTAAGCAAGAAAAATGACTTTAGATTCCCTAAAAAATGACTTTAGATTAGGCCACATCTACTTTCACATACAATACTTTAGATTAGGCCTTCTTGACAGGTACACAACCTACAAGACCTGGCATGCATCCTTTTGTTTTATTTTTCCTTTAATGAATGCTTAGGTCTTTATGAAAGTATCATGAAACCTCTTTACCCAAGCATTTGTTTTACAAACATAAATTGAGAAGATGCCATGATTTCACAAAGTGTGGGATGCAAATTTAAAGGTTGCAAGGTTTTATTGGTTACTTCAAGCAAATGTAAGTAAGCCTAGACCAGAATTCTTCGCTTTGCATGTTAAATCAACTCAAGGATCGTGGTTAGATAAAAATATAAAACTAACCACCACCAATACAAAAAAAAAAAGGAAATACAACATAAGGACTTTCATAAGGGAAAAATAGTATAATAAATAAGATAAGAACTGAAATAACTACAAAGGTTCATTTATATTGACTGCTGTCCTGTATACAAATCAGCACAATAAAGCAAACAAGGCAATGGTAACACAAGCAAAAAGAAACCTATAAATATGTTCTAAGACAGAAACTGTTACAGTTAATCAGCACAACACAATCAATTATGCCCAGTATGCCAACCAAAAAAAAAAAAAAAAAAAAAAAAAAAGGGAAAGAACAAGACAATAGTAAAACTGCAAACAAGCAATCATAATCCGTTCTGCAACAGAAATTGTAACAATTAAGAACCAATTTATCATTATAATCAGGTCAACAGAAACAATAACAGTGGATTAACAACATACTGCTCATAAGGTCACTTTATAAAAAATCCCTAGAGTCCACTAGCTTGTTTTATAAATAAATCATAATTTTTATCAAAGCCCCACTGAAAGAAATAGAAAGCTCATGATATTCATTTAGAAGTGGAAATAAGAAGACACTCCAAAACGAGGGAAAACAGTATCTAGATGCAGGGAAACACATTAAACAAGGTGAAGGAAAAGGATGAGCTATACCTTTTCGCTTAGTGGCATTCAGAATGTCTTTATAACCCGAAATACAAGAGCAAATAGAACCTGCTAATAGTTGGATACCTTCAAACCTCAGAAGAACCTCAAGACGATTCAAATTCCGTGCAGAGTGAGCAGCATGGAACAAGAGGGACAATACGAACCCACTTGATGAATTAAGTTCACCACGCAAAGACTCCAAGCAGGACTTCGATTCAGCAGAGTGGCTTGACATCCTACCACGAGAAGCGATTTCTGTAGATACCAGAGAGTACCTTAGTGTATCCCAGAGAAATAAGGATGGGTTGAGCCTCTTAGATGGTGAAAAACTGCTGTGACTGCGAGGATAGTAAAGCATAGCCAATCTTCGAAGACAAGGATCAAGGGCTGGATTTGTAGTTTCATTAAGCTTCCCAGATATAGCTTTTAAAAACTTGCTTTCTCCAATGATTTTTCCAGCACTTTCAAGAAGAGAAAGTGCGTGAGGGAACTGTAAGCAATTTCTATTCACATCTGATGTAGTTGTGACAACTTGAGGTGTCAAGGTTTGAACAAATGGTCTCACCATCCTTGATGTTTTAAGAATGGAATTTGCAATTCTACAACATACTGGACAAAGCAATTCTCCTGCAAAAAAGAATTGTCTAAGCAAAGGATCGACAAAAACCAAAAAAAGTCAACTTTATAAACACAAATATATACACATACCAGATCAGGATCAACTATATGACCACCTTCAAAACCAAGTCTCCGGACATATCTGTAAATAAACAAATGTGTAAGTTACTGCAAACAGATATAGACTCAAATCAACAGAAGTTTTGCAGCCAGTAATATGTATAATCAAAAGTTCTGTAGGCCTCCTAAATAGTAAATTGTTTTCTGCTTTCCAGGTTGTGAACACTAAACAGGTATCCTATTAGAGTGTCATAAATAAAGAAGTACACCATACACCATATTTACAATTTGCCATCAAACAAGTCGATTTCATCCCATGCCATAAGGACTTTAATTTTTTATTTAAAAAACATGGCATCTGGCAACGGCATACAACAACAACAACAACAACGTAGCCTTTCAATCTGGAACGGCATGGAGAGAATAATTTTGAATAAAGATGGAGTGAAACCTGACTAAATTGATCGTAAATTGTGAAACTAGGACTTATTCGATGGCAAACAATCAACTATACCGCACAAATTAAATGAATCATCTAAAGGTTATAAATTAACCATTTTGTGAATTTGTACTCCTATAACTGAAAGATTTCCATTGAAATGTAACACCAACCAAAAGGCGCAATGTAAAATACCTATTTCCTAACTAGTAGAACTAATTACAGTTACAAAAATGGTATGTTATGGGGGGTGGTCCAGCACTCCAGCATACCTTTGTTTCAAGGAGAACAAATATCGATCATGACATTCCTGATGCACAGCATGTCCACAAGAAGATATATGGATGCCATCACAATCAACAGGACCAAATCTGTTTCTTGTAGTTACAGAGGCAGAAGATTTTGATGCTACATCGTACAGAGAAGAATGGCGGTGTTTTGCTGAAAGGCAACTAACATATGTTCCCAGCACTGAACGCTTGGGGCTTCTAGTTCTCTTGGTATCAACTGTGATGTTAGAAGTATTTGATGGCAACATTTGGTCACTATCCTGAATATGTGCATTGCTGGATCCAAATAGATCATTAAAAATAGAACTGTAAATGTCTGCCTCAATTGCCTCAAGTGAGACATTTTCATCTGCATTGCTGTTGCTATGCCCAGTTGGGAAAGATGATATATATCTAATCAGTGGATGTTGCTCATTAGAAAAATCAAGAAAGGCATCAACTTCCATGTTGTCTATATCAAATGATGGCTCCACTGTTGTATCATTGACAAGTTCCTCAGAAGTGGAAGAACCAGAGACTGAGGAATCAGTTGAGTCTTCCCTTTTGACTGATCCAGTCTTGTTTACTTGAGCTGGATTTTCCCAGGATGGATTACCCATCTCAACAAAGGTTGCAAGCCGAGACTTCTGAATTATAGAACACACACGAAAGATTATTTTATGGTACTTTTAACATATATATCAGCATAACAAAAAGAAAAATAAGTGGAATTAACATGTGTTTTAAATATAGGTCAGAAAATGTCATACACCAAAATACTGCAGAAAGAACAATCACTACTTTAAGACCTATGAAGCATCACAAGATAAAGCAAGATGTTGTCAACAGTGATTACCTGAAGAAGAATTAAGTAGCACAGAGGGCTTTTGGAATCTGAGTCCGGCACAGAGAGCAAACTGGTAGTGACTCAGACACAACTCCAGTTGAACTGGACACATCTGCCTCCAACATAGTAACGTCATGCCCCTCGTTTTCTGATGACTTCAAACTTTCAGCAAACTTGGACTGCTCTGCCCTCATTTTCGCCTAAATAAATATTGTACAACAGAATAAAATTGTGCTTAGTGTAAGTTAGAGAGGCCAAAAGTCAACAAGTTTTTTTTTTTTTTTTTTTTAGGAAAGTCAGCAAGTAGCTTCAGAACCTAAGAATGAGCCAAGTGCAGAGTGTAGGCATTAGATGGCTGAAAAACAAATAAACATCTAACTAGGGAAACCACAGAACTAGCACCTTGTAAATAAAAATAAAGTGATAAAGTTCTGTAATTCTCGTAAGCCTATCTAACAAAGATCTCACAATTAACTAAGACTGGAATTTGAGACAAGTCAAAAGGATAATTAAACTATGTGAATATTGCAAATAAAGATCTTACCATAATAGCAGCTTGGCGTTGGCGTGCTTTTGCTTTCTTTTCCATGGAATCTGAAGAAGATCCTAGGCTTTCTTTGGTACTGGTATGATCAGGTGTAGAAGGCACTATATGCGGTGCCATTTGTCTCAATGTAACCATGCACACCTTACTTAACTTGGCAAACTTCTTTAATAAGATTTCAATTAGAGATGGGATATTACAGTACTTGGATCCAGAAAAGGTGGCATCATTTTCTTCTTTGTATTTGTGCATTAACGAGACAAGCAGAGTTAACATGCTTTCTTTCTTTACTTTGTCAGACATTGGGGAAACTAGTTCAGTGGAGTAAGTCAAGATGGGGAAAGCCTCTTCTGTATACGACAGAACCACCCATGATTCATCATCATGCTGCACCACGTCCATGCCATACTGACCAGCATGTATCTGTCTTTCAGATTCACATATATCAAGTGCCAACCAAAGCAGATGCAAACTCGTCACAAGAACATTATCAGGGGCACGTGATGCCGATGACTCATCACTGTAAACAGCATAAAAAAGAACGGCGCGAACAATCTGAAGGACAGCCTTCGAGGTTGCAATGTTAGAAATACTTTTGAGGGGGTTAAAAACATGAGTCCACCGAGGTAGCTGAGTATTAAGGGCAGAAATTTTGCAGAAACGGTAATATCTCTCCTCAGCAATTTGCAATTCCCTAGAATTCCAGCGGGGGTGATATAAGTCCAATTCCTTCCAGCATGATTTGCGGAGTACATACTTACCCTGTGATAGTGTTTTATGTTAATCCTCCATTTTAGCATTATTTTCAGAAACATGTTATATAAATTGAAGGACAGTACCTGCTTCATGCCACATGGATTAGAATAAGCTGCCAGTGAATCCAGAACATTTTGAAGTTGGTCACTTGACGAAAGATCGCGAGGAAGAGACTTGACAATTTGGCTATGAGTGGCGTCTCCAATAGCTAACTTGTAAATCAATTCTCTCCTCAAGTTGTCTGCTGTGGAAAGCCCACAAAAACGACGTTCTTTAACCAATTGTATAAGAAAAGTCAGCATTTCTTGCATTAGAACTGACTCAAACCTGAAACAAGATATTGTCAAATGTGGCATCACATATATCTTCAGTTTTAAGAAAATGTAAGTAAATGATTAGTCTGTGGATAAGACAAAAAAACAAGCAAGGACACTGTGTTTCCTTAGACCTTGTTTTGATGTCATGGATTACAAAGACCAATCACAAAGACCACGTCAAAACCTTAGATAATTTTGAATTTGAATACAACTAAATGCTATCTCCATTCTTTCATGAATAAAGATTTTTTTTTTAGGGGCCACTTGGTTTTCCAGCAAGCTAGCCTCACTAGCGTGGCTGGGCAAGCCAAACCTCGCCAGCCCGAGGTAAGCTTGCCAACACGGAACCCGAGGTAAGCTTGCTGAGAATCCAAATGCCTTGCTTGTTCCAACTTCTAGCTCAGCAAGGTAACACAGTGCCTGGCAAAGAAATGATTTTGACTAATAGTTTCCCTAACATAATGCCAATTGATACTAATAAAGTTATACCTTTTGTGAAGACTATATGCATGTAGCATAGCATACCGTATGATCTTAAACAACTGACTAATTTTAGAAAGTTTGATGGCACAGATTCCAGGACCTCATACAAAAAGGGAGTGACTGCCATCAATGGACCTATAATTTTGGGATTTCACGGAAACTAGTGCGACTCGTTTATAACAGATTGAGTACATGGTATCCTACTTTCCTGCCAACCAGATTTTGGAGACACTAAAACTTTCTCGTCATCTCGTGTACTCCCTCCATTAGAAAGTCCTAATTGTTTTAGCCTCACGCACAGAGACCAAGGAGGGCAGGAGGATCGCTAAAATTCATTTAATCGCTGTTGTTTACTTAACAATGGCTGTTCAGTTTTCCGAAATAACCACGCACTAACAGACAAAAACTCTGTTAACGCGCCGTCTCCAGCTCAGCTCCTGGCCCGCACATGCCTCTCCCCCAAACTCCAAATTGCACTGGCCACACGACATCAAAACCGGCCAGCGCGTACAGCTCCAATTGCATCTCCCGCACGTGTATAGATCAATCAAAAATTGATCAGTTTTGCAACGGCTCAAAAATCTCCCATGATCGATGAAAATTCGGAAGCCTCACTCACGGACTCGTGTCCTAGTGATCGTCTTCTTTGTTGCATGAATCTAGTGCCCAGTTCAATCCATGAACGAGCTCATCCTCAGCGCCAACGGTGAATCGCTGGTTATCCACGGCTTGCAGCGACGCGTTTGCACAGAAGAGCAACGCGGCGTCACGACGGCGCAGGAGCACGGCAGCAAGGTGGAGCTTGTGGGCCGTGGCTTTGTTGCTCTGCGTCTGCAGATTATTCGAATGACAAACAGAGCATTCAGTGGTAGGCGACGTGCCCGTTGACAGCGAGGCGCCTGTGGTGACTTCGCCAATCTCGAGATTTGCCGGTCCAACTCAGTTCTTCGGAGGTGCTCATAGGGATAGGGTGTGCGTGCGTGCGTTCATAGGGGTGAGTGTGCGCCGTGTATGTGAGCGTTTTCGCGTCTGTAACTGGGTCTCACAAAAAAAGAGCAGACAACAAATACATACAAGAGGATAGCGGAGAGCGGTGCAGTAATGAACCCGCAATACATACGAGGCATCGCGAGACCGAGAAAAGACGGGAGGGCCACCTAATAGGATGAAGACATCTGAAAAAAAATCCAATTTGCTCAGACGACGTGGACTTTTGAACGGACGGAGTACTACTTAACAAGGATTTATCCTAGTTTCCTACCAACCAGCTTCGGGAGGAAATAAAACTTTCTGATGTACTAATCAACAAGGAGTTCCATGGCAGCACACTCTTATAGCATCCCAGTGCCACAACCTTCAATTTCTTCACGGAGCACATATACTTCAAATTTGAAAATGGAAGCACTGAAGTAAAGACTTCAAACCAAACCATTCTCTAACACCATACCAAGCTGAGTATCACAGTTCATAAAGGCAGAAACAAATGAAATGGTTGTGATTGTTCCTTTTTCGTGTTGACAGAAAATCTACTGACAGAAGTAATACGCAATATATAGCCACAAAAGATGTGAAGACGCAAGGCAGACGGAATGAGTTGTCACAATCATACTTTACTTAGGTAGTGATGGAAACAGAAGTGACCACAACAAACCATAAATACTATACATGGAAGGTATTGCCATAAATTGAAGAAAAATAGAAAGCAGAAACAGAAACAGAAACAGAAACAGACAAGCAGCTTTGGGCTTACTCGTTTTGCTCTGCAAGTCCCAAATCCGTATAACTGGACAAACCAAATCGCTCTTGAATTGTCCGCACAAAGAACCCTGGAGAAGATAGGGCAGCACAGCATTGAAGCAGAAACAGATCCGACTCCAAACCTTGTTCAATCCTGAAAATGGGGGCAACAAGATAATTTCAGCACTATTATTTGAACATTGAATTGACATGAAGTCTAATATTTGAACATTGAATTGACATGAGGTCTAATATTTGAACATTGAATTGACATGAGATCATTATCGAATTACCATTGCACAGAGCGGTACCATTCGGCACTCAAGATAGCTGCATCACCGTTCTTGTGCCACATTCCAGCACGCACACTTGCGCAAAATACTCTCACTCTCAGTGGATGCTCCATAACAATTGAAGCAAACCCATAGGGCTCACAACCTCTAAGTATCGGAGAAAAGAACTCATTGGATTGCACATCTGAATGTCCATCCTCTCCAAAACATTTCTGCATTGCCTTCCGCAATAGTAACGAAAGCATACGGTGCAAAGGGATATGTAAAGATGTTTCTTGTGAACTGACATCAAAGACAACTTGAGGCCATCCTCTTGTATTGAGTATTCCTAGTTCCTCAATTCTTGAATCTGGATGAGCATACAAAATGCTACCATCAGTCAGAATATAAGTAATGGCATCCTCAGGGTGCAACTGTACATCTGTAGTGTTGCTGCTGTCATGCATCTTCCCTTTGCCTGTACTGTTACTAACCGGAGGCATCCCTTCTTGGTCAATCTGCATCCGGTTGCCTTGATCTTGAACAGGAGAATTAGATGCCTCATAATAATCTGCAGTACAATCCATTTGTGATCCTTCATTTATCTTGACGCCCATCACGCCTATCTTTGTATTTGAACTGTTTCCCTTAAGAGAACTCAACGGGTCTTCAAGCGAAGCCATAAAATTGTGAGAATCACTGCTGCTAACATCAAGGGATGACAGTTTGCTCCTCAGAGCTATATCATTTTCCAGCCAGAGCCAACTTTCAATAGCTTTCAGGCATTGAAGAATTAACCAGGCAGCAGGTGATGGCAATCCACAGCACAAAGAGCTGTCTCTGCTGCTTAAATTGGATACAGAACTCTCCTGGGAGACCCTCCCAACTTTTGCATGCCGCTGATTTTCAGCACTTTCCACCCCTTTTATCGCAGTGGAGCAAACTGTCACATCAGCTGATTCATGTTGATCAGGAGGAGAAAATGATCCCCTCATTAGAAGATTCTGGACAATTCCAAGATAGTGCCCCAGCACAAACGGCGCAGATAGATGCTCGTTCTCATCTTCAGCATGAATACTTGTCACTCTCTTCTGAGGATCCATTCCTTGCACAAGTGATAAGAGCTTAATCCATGACCTAGTTAGATCAGGCCTCTCATAAGCAACATGCTTAGAGACCTCTTCATGACTCAACACATAGCGTGTATCATCCAGTAATCGAATAGAAGCATCAAACAGATTCCCCCATTTGTTTGTCTACAAATAACAAAGTGAGAAAGGGTCTTGTCAAAAAAAAAAAAAAAGTGAGAAAGGGTATCCCATGACCATAAGAAAGTAAAGTTGCACTCTACAAGTCACAATGCATTAAGTTGACATATAAAATGACAGAATTGTAGTCAATCTGTCTTATTATGAATATTTTTCCAATCCAATGCCACATCTCATCAAGAAACCAACAAGGGTCTGGTCCTCAAATGTTTATGATTTATCCATTTAATTCATTCCCAGTTATCTGAGTGGCTGTGCTATTTATTATGCAAGAATAAGCAGGATAGATGCATAATTAAAATAATCTATAGTCAGCCTAAAATTTACAAACAACTCATAGAATATGCCAACATACCAGAAGCTGGTTCACACGAGCATTAAATTCTTTGAGCCATAAAAAAGCAGAAACATACGCATACCTGTAAACGTCCATCCTCACCGATGCAAGAGAGAAACAGATCTGTCAAGCATCCAAGGAGGACACCCAACAAATCAAACTCACGCACAAGCCTTGGAGTCAATGTAGGCACAGTGAATATTTGCACAGAAAAAGTTGTCATCAGTGGATAGTCTTCTAGTAGTGAATCGTTACAACCTTTAATAACTTCCTCAAATGTGCCAGGGTAGTAGCGTATGAAAACCATGGCAAACTCATACTTAAAAAAGCAGGGTCACTGATAAGCTTCAATAGGAACTCATGCATTTTTCTGGCAACCTTCTTGTCAAGCAACCTGTCTGATCTTATTAATGCATCTAACATATCAGGGAACTCACGGATCCTTAGAGACAGAAAACTAAGAAGGTTTTCACTGCGTGTGCAGAACTCAAGCAGCATCCTAGAGATAGAAGTTGTCAACTCTTCAGCAATCCTCTTGCTCGAGCTACTATCACCACCCTTTGCACGGGGTGGTTCCAGCAGGGACAGCGCTTCCTTCCAGAACTGCAAGAGGGCATCCAGAACAGGTCCTACAGAACGCGCAAGCTCCTCTGGAAGAGGCTTGATCTGCTCAGCCCCCTTGTGCTTTGAGCAGAAGCCCTCACGCTTCCAAGCAGTTGCATCACCACAGTCACAACATCCACCCCCTGTGTACATGATAGAGTAATCATGATCCTTGTGATTGCCATTCTGGAAGCACGGGACACAAATTGCACATGTGGGGTCATTCTCGCAAGTCCGGCAGCGATAAGCAACGTCATTGTGCCCCCAGACAGACCCACAGACAGCACGCTCCCCTGCATTGGAACGCTCCAGGTCATCAAGCATTGCTCCTGGTTCATTTTTGAACATCAACCATTGCAGCCATGACAAACTCTCACTGTATGCATCACCATTGCTGCTGCTGCTTGCGTCCTTCTTTGAGGCCTTTCGGGCCTCTGAAATATCAGTACCCGCTGACAAGATATGCCTCACAATATCAGGTATCTGCTCCTTGTGCTCCTCCACGTACCGGACTAGGCCTTCTTGGTGCTCTTGCAGTTGTTCTTCAGGTACTCCATAGAGAATGAGCTTCTGCAGGAAGAGGGCAATGCTGTGCATCATCAAATTTCTAAAAAGCCCTGATGAATCGATTAAATTAATTATCAAGTGAAGCTCATATCATTGCAACCATATAGCTGATTCTGTTCAACACAGTTAAAGAAGACGCCTAGTTCTGAAGAGTCTCTCATCCTTATCTTATAATAAATCAAAAGGAAAAAAAAAATGGCACATTCTTATATGAAGGAGTATTTCTTATATGAAGTAGTATATAAGAAGGAATATAGCACCAAAGTGGCATCTGTAAGTCCAGCAACATTTCCGCGCCCCCTAGTAGCATGAGAAAACAGTACCTATCGCAATGGGGGTGGGTGATCCATGGACCGAACCGCAATCGATCCGACGATCCATATGATTAGCCGAGGAGAACCGATTGCTCCATTTGTATGAGTTGCTGATCCAATGGGGGCCCAATAGTTATTACGGATAGCTCCAAAATTTGCTGGCTTGTGGTTGTGGCTTGCTCTTACTAGATTGCAGTCGAGACTACTTGTTCAGATCATAGAGGCGCACACCAACAGACCAACCATGGCCTCCCTCATGGGTGCAGCTGTGCAGACAGCCCATCACCCTCGACGCACAACGGCACAAGTGGGTGGAACAAACGGCCCAGCAGTGTCTAGGCGGTCAACTCACCGCGCCACACAGGTCGCCGGCCGGCCGGCCGGTCGATCTGGACTGCTTGTAATCTGCTCTGCTCTCATCTCCTCTCCGTTGGTTGCCCGCTTCCTTCCTCCTGTACACCGCCACCAATAATAGCCAACTGCTTTCTATACAAAGCCTTCTCTCTACTCTACTCCGTGGCAGCCTCAATTGAGCTCTTGGCACCGTGGATGGTAGCACGACAGCACGCTTTCCTCAATGGTGGAGGATGGGGCGCCGAGCTCGAGTGTGGCAGCGAAGGCGCCGGGAAGCAGGCAGCGGCCGCAGTCAAGGGTCGATCCACTCGATCCTTTGGTTCGGGTGGTTCTGATCCATCGTCCCTCTACTGTGTCATGGGTTGCACAAAGGGGCCCATTTGATTCATTTTTTTATCGGTTCGACGAACCTCTGAATCCATCCGCTCCACGCCCATCTTGAAATACCTACCCCCAAACTTCCTCCGCCGACAGTTTCTATCACAGTAAACACACCTTCATCGCGCCGGCAAAGCGAATGGCAACAGGCAAGGCAAGCAACCAACTGACAGCAACAAGTCCCGCGGACATGAACCGCAAAAAAAAAAAAAAAAAAAAATCACAATCCCATATCACCCGCCGCCACGGGACCTAATACCAAAGCAGCACACGGCCGGCAACCACCGCGGCGCTACACCAGACCAGCACGCGGTCGCGGGAAGAAAGATCACGGGTAGACACTTTGGCCAGCGAGGAGAACGCGGCGCACCTGCTCGATACGCTGCTGCGGCGACATCTCCGGCGGCGGCGCGGCGGCCGCCTCCTCGCCGGCGTCGATCCCGGCCATGGCGTGCAGCCAGTGGGCGCAGCTCCAGTGGCCCGATCGCCCGCCCCCGCGCCCCAGCCTCGCCGAATCAGCCGACCGAGCCGCGAAATCCGCCTCCGCCTCGCCAGAAACCACCTCCGGAAATCACACGGCGGCGCAGATCCCGCGGCGCGAACCCCCGCACGGAAGCCTCAAGCAGTTCGGCAATCTTAACCTCCTCTCCCCTTCCGGCGATCTCTCGAGGGGCGAGCAGACCAGGGAAAAATTCCTCAACCCTAACCAGAACGGGGTTATCTATGAGACCTTTACCTTTTGTAATCTATAGAGACCTTTACTCCACTGTTGATCAACAGTTCGTGACCGTTTCCTCCTCACCTATCACTGCTTATCCACAGTACGTTTCGTCCCGGACGTCCGATCGTCCCGCAGCCCAGCAGATTCCTGCCACGTCCAAGCCCACACGCCGCATCATCCTGCCACCTCTATCCTTATCCTCAACGTCACCCCTGTACCGCGCCGCCCCCATCGCCGACGTCGGCCCTTTTCATCGTCGCAGTTCCGCCTCTCCTGAACGCCTCTTCCTCCACAGCATCCGAATCGACGGGTTCATGATCAGGTAACCACATCGATTCGTCATGTATCCATTAGTTAATTGTTATTCTAAATTTTACCACGTTTTTTTTGCCTTAACTACTGCCTCATTTAGGGTTATGATTCCCTGTCGTAACATTTTGTGGTTATCTAGGGTGAGCATTTGGCCATCAACCGTGGCACATATGGTTTCCTTCAGTTTATTTCACAATTCAGATTAATTAAGACTAAATACTAATTTCTTTTGCCTGTTGCCGTGCACTCATAGAGGTGCTATATCATGAGACTAATTCCTTTTAGCATTGTCGTGCAGTTATCAAGTGCTTTTTCATACTCAGTCGCACACATGAAGCTGACGGCGCCGAACCAGAAGAAACTTGACCGCAGCAGGCGCACCATCTTCGTCTGGTATGAGGCGGGTTCCAAGGCGTACCGCCTGTTCGACGCATCAACACGGCGGGTTCACATCAGCCGCGACGTTGTCTTTGACGAGGCCGCTCAGTGGAGCTGGGCGGGAGAACTTGCTGGTGCTGCGGACGACTTTCACATTGAGGAGACCAGTGCAGGGCTGCCCCAGGTGATCACCGTGACTTCCTCACCTACAGCACCTGCAGCAGCCACAACGTCCAGTTCGGCATCACCAGCTCCAACGGCTTCACCAGCATCCCACGGCGGCAGGCTGCAGTCGCCTACCACTCCTGTACAGGATACAGGAGGAGTGGTGGAATTTGCATATCGCCACCTGAAGGCGAGGCGGACATGGATGCTGATCATGATGATGCACCACTACGGTTTCGCCTGCTGGACAACGTGCTGCTGGGCCCTTCATCGACACCTGGCCTTGCACAACGGGAGCTAGAGGAGCACCTGCTGTTGGCCAGCGACGTCGAGCCGACCAGCTTCACCGAGGCGCAGAAGCACGAGTGCTGGCGCCATGCCATGCTCGACGAGATGACGGCGATCGAGGCGAACGGTACGTGGGAGCTCGTCGACCCCCCACCTCGAATCCGACCCATTGGGCTCAAGTGGGTGTACAAGGCGAAGAAGGATGCAGCCGGGATCATCTCCAAGTACAAAGCCTGGCTGGTCGCGAAAGGCTACGTGCAGCAGCAAGGCATCGACTTCGACGAGGTGTTCGCACCTGTGGCACGCCTGGAGTCCGCACGGCTTCTCCTTGCGTACGCTGTGAACGAGGGCTGGGCTGTCCACCATATGGACGCAAGTCAGCCTTCCTCAACGGCGAGCTGCAGGAGGAGGTCTACGTCGAGTAGCCACCGGGCTTCGTCCTCAAGGGGCAAGAAGGCAAGGTGCTGCACCTTGTGAAGGCACTGTACGGGCTTTGTCAAGCTCCCCGTGCCTGGTATGCGAAGCTGGACAGCTCGCTGCTAAGGCTCGGTTTCCGGCGCAGCGACTCTGAGCATGCTGTGTACCTGTGCAGCGAGGGCGCACGCCGCCTTGTCGTGGGAGTCTACGTCGACGACCTCGTGATCACTGGGGGCAGCAACTGCGACATCGACGAGTTCAAGTCGCAGATGAAGGCCATGTTCCAGATGAGTGATCTGGGGCTGCTGCACTACTACCTTAGCCTGGAAGTGACTCAGTCGGCGGACGGCATCACCTTGGGCCAGCGCGCATACGCGGCGAAGATCCTCCAGAACGCCGGGCTGGCTGGGTGCAACCCCAGCTACATTCCCATGGAGTCACGCCTCAAGCTGAGCAAGAAGAGTACCGCACCCGCCATCGATGCGACAACATACAGGAGCATTGTCGGCTCGCTGCGGTACCTGGTGAACAGCAGGCCAGACTTGGCCTATTCGGTGGGCTACGTGAGCCGTTTCATGGAGACTCCAACCACCGAGCACCTGGTAGCTGTGAAGAGGGTGCTGAGGTACATCGCCGGCACTCTGGACTACGGCTGCTACTACACAAGGAAGGAAAAGGACGCACATCTGGTGGGCTACAGCGACAGTGATCATGCTGGGGACATTGACACCCGTAGGAGCACTTCCGGCGTCCTCTACTTCCTCGGCAAGAATGTCATCACCTGGCAAAGCTCAAAGCAGAAGGTCGTGGCCCTGTCCTCGTGCCAAGCTGAGTACATCGCAGGGACTACTGCTGCCTGCCAGGGTGTGTGGCTGACGCGCCTCCTGTCTGAGCTAAAGGGCAAGAAGGAAGGCGCGGTGAAGATCTACATTGACAGTCAGTCTGCCATTCAGCTGAGTAAGAACCCAGTCTTCCACGATCGCAGCAAGCATATAGATACTAGATATCACTTCATTCGTGAATGCATCGAAGAAGGAAGGGTGAATGTTGCCACCATCGGCACTGCTGAGTAGCTGGCGGACATATTGACAAAGGCACTAGCGCGTGAACGCTTCTGTGAACTTCGTGCTAAGCTTGGCCTTGTCAGTCTCAAGCAGACGCGCAAGGCTTTGGAGGAGATTTGTTGGAATAAGCCTTGTGCTATTTTTAACCTATGCATGTTTCATTTCTATTATGCATGCACACGAGCGCTAACATGTGGTTGCCGTGTGCCTAGTAGTAGTGGCAGAAAATAGTTTGCCATGAACATGAGCTCTCCATCATAAGCGCTCTCGTGGGCGTAGGGATGGCTGCGCTGATCACAGGACGTGCAGCAAGTGACTGAGTCTCTTTGCTTTGTAAACTCATGTATTTATTCACTCATCTACAACAGAAAACGCTGCCTCGTTTCTGCAGCACAAAAAGCTCTGAGTTCATTGTGTGCCTTCCACTTTCGCGTGTGTTGTTCTTGTCTCCGGTGAGGTCCAGTGTTTCCCGGCGTCGTTCATCGTCGCCCCGGGCCTAACACCGGACTCCGCTCGTCGCCGTCGTCAGGAAGAAGAGCAGGACGGCGACGGCAGACGCCCCAACCCCAAGGATGAAGGACACGAGCTGGTGGAGCGTGTTTGCTGGCTGCTTCCGCCTCCCGTTCGCGCCTGCCTCCGCGCTCACCGCGCCGCCGCTCTCGCCACCGCCCTCCCTCGTGGAGTCTTGTTATGCAAAATGGATGTTCTATGAAATTTTATCATAGTTATAGAGATGCTAAATATCATATAGTCACAGAGATGCTGAATATCATAGTTGCACAAATTTTGCAAAGTTATTATGTACTCCCTCCGTTCCATTAAGATGGTCGTTCTAGCATCCTGCGGGAGTACCAAGGCAGGGGACCAAGAGCCTACATGTCCCTACGCTTGTCATTATTGTTGGACGAACTGAGCAATGAGAGCTTGCCACCACTGTTAGCTGAGGATAAAAGCTGGGCAGGCTTCCTAGCTGAGGCTAGTTGCAGGCTAGCTGCAGTGTCTTTTTATAGGCATAGATGGCCTCAACGACACTCTTTCTGGTACTTAATTTGAATGCTAGAACGACAATAGCTTTGGGACAGAGGGAGTAACTTGTTATGCAAGTTTGTGTCATTATATGGAATTTGTTGTGTAGTATACAGTATAAATTAGTTTTATTTCTCTCTCCCACCCATTTTTTACCCATTTTTTCATGTTCCAGAATGATTGGTTTATGAAAGGAAAAAAACGATGATAAAAGCTAAAGAGAATGTTACGCACGCAATAGCTGACAAATTTGAAAGTCTCTGGAGCTCGCGAAAACGAAAATAGTTGCACATGTGCCGAACAGAGCGCGCAAAAAGATAATGGGTCTGTTTGGATACTCTAACTTAGTTAGAGTTAGAGTTAGTTACTAGCTCTAACTCTAGCTCTAAACTAACTCTAGCCCTAGAGTTATTTGGATGGAGGGGTTAGATTGACATTAAATGTCCTTTTCTAATCATTTGGTGTGGGAGGAGGGAGAGAGAAAATACACTTTTTAGTGGACCTAATCTGAACTAGCCCACTTAGCACCTCTTGGGTGGGCTAGTTTTTTTTAGTGGGTTAGATACAACTAGCCTTACTCTAACCCTCCTGTTTGGATCCTTTTAGGTTAGTTGAGCACAAACTAGCTCAAACTAACTCTAGCACCTGGATCCAAACAGGCCCAATGTCCAAAAAGAGCACGCAAAAAGATAATGTCCAAAAAGGAAAATAGGTGAGGATTATTTTTCCCCCTAAACAGGAAACAATGCGTGTCGGAGAATCGTTCACCGGATAGCAAACCGGTGAGCGGTCGCCGTTTAGCCTACCGCGTGTGAATGCCTGCAGCGCTAGGAGCAGCTTAATGGCTTGCTCCTTCATCTCCGGATCGTCCAGGTTTCCATCGTCGTCGCGCCTCCACGACGTCCCCACCAACCTCTGTGACCTTAGCCTCAAGGTCGTTGAAAGGTCCTAATTGGCTAGAGGGGGTGAATAGCCTATTAAAAGTTCTACAAAAGCCCTAGAAAAATTTGATTAGTATGACAAATGGCGTAATGCAAATTTTGCCTAGCCTAGTGATTGTGTTGCAAGCTTCCTGTCCAACAATTCTAGTTAATTGATGTTTGTATGTCACACAAAGGTTAAGTCATTAATTTATACTAAATGAGCTAGCAAGAACTAATTACACTAACTAGCAAAGGTATTCAACTAGCTAAACAACTACAAGCTCTACACAAGATATATTATGAAATGTAATACAAGAGAGGGATGATCTTTTACACCAACGTTGGAGAGGAGATGAAGCCAACCACCAAGATGATACCCAGTTCAATCACAATTCAACAAACAAATACCAAACAATCAACCACCGGGAGACAAGAGACACAATGATTTTTATCCCCAGGTTCACTTGCTTGCCGGCAAGCTAAGTCCTCGTTGTGTCGACCAACACTACGTGGTTCAGCGGTCTGATTGGCGTTTCACAAGCCAAGCCACCACCGGGCGCCGTAAGAACCTACCGCTAGTGAGGTAACTCAATGACACGAGCAATTTACTAGAGTTGCCTTTGGCACTCCGCCGGGGAAGGCACAAGAACCCCTCACAAATCACCGAGAGGTGGCCAAGAACAATCACCACTCTTGCCAACGCTCTTCCACTTCTCCAAGGCGTCTAGGCGTTGGCAAATGCCAAGAGTAACAAGAAAACCGTAGCAAATCGATCCCCAAGTGCCACTAGATGCAAACACACAAGTACAAGCATTTGGATCACTCAATCTCACTTTGGAATATGCAAGCAAGCAAGAGAGATGAGTGGGAGGGAGTATTCTCAGCTCAATGGGATGTTAGCGATGTCAAAGTGCTAAGAGGAATACCCTAGGGCTGGCCAATTCACTTATATAGGCAGCCACTCAAAGTTCCAACCGTTACTCATATTTGCGGGGGATCCGAACTGTGGGACCAGTACTCAGTCCGGACCATCGAGCGTCGGTCCTGTTACCCAGATCATGACACATGTCACATCATTTGATTGTGGATCGTTGGATCACAACGGTATGTTACTAGGGTTAAGAACAAGTGATCCGGGCCATGCTCAGTACCCCATCCTGACTATAAATCCACGGTCCTGTTCCCTTTTCTTATCAACATACATCTCTCGCGCTGCGTTTTAAACTTATTCAAGCATCCGGACCAAAAGTGAATAGTAGTTTGTCCGGACCATGCGCCGTCATAGTCCTGACCAGTCCAGAGGCATCTTGAGACCTCAAATCCATCTGGACTGAGTCGGGTTCCTCATCCGAACCATGTAGAGTCCGGACACGATGGACGACTTGCTTGCCAGCCTATAATAACAACTGAAGTGAAGCGTGTGTTGGGCGGTCGATAACGTCAACTTTTTGTAGTCAACTAAGCATGAGAAAAGGGCATAAAATGAATATCAACATAGACTTAGGGGTTAAAATGACAAAGTTCCACAAGTTTTGGTGAATCTATGATTTTTAGGGATTAAACAGGAAAAGACCAAAGAATATCTAAAGCATACATATCCCGAAGCATATTCCAATGGGCATCTACGAAAGAAGACTCTAGAAGGATCAAGAAGCAACCCCACCAAGACCTAGGCCCACATGCCATAGGTGGGGCTCTGCCGAGCCCAAGGGGAGCTCGGCCGAGCCCGAGCCCACCTGTCTATCGCCCACCTTCTTATGTCGGTTCTCCACCGCCTCCTAGATTGAATCTCAACCGTTGTTCAAGGTCGGTTTGATCCGAGGGCTTCGGTGCATCCAAGACCCCCTATACAAGCAGGACCCCCCGACCCTAGGGCTCATATCCAATTCATTCAATTCATTATCATCTTGATTGAGAGGTGTCCCTCGAATGGATCTCCACTCTCTCAAGAGCTAGCATTCAAGAGAGATTAATCCTCAGTAGTTTCTAGTCTTTAGAACTAGAGAAGTAGAGAGAGGGAAGAGTTTGGAGGAGGTGCCGGCCTGTCAGTGCTCCCTCTACATCCTGTACCTCGGTGGAAGTTAACCTATGCCTGGAGTTACTCTGGTAATCAACTTCTTCTTTTAGTAAGAAACATTGTTTATATTATTCTTCTAATCTACGATTTTCTTTTGAGTACTTTAATCTAGTGCATTAGGTTAGAGTAATATTCATAGTGTAAGCGTGGTGCTTAGACTCGAGTATCTCGTTAGATTCATCCTAACATTCTGGATCGGTGGTAGATCACGACTGTGATAGCTCCTATATATATATATGAAGTAACTCTATATATAGTGAGTGTCGTTGATCCTTTGTAGTCTACCTCCCGTCTGTAGGAGTAGTGGGACCTGGTTGCTAGGGAGAGCATCCTCTGTTGGTGTCTTTCCCCAAGTAATGTCCCTAGATAGAATAGTAGAAGACATAGCTTACCAAGATTAGAACTGGAGACCTTAGAAATCACCTCTACACTCTCAACCTTCTTAAGTCTTGTGCTGCTCTGGGTTAAGTTAGACCGTAGTCACCCTCACACGTTTTCCTATGGATACGATATTTAAAACCCTCCGGGTGAAAGCTACAACAGTATCCGTGCGCTTGCGTATCTTATCTATGTGCGTCTTAAAACTACCAACAAGCTTTCTGGCGCCGTTGCTTTGCCGGGGAAACGGTTGCTAAGTTGACTTTGGACCTAGCTTATCCTTGTATCATATTCTTTTATCCTTTTACCTCTTCACTTTTTTACTTTTCTTTTTCATTATGAATTCCATTCCTATCTATCAATATGCCCAACCCACGGCGTATGCTTAGAGCCACTAGAATCTTCATAGCCTATCCTAACACCTGGCTATGAGCTACGTCCGTGTTGGTGGTCATTATCGACCATTTTATACCGACAATTTTTGTCCAAACAGGGAAACAAGCATACTTATGACACATATACATATACTATGACCTAGTTCCACTTGTTTCTCGAGAAAACATGTTTTGCAGGACAAACATCGGAAACAAGCGGAAATGCATGAAGTAAAGAACAAAGCGCAAAGCAGAATACACATTCTAGAAATACACAATCAAAGGGGAATAGAGAAAGCCCAACTCAAAGACGAAATGGACCAAAGCACCCTCGGGTCTATGATCAGGACCGGCCCACAAGCCCACCTACGAAAGTCGGTCGCGAATGGAGCCAGGCCGGACCCCAACACCGCCTCTCGGGCCCAAACTTCTCTGGCGGCCAGACCCCCAACACCGCCTCTCAGGCCCAAATTTCTCTGTCGGTTGCATGACGCCATGCATAGGCGGTGCCGAGGGGTGCTTCTTTATTTACCCACGCCAAACCAACCATCCTAGGCTACAAATAGATGGGGAGGGCTCCATTCTAAACACACACACCACACAAGAGCCTCTCTCCCTCCACTTGTATCTTTTACTTTTTATTGGTTAGTATTAGGAGCTTGGCAAGGCTTGATGTAGAAGATCAAGAACATCTTGAAGGTACTTGGTAGATCAATACAATGTTCTTCATGTTGATCAATGTCATGTTCTTCATCTTGTTCTTGTTCTTTACTTATCATTATAGTTGTGCTATAGAACTAGAGTATAGTTTTCATGACATAATCTTGGCATATGATCTAGACTATAGTTTCTATGTTATGATTCCGTCATATGGAACTTATCCTTAATCATTCATACAATATATAACATGTAGTTTAGATGGCGGTCCGTCGTGCCTTCGGGTTTGCCCATGTTCTAGCTCGGTGATCCGTAGGGTCAGAGTCCTAGGGGGATGTGGGTAGTTCCTTAGTACGCGGGCATGGAGCCCGGGTGCACGGGAGCCTTCGGATATGACAGTGCCCTACGGTAGTGAGGTAGGTGGCAAGTGGTGACAGCCCTGTCCGTCCCTTGTACTCCTCCACGTCCGGGTATTGTGTAGGAGTTTTAAAGTGTCTATCGGCTGGCAGACAAGTTGCGGGCATCTCCCTGTCCATCTTACTCTGGCCGTATAGCTTGTATGATCATTAACTTGTTCTTTGCACAACTATATAGGATATGCCTGCTCTAGCTTAGGTTATTCTTTTATTCTTTATTCTCTCTGTTACCTCTATCCATAAGATTGCTCGAGTGTGTGTGTCAAGTTATCCTTTACTTATCATGTTTCATCCTTGTTATGAACTTTGGTCTATTATACAGTCATGTTATCTTGCCTATGTTCATGTTAGAGACTTTTACACCATGCCTTCCTTTGGGAAAATATAAATAAACGATAACCGAATACTTCTGGGTGAAATGCTACAATGGTATTTCCGTGCGCTTGCGGACTTGTTCTATAAACGTTGCAGAATACCACCTGGTGTTTCTTGGTGACATTGCTAGGATATATCTATCCTGGTGATGATGCTAAGAAATGCCAACAGTCCGGATTTTATAAACTTGATTCAAAAACTATCCTTCTTGGGAGAAGGCAACGCCAACCCGCACTCACACCTACGAGAGTTTTTACATACTTGTGGATGTTTGCGCATCGCAGGTATGTCGGATGAAACCTTACAATGGAAGGTCTTTCCGTTCTCTTTAACAGGAAGAGCTAGACATTGGTACAATCAGACTATAGGAAGTTTGCATGGAGATTGGGGAACCCTATGCCTTGAATTTTGCTCAAAATTCTTTCCCATCTCTAAAGTGGTTAGCCTTTGGGAACAGGTTATAAATTTTAAACAACTAGAATGAGAATCCCTTAGAGCAACCTAGGATCGTTTTAATGACCTCCTTATCACTGGTCCAGACCTTGCTCAGACCATGTGCTTCTTCAACACTTTTATGTGGGTCTTAGTGTTGATGGTAGTTATTGACCAATTTTATATATGTTTTATACCATCAACTAAGGATCAATGCTAGGTAGATATTATTATTACTAATGATTTCCATAAGTTTTGGTGCATACATTGTTTTGTAGGAAGAATCCAGAAAACACCGAAAAGAGAGCTGAAAAGAGGAGAAAATGATAAACAAAAGAAAAGGACCGAATCCAGGGCATTAATATAAATTCCAAGGGTCTAAAGGACCAAAGAAGACAGCTCACGAAGACCGGGACCTAGACTCCACCAGGTGGGGCCGGGCGGCACCCCCCTAAGGATCCACGTGTCCAGCTTCTGGAAGCTTCCCACAACCGACCTAAGGAGTAGATCTTGGCCATCCAATCAAGTCGGTTTGATTCAAGGGCTGAGATTCATTCGAGGAGGCTATATAAGAAAGGGCAGAGCTCATCCCTGAAACCCTAATTCATTATCTCTCATTCAGATTGATTGCAGAGGTGTCCCAATGTAAGGATATCCTCTCTCTCAATGATTAGAGAATTAGAATTAGATTAGAAGTAGATTAGACATGAAGATTAGAAGTAGATTAGATCTAGATTAGATCTAGTCAAGAGTAAGGGAGAGAGTGGAGCTGCGCTCCAGTTCTGGATAGTCTTCAGAGTTTTGGTATGTCTTTGTATCTTTACTTTACAAGACTTATGCTTTAATATTTATTTGTCTTCTCTATTTACTTTTATGCTTTCCATATATATGTTTAGTATAGTATTTATATCATTGTATGGGATCTTTGCTTGTATTGAGTGCTCTAGTTATTCGAGGTAGCTAGAGTAGTAATCTATAGTATAGACGTGGTGTTTAGACTATAGGTTACCTGAGGTTGCGCTCAATCCTCCGGTTAGTTGTGGTAGCCCCAGGGGTGACAGCTCTGTTAGGCCTTTGTAATCCACCACGTTAGGGTTGATGTTCGTAGAGCTTTTTGGCAGCCTTCCCCCAACTACTTCTTCCCAGTCTTTCTCGAGAGTTGGAAAGGTATTGTTGCTCCAAAGTGCATATGTGTATGATTGCTATACCTATCCATACTTTAGTTATCTTAGAACCAAAGTAATAGAGAAGTATTTAGGAACCTTGATCTCTCCCGTTGACCTCTTGATTAGCTTAGTTACTCTTTTATCATAGTATTCTTTAGGGCATGTTATTATTTTATGCTTTCATAGTATTTTTAGCACTTACCCCTCTTTAGTCTAGATGGTTTGCTAAGTTAGCAGATACATGATTGTGAGTTATTAGAATTCTTTACCATTAGCTTCCCTGTGGATACGATACTCTAGAATACTCACCTAGGGAAAAGCTATGATGGTGTTCTGTGCGCTTGCAGAATCCTTCATATTCTTTTAGCAGTTAACAAACATGAACACTTAGCAAGGATGATATGATGCAGATGACCTTAGTGCGGCCTCTGGAGGGTCATTCCTTAGTCTGTCTGTTAGAAAAGCAAGACTTGTCCTTGACAGAATCTATGGATACACCACTAGCATTCTTTCTAAGGAAGAGGAGGAATCATCTTCCGATCAAGAAGAGGAAGTTTTGATAGCTAATTCACAGCCATTCCAATCCCAAGATTTAGCTATCCATTCCGAATCATCAATATCCCAAAATTCTCGCCCACACAAGAGACCTCCAAGTGAATACAATTCAGATTCTCTTAAGGAGGAGTCCCTTAGAAAATATCCTTATTCTTATAAAGGGCATTGGGAGAAACTTAAGGATGGCATGTCAGTAGATGTGATAGAAGGAGAGCAAAGCCATCTAGAAGACAATCTTATCTTCTCCCCTTCTATGTCTAGACAAGATGACTTATCTGAACCCATCTCTAAACCCATCCTTGACCCTAATGAATCCTCAGATGCTCTTCCCCTTGAGACTCATAATGATCCTAGAAATCCACTAAGATAACCCAAGCACAAGAGTCATCAAGACCACTAGGAAGACCAAATAGAGCAACAACAATTGCTAGAGGATTTTAAAAACCTATGTGCTACTGCCATTGAATGGATAGACGAGATCTTAGATAATATCAGCCCGAGAAACATCAATCCAAGGCAAACTTTAGACATTCATAAAGAATCAACCTTTGAGTTTGAGAATGAGGATGATATCAGTGAGCATGGAAGATACTTCATCGACACCTCATCAATTCCATGCTCGCATAAGAAATCTCTTGAATCAATTAGTCTCTCTATGACTGCCATACATGAGATCTTTAACCCCCTCATTTTCCCTCCTCTTATAGATTTTGAAAGGGTGGTTGTGGATGCGTTCATCTATCATAAATATTCTAGATCCCATTGGCATGAATCTTGAAATAGATTGGTGTTGGAGGGGAAACCACTTCACCATCTTGAATCATAGTTCAAAGGTTTTCCAAGGACGAGCTTTTGTCCTAAAACAAGCATTTGTGAAAGATGACATGAGCATTTACTTTTCACTGTAACATTCTTGTGAAATGAGCATAGACATATAATTGTGAAAATATTCCTTCGGGTATTTTTTGTCACTAACCATTCCAGGTCTGGAGCAAAAAGAATGAGGGATGATAATGCGAGGTATGTCCAACCAATCATGCAACATTCAATCACTTTCATTTTGGCAAAACATCTCTTGCAATGTTGCAACATTAATTTGGTTGTCTCTACCTTCAAGACATGCTCAATGTGCTAAATAACAATCATACTTTTTCATCTCCACTTGAGTAAATCTCTATAAAGCTTTCATATCACCTTTATCTGCTATAGTATGCTAAGGTTTGGAATATCTTCATACATCTCTTAAATAAAGCATGGTGCTTAGTTTAGGAGTGGTGATCTTGTTTCCATTGGCTTTTAAATTAAACGTGGTGCTTAGGTTAAAATGCCTTCCTAAATCAAATTAGACATGGTGTCTAGGTTGATTTCTGAGCCAATATTATGTTGTAGTAGATGCTGGTATATTTTATTCGACTAACCCCTACAGAAAACAAAGCTCTCGAATAAGCTTGGGGGAGGCCCTGAGATGAACTCACACTGAGATAAAGCAAGAGACCTAAACTTGCACAAGGAAGACACAACTCATGGATAGAAGAATTCCTTATGAACAAAAGAGGAAGAAGAGGAGTGCCATAAACAAAATCTACAATCAAAAGTACTCACTCAAGGACAAACTCAAGGATGATGGACGCATGGAGAAGGAAGACCAAATCCACTAAAGATGATCCAGCCGTGCTCTTCCAACTCACATGCCCCTCTATCCCTGCTATTACTTGTGTATTCCTTTGGGTATGTGTTGTCCACTAACGCTGTAGAAATAAAACAATGAGAGGAGCAAAAAGGTCCTAGCACAATCTAAAAGAGAAAGAAAGAGACGACAATGCAACGATGGAGACAAGTTAGGAACAAGATACACTCGAAGCCAAATAAAGGAACCTTCTTCAAGCAGAAGGAAAGGACCACCACAAGGTGTTGCAGTACCGCCATGCTCTAATAATAAAGGTAACATCTTAAGGTGAGTTGTCATCATTTAAAGAGCTTTTCCTTAATTATGGCATGCTCATAAATGAAAGAATCAAACATGTTTTGAGTTACAACCTTACTTGATCCAACCTAATTAACTCAACATGTTTAGCTCTTTAATTATTCCTAGCACCACTCTCTTGATCACTCAACATTTCTGTCAAAATGTTTTAAGTGCTACATTCATGCCCATCTTCTGATCTTATCACCCTTGTTATAAATGAACATATAAAACTTTATCTTGTTCAATGTGCCCAAGGTTAGAGAGGAATGAACAAAATTTTAGTTCTGTTGGTGTTTTTCCACCAATAGAGCCCATGCACTTGATCTCTGCCTTGTCTTTACAAGCAGGACATACTTCGAGCAAAATGTGGAGGAGCCCGTCACTTCCCCAAAACATACAAGTGAATGTCTTGAACCCACAAACTTGCATACTAAACGGGGTGCTGTGAGTCTCCACTATCAAAGCTCCACCTCAAAATGATGGGCAAGCAAAGAACATGGGTGACGCCATCCTCAGAATCACCTTTTCAGGAAACGCAGTTGTCAAGATCAGATGTGTTGACACCCAAAAAATGGCTTGGTCCAAGGCGTAGTAAAATTCTAGACTTGCCAAATTTTGGAGGAAGATCAAAACAGGCTTCTCTCGAAAGTGACCGGATGGCGACTTGTGTGTCTGGTCAACCACCGCGTGTCCGGTCAAAAGAGGCGTTTCAGACTCACGGAAACGGCCGACGCTGGCACCGGCCCGCGTCGTCGGGCGTCGTCTGGCGCGTCCGGTCTTGCGTCCGGTCAACGTGTCCGGCCGGCTAGGGCGCTCGCGGCATGATTCGAGCTCTCGAATCGACCAACACTGGTGATCGGCGCATCCGATGGTCGGCCCGATTCGGCCGACCGGCCGACACGCGTCAACCGCAGGTCCGTATGATCCCAAACCGATTTCTTTCCAATCGTGTTTAGGTTGGTTTTTGGAGCTTGGAAACATCCAAGGATGGTTTCCTAAAAGGATAAGACCACCCTCCTCTATATAATAAAGAGGTTCATGGCCGATTTGATCCCATCTACATCCAATCGACAAAACACATCTACTACCGTCTTGCTTGTAGGTCAACTTTCCCTCTACCCTGCTGTTCGTCGATGTTCTCCACAAACTTCGCCGGCGTTCTAGGTGGCCTTGCTAGTCCTAGGGCAACCCTCGCGTGCGTCCTCCCGATGGGTCTTCAGGAGGTGCGTTCGGAGGTTTTCCAGCCGTCACCGAGCTCTACATCGGCCCTAGCGATCTCCCGATCGTTCGCCGCCAATCACGCTGCGGTGCTAGCTGCTTCAAGGTTGATTGCAACCTTCGTGGGCGTCAAGGCCCTCCCGGGTGTGCTTGACGTGGAACCCTAGTTCTTCGTCAACAAGATGATACACTCAATAAGTGAACAAGGTAAGAAGTCCCTGTTGAGGAGGACTTAAAACACTGAACCCTCGTCGGAAGGTAAGATCGGTAATTATCCATATTTAATTTCTAACAATGCATAGCATATTTATTTTCTTTGCATAATCATTTTTCTTTAGCATATTTACATCTCTACTGCATTAGAAAGAAACAGAAATATTTATTTGCTGCATTGCATTGAAAAAAACTCTAAGCCCCATGTGAACAATCTTGTGGCATAAACCCTGCAGGGATATTCACTGTGGTGGTATAAAAATTCATCTAGTTATATTTTCTGCATCATAGTTCTCTGCATTCATATAAAGATATAAAAATCCATAAATATTGAGAAATCCAGTTGAACTTCTACCAAAAAACCATGATAAATCTTAGAAAGCTCTAGACAAGCGAGGTCTAAGTGACCAACCACTAATACTTAATCTATTCCACAAGCTTTGTTGTCTATTTGAGTTCAACAGGATTAGAATGACCAAGAAGAGCTAACAAGCAAGTGGATGTTCTATCCACTGTTGGAGCACAGTCTCAATATCCATCATCATCAATGCTCCACAAGAGGAAGGACATCACTGGCATGCATGTCGGCTCCAACTAAAAAGATTATTGACTATGTCAACATCCGGCTTGGGGAGTGCAACCCTCATTTATCAAGATAAGTAATTCCTTCCCTCTTTCTTATTTACAATTAGCTAGATATGTTTGCTTTATTGGAAAGAAATAAAAAGATGCATAACCATAGAAAACCGAATAAATGTTTAGGCTATATATAGTAGAGTGTGATCTTTAAGTTTTTAAATAAATAAATAAATAAATAGAGGGGAGTGTAACAAAGGTTATTTTTTTCTACCAAACTAAAATGAACTCGAAAGTAATCCTCATAAATGGAAATTATTGATGGTGGATAATGTCAACTTTTTACCATAAATAAATAGAACAAAAGAGAACAAGAACACTAGAAGATAGAGTTTATACTAATGAATTCCACGAGTTTTGTTGCATACCAGTTTTGTAGGATGGATCTAGAAAAGGAGAAATTGAGAAACGAAAGAAAAGGACCGAAACAGAAGCATTAGTATCAATTTCAGAGACCTAAAGGACAAAAGAAAACATCACGCTGAAGATGGGGCCTGCATGTCAGTAAGCCAGGCCTGCCAGCCTGAGGGCCTAGGTCGCCCGGCCCCCTATGGTGGAGAAACATGTCCAGCTTCTGGAACCTTCTTTCAACCGACCTAGAGGTTACATCTAGGCCGTCCAATGAAGTCGGTTTGATCCAAGGGCTGAGATTCATCCTATGGGGCTATATAAGGAGGGGTAGACCACCCCCTGAAACCCTAATTCAGTTCTAATCATTATCTGAATTCCAGAGATCAAGTCATCCAGAGCTATAAACCCTAGTTCTTCAGAGTAGTTCTAGTTCTAGAGAGATTAGCTATATAGTAATAGATTAGAAGGAGATCAAGTCTAAGAAGGCTTAGACTTGATTCTATCAAGGTGTTCTATAGGTACATTTTATATCTTTAATATATTTACTCAAGTTTATCTATGACATTGTGCTTCATCTTTATTATATTATCTATTGCAATGTTTATTGTTTTCTTTAATATGTCTAGTAGAGTTAGATATTTATTATGGATTGCATACTTAGGATTGTATAGCCCTATTCTTATAACGTGTAAAATAGGTGTTATAACTTATGTAAGCGTGGTGCTTAGATATGTTATATCTGCAAATGCCCGCTATATGCTGAGTCGCGTGGTAGATCGTAGGGGTGACAGCCCTATTGAGTCCTCTATAATCCTCCCTCGCATATAGTGAACTGTAGAACGTGTGTCACATCGAAGGTGAAGATATTATTATTAGATCCTTCTTAGTTGATGTTCCTTAAGTATGATATGAAGTAATGATAGCTAGATGTTTGCACTAATTAGAGTTAAACAATACCATGTGATGATAGTTACTCATTAGTAAGTTTTCTTTATATTATTTCATGTGAGTCCTTAGACTAGAATACTGTTGAATATTTATCTTATTATTATGATGCTTGATCCTGCATTTATCATTATCTTTATTATCATTTATCATATTTATCTTTATTTATCTTTATTGTGACATTAACCCTGTTATTGAGTAGAAGCATTATTCATTATTGGTTTATTACTATTTCATAGTATAGTGGGGTTATTAATACTACGCATTCTAGTTATAGATAGCCTTCCAGTGGCGAGAATATAAATGACAACTGGTAATACTCTAGGTAAAATGCTACGGTTGGTATAATTATCTATCCGCTTTGAGAACCTATGCTATTTATTTATTTATATTATTTTACTGCCTAGTCTTATAATAATATTTATGCCATGAATATATTTATAGTTATATAGTTAGGGATGACAACCTAATCTCACAGACTAGAAGTATAGGTAATTTTATTGGTGGCATAGTAATTTTAATACCAATGTTGTTTGGCGCCGTTGCTATTTTAGTGATGTCGCTAAGCGATTGCCAATGAGAAATGATGAATAGTTGCTCTACTAGTAATTCCTTTCAAGTATCTAGTTTTCAACCTTGAATTCTCCCTAGTTTTGGATAACACTTTGTTTTGATATAAGATTTACTCGAACTTGAAACTTATGGGTAGCGAATACTTGATCTAAGTCTAGGTAATTGACGGATATGATATGAGAAAGTTTGATTTCTTTGTTTATCTTGTTCTTAGTGATACTAGAGTTTTGGAGATTTATATTTTGAAAAATTAAAAATGCTATATGACGAGTTCTTGTATGATATAGCTTGAATTCCTACCACAACCATATATACATATTAGGAAAACTTCCACATATTAACTACTTGCTTTGCATTGAGTTTTGTCAAGCTTTGTTGACCCTTAGAGACTTGTCATTCTTTTAAAATCAAGATCACGTACACTCCACACCATTCCACTCAACTTACATATCTTTGCTTCTATATTTGAAAGTACACAACACCATTCAGCCTATCTAAATCCACCCAAAAATGTTTTACTCATACATTGGGAGAGAACACCAAAAATATTCCCTATAGTCATCCACCCAGCCAATCACCCCATCATCCACATAAAACTCCAATATTCTTGTTGCTATCTCTCAGAAGTTTTTGTTACAAAAAGAGACTTGGGCTACATTCAAAAAAAAAAAAAAGAGAGAAAAAATGGACATATGTGCGAGATATTCGAAAATAAAGAGAGGGGAAAAAGAAAGAAAAGAAAAAAAAAAGTGTGTGTGCGGCAGGGTTCTCCCAATATTTCTAAGGTCCAAAAAGAGATTTGTTTCAAAGAGCAAAGTAGAATTAGGCTTTCACCCTACCACCATATATACCCCATATAGTCACTATCTCCATATTCATTCCACTTCCACCACACACATCCACTCCACATATATCCCACACACATGCACATCTTGATTTGATTGTATGACTCGTTTCTCTATATCCATTGTTTGACTTTATAATATATGCTTAGCAAGTATGTATGAGTGTGTCTCCCCACCTATGAGCTCCACATAAGCCTTAGTTGTAAGGTGAGAGAGAAGGCACGATGTCTTCTTGCCTTGTTCCAAAAATACCACATATTCTAGAGAGAGAAGACATAACACCATTATTGCCTTGGTAAGGATCCACAAATACCACATATGAGAGACTTGAGAGTGTCATACAATGGAATCTCTGAGTTTTATTCAAAAAACAAACCTACAAAAAGTTCGAAGAGCTTGAGACATAGTGCTTCTTGATAAGCTTTCAATTTCAAGACCCATAGTGAAGGCTAAAAGCCCCATGGTGGAAGGTAATATGGGTAAGTTTGAAAGTCAGAATAGTATACTTTAATCCAAAGGAGAATTCTTGTTTGAATGCATGTGTACTTTTGAGGCATGAAAGCATAGTAGCAACTCTGATCTATCTCTAAGTTTAGCTTTGCTAAGGGACTAGCAAAGGGTAAGCTTGGGGGAGCTTGTTGACGGTCAATAACGTTAACTTTTTAATTTTTATAGTCAACTAAGCATGAGAAAAGGGCATAAAATGAATATCAACATAGACTTAGGGGTTAAACTGACAGAGTTTCACGAGTTTTGGTGAATTTGTGATTTTCTGGGATTAAACAGGAAAAGACCAAAGAATATCCAAAGCATATGTATCCCGAAGCATATTCCAATGGGCATCTATGAAAGAAGACTCTAGAAGGATCAAGAAGCAACCCCACCAAGACACGGGCTCACCGGCCATAGGTGGGCCTCGCCGAGCTCCCCCTTGGGTCGCTCCAAGCCCGGCCCACCACGTCTGTCACCCACCTTCTTATGTGGGTTCTCCACCACCTCCTAGATTGCATCTCAACCGTTGTTCAAGGCTGGTTTGATCCGAGGGGCTCCGATGCATCCAAGACCCCTATATAAGCAGGACCCCTTGATCCAAGGGCTCATATCCAATTCATTCAATTCATTATCATCTTGATTGAGAGGTGTCCCTCATTTGGATCTCCTCTCTCTCAAGATCTAGCATTCAAGAGAGATTAGTCCTCAATAGGATCTAGTCTTTAGAACTAGAGAGGTAGAGAGTGGGAAGAGTTTGGAGGAGGTGCCGGCCTGTCGGTGCCCCTCTACACCTTGTACCTCGGTGGAAGTTAACCTACGCCTAGAGTTACTTTGGAAATCAACTTCTTCTTTTAGTAAGCAACGTTGTTTATATTGTTCTTCTAATCTGCGAGCCTCTTTTAAGTACTTTAATCTAGTGCATTAGGTTAGAGTAATATTCATAGTGTAAGCATGGTGCTTAGACTCGGGTATCTCGTTAGATTCATCCTAACATTCCAGATCGGTGGTAGATCGTGACTGTGATAGCTCCTATATATATGAAGTAACTCTATATATAGTGAGTGTCGTTGATTCTTTGTAGTCCACCTCCCATTTGTAGGAGTAATGGGACCTGGTTGCTAGGGAGAGCATCCTCTGTTAGTGTCTTTCCCTAAGTAATGTCCCAAGATAGAATAGTAGAAGACATAGCTTACCAAGATTAGAACGAGACCTTAGTAATCACCTCTACACTCTCAACCTTTTTTAAGTCTTGTCTTTGCTCAGGGTAAAGTTAGATCATAGTCCTTTGTGGGGATCACTCCGCCCCTTTGGCCTTCGCTATCGGAGGTAGCGGGAGGAGGGGCGAGGGCTTCCCATAGAGAAAGAGAGAGAGAGACGACAGGTGATGTCCAGCGGAGCGTTCCCGCAAGAGCAGGCCTCCGCCCGGTTCCCCCCTCTCTAGAGATGTAGAAGGGGGAAGCGGTCGGAGGTTCAAGTGAAGGGAGACAAACCTTGCGGTGGTATTTAGAACTCGACTCGATTAAATGGCAATGAATTCCGCCACCCATCGGCCCCCTTCACTGCGCCGCCCGCACTGGTATTTATAGGAAGGGGGGTCGGTGGTGCTTTTTTACAATAGGTGCGGGTGGTGATCACCCGCCGACGGGGGGGGGCCCTCGCAGGGGGCAAAAGAGGTATTTTGCCCTCGCAGGGGCATTACAAGAATGCACACACGCCTTGGCCATCCATCGACCGATAGGGTTTCCCCTTGCGCCGCCGGTTTCCTGGCCTGGAGGACTGGCCTTCGCACGGTGCCCCTTCGCTTGGATGGCTCTCTTGCAGACTTCGCGTCTTCAACCTGGCCGCCCCTCCGCTTGGGGCTTCACTGCGGCCCTAACCTCATCCTCGATCGAAGGGATGTGGGGGCACCACTTCTGCGATAGCCGATGGAGCCGACGGAGCCCTGGTGCGCCCGAGGGCTCTCACCGGCCTTCGGCTGCAGTGGAGGGTTCTCCGCAAATAACGCCTGCATTGTCCGACAAGTTAGGCATAAATCAAGTTCCTTGGCCCACCAAAGCGAGGCCTGCGGGGCTACCGGGGCTGGCGAGGGTCACCCTCCCCAACAGCAGCCCCTCGGAGGTTTGGTTCCCTCCGCGGAGGGCCCAGAGCAGCGAACCACCTACTGGAGGTTCCCGTGGGGGAAGGCATGCGCGCTGCTCCCATGGGCCCTTGCTAGCGACGCCCCTGGCTGCTCGTGGGCCTAGCGGAGGTAGGCCTCAGCCTTTTAGGGTTTTGCTCGGTGTGCGCTACGGCCTGGTAACCCTGATGTGACTGTTGGGATGGTGGATGTCGTTCGCTGATTTTGCGGGATTCGTTTCGGAGGGCGCCGTGTGTTTTTCGGGATGTGCGTTAGGGTTCCTGGTGCGATTGCCCCTCCCGCGCCCCTCCCCCCTATAAATATGTGTGGTAGGTGGAAGGGGGGAGCTCATGCCCTCGTTTTGCTGCCGAACTGCTGCCGCTTTGGTCCCTACGTGAAGGCTTGCTGCTAGCTAGTTGCGGAGGTTGCACGCTTGCATATTTGCGGAGGTTGCGCGCTTGTGTAGTTGCAGGGTTTGACTACTTAGCTTCAAGTGCCTGCTGTGATGGCCCGTGTGAAGGAGACCGCTCGCCCCATCGCTGGTGCTCTGTCTGGGGGCAAGAGGAAGGAGGTTGCCTGCTTCGAGTTCCCTCCGAGCAAGTGTACGGAGAAGTCACTGAAGATGCTGGGCAAGAACAAGTGGTTTTCAAAAAGTTAGTGCGCCCTCCGAAGGGCGAGGTGACGCCTCAACGGAGGCCGACGAGGTGGTCATCTTCGCAAATTCTTCAACGCCGGCCCGCTTCCCGGTTTGTCGGTTGGTGCTTAATGTCTTTGCGGAGGTTCAACCTTCGCTTTCATCACTGACCTCTCATGCTTCCCCCGGCTTGCCACATATGTGTGGGCTTGCCGGGTCCGTTGGGCTCGAGTCGGATGTCGGCGGCTTCACCGAGCCATACGGTTCACATCCAACCGTGGAGTGTTGGCAAGATCGCCACCACGTGCTTCGGGGCTCGAGCGGGTGTACACGTTCATCCTCGGCTCGAGGCATCGAGGCCCCCGCCCCTGCTTAGAAAAACAAGTGGTCCGCTGATTGGTTGGAGCACTGGTTCTACTACAAGGAGGGTCTTTGCGGGGCTCCGCAGTACGGCCACGCCAAGCTAAAGCCCGTGAAGACTGGCGGGCACTAATCAAGTCTTTGGGCGCGCGCGCATCATGTCGAGGCATGTTTGCATCGCGGGACCTTAGTACCGAGGAGTTTGTCGGGCCTCGGGGTTCACCCCCTCCGTGGAGGAAGGAGGTGTTTCGGAGGTTGAAGAATCTCTGGTATGCCCCAAAGGGGCTGAAGGCCGTGGAAGCTTGACCTGAGCGGGTGTGGCCCGACTTTTGCCGAACAGGCGGGCGGCGATGAGGCGAGTTTGGCCATCCGGTGATGACTGAGGCGGTGGCTTGCGCCGAGAGCACATGGTAGGGGAAACCGGAGCCTCCGGAAATCCCGAAGATCCGTGCCTACCTTGACACGCGGCCCGTGGGTCAACCGTGTGTTTGACGATGCCCCCAGGCGTCGCTAAAAATGAGGACAAGCCATCGATTAGCCGATGTGGAGGCTGCCAGCGAAGAAGAGGAAGTGGGGGGTTTGGAACTCGGGGCCGAAAGGTGGTGGGCACCGCCCCCCGCTATGCACCGGCCGAGGGGCGGGCTCTGGCCGGACGTGGGGCCGGGTCCGCGTCGTCGCCGGCTATGGCGGGGTAGCGACAAGGCGGCCGGCTTAGGCTTCTTGATGATTTTAACGAAGAGGAGTTTGGTGCGAGGAGGCCGGAGCTCCGGGTGACGAGGCAGCGGAGTTTGGTGAGCTATCGGGAGTGGTGGCGGCTCTGGTCCTGAACACGAAACCGGAGGGAGACGAAGACGAGGGAGGGCGATGAATAGGAGGTCGGCGAAGACGCTGGCGAGGATGCTAATGTGCGGAGGTTGATGCCTCCCGCGGTGCCAGCGGCGCGAGGCCCTCCGGCCAGCCCGAGGGCTGGGGGCTCTGCGCGGATGGGGCGTTGTTCCTTCCAAAGCACAAGGCAGCCTCGCCGACTGGGAGGTGCCATGTGTGGGAAGGCGATGGTGAGGCTTCTCGGAGGTCGCCCGGGCGCCCGGTAAGGCCCTGCTGGTGCTGCACCCATGCTACCCTCCCTCATGTGGCGGAGGCGCTTTGGGATAGATGGCGTGGGCGTGGAGCTCAATCAGCCAGCCGGATCTCCACGAGACAAATTTTGAGGAGGTTCATTGGCGGGTGTTTGTCGGGTTGCGCTGCTTGGGAGGCGGAGGAGATCACGCACGCCATCTTCGTGATATTCATGAGGATATCAACGTTAAGATTCGCGAGGAGCTCACGGTGCTCTGCGCGGCGCCATTCCGAAGAGGTGGGACTCTGTTGGCGGGAGGACCATGCGAAGAAGTTGGAGGTTGTTGGTGAGGACCCCAGGAGGCTTGGTAGCGTAAGTATAGAATGCGGCGGAGGAGATTGCGGCCTGAAGAAAGAGGTTGCCCGATCGAAGGCGGTGCGGTAGTGTTGAAGAAGGGAATGAGGGCTTGTGGAGGGGGCCAAAAGGTGCGAGGAGGCCGAGACGGAGTGGTGACGGCGGGAGGCGGAGGCGCCTCAATGCCTTGGGCGAGGCGTGGCTCCATGGTGTGTGCGCCATGAAGGGTGCTTTAGATAGGTTCCTTGCTGGCCGGGGCGCTTTGGTACAGCTGCGCTTCCGTGGCCGACCGGCGCGTTTGAGGGCTTAGCTAAGGCGGGAGGTGTCGGAGTGCGGCGTTATTGCCAGAGCTGCGGCCGACCGAGGCGATCGCGGCGCTTGCTATTTAAAGGGGCCCTCCGCCATGCAGGGTGCTCCCACGGGCCTCGAATCACGTGGGGATAGGGCTGCGTACTTTTCCCACGCGATGTGGTGAAGTGGGCCTCGCGAAAGAAGGCCAGCGTTTTTGCGTCACGCTTCCTAAGCGGCACGGTTTTGGGAGGTCGTGTAGTCCTGCAGCGGACATGGCGAGCAGCTGGCTCTAAGAGGGTAAGTTTTTGTTGGTTTTAGTGTAGCTCTCTCTCTACACATTTGCTTTTTGTTTTGCTGCTGAAGCTCACTTAGCTGCTGTTTTTTTCTCTAAGCGTTAGCGGCCGGCTGTCGGCAGAGGTGCTCTTCAAAGCGGGGAGCTTTCGAGGCTCTTTGTGAATGTCGGTAAAGGTTCGCGGCACCGGGCTCACATACGAGAGCCCGTTGTCGCCGCCGCCCGGCTCATGGAGTGGTTGCCACACTGCGGGGCTGGGACCGCCGAGGCGATGGCTCCTGCAACAACTCCAGCTACCCCGTTTTGGCGCCACCGCCACCTCCGTGCCGCTTCCGTCTGTGACCCTTCTGCGTCGGATGCCTCTATCTTTTTGCTCCTCCGACCTCTACTATCCGTGCCTCGAGACCGCCTCACTCTGCTTTGCGACCTCGAGGAGGCACCAGCGCTTGATATGCTGAGGTGTGTGAGGGTTCGAGAAGATGGATTTGCCTTAGAAGGTGCCTTTCTTTGATACAATGTGTCCATGGTTTTATTGTGGTTTGATACTCGTGGCTTTCCGGCCGTACACTTGAGCTGCGGTGGGTCCTATTTAAGTTTAAGCTTGGTATTCTTGGGTTTTCATTTTTGGGTTTTCGTTGGTGGTTTGATCCGATGGTCTTTTGGTGGAGGTTTTTTCTGAGCTGTGTTGGTGTCGGAGTATTCATTCGTTGTACTTGCCACGAGAGAGGCCTCGTGGCACAGTGCTTCAACGTGGTGTCTTTGATGATGAATCGGCAAGACATCTTTATCGCGAGTGGACCTGGGCCCATGCCATAAGCAAGCATCCAGGCTGTCCTTTGACCAATTTTGGTGGGCGAGTAAGGAAATACGACGCCGAGAACCGGGCTTCGATGGCTTTTTGGGCGGAGTCATGATCTTACCAGAGGCGCCAAGGCCGAGGTTTTGTTCGGAAGTGGGTCTGGGACTTTGTTGCCTGACGAGGATCTCAGCATTGAAGGAGTCGTCGCCCTTGGGCTGAAAGAATTATTTACTGGATAGCGAGGGGTCACGTTGTGATTCCTAAAAAAGCTGAGCCTGTCGAAGTTTGGACTGAGGGGACATGCAGAGGTTTTATCGTGGACGGGGTGTTAATTGGTGAACTTCCTCGGCCCGGGCGGAGCCACTGCTGTGGGGAACCCTTGTGCCCCGTCTTTGTGGTGGACTTGGAAGATGATTGTGAGGTTGCAATGGCCTCGAAGGCAGTGGTGATTTTCCTTAGATGTTGGTGATGGGCGTAAGGAGTTTGTTGGCGGCCGAATTTGGTAGGTGATGTGTTGGAGGAGGTTGTGTTTGTTCTTGCGGGCCGGGTGCATGGGGTTTGTGATGTCGCTTACGTGGAGTTGGCATTTTGGGCTTGTTGTGTTGTGATGCCCTTGTATTGTTGTGGGGCGGAGAGCCCTTGAGGCCTTGTAGAGTGGTGTGCCCTCGGGGGCTTGTTGTAATGTATTGAGGCCTTTGGGTTGCAGCTTTTTTCATGTACTTAGCGCCTTGTTCTTGTTGGCGGGACTGAAAAGGGGGAACTTTTCTGGCGATGCCTCCTATTCTCTTGTGAGGCTCGGCGTTTAGGTCGAAAGTAGTGAGAGAAAAACTTTTGGCAGCAACACCCTATTCTCTTTAAGCGAGGCTCAGCGTTTATACTCCGAGAAGGTAGCCGAGGAAAACTTTTTCGCGGCGGCGCTATTCTCTTTAAGCGAGGCTTGCGTTTATGTCGTAGGTAGCGAGGAAAACTTTTTCCTTGGCTGACACCCCTATTCTTTTAGTGAGGCTGGCGTTTTATATCGAAGGTAGCGAGGAAAACTTTTCCGCAGTGGCCCCTATTCTCTTTAGCGAGGCTCGCGTTTTATCGTATAGCGAGAAAACTTTTCCTTGCGATGCCCCTATTCTCTTTAGTAATTTCGCATTTATATGTGAAGGTAGCGAGAAAACTTTTCTGGCGGCCTTTTTATCTTTAAGCGAGGCTCGCGCATTTATGCTCCGAAGTTTTGGGAGGGAGGATGCGGTATTTTGTTTTAGCGAATGTTTACAAACTTTTTTGGTAGTCGTGGGACTCCGTCCCGAGGGCTACTGGGTTCCCTATTGAAGTTTGTGGAGGCGTGTGGTTTCCGGGTTCAGTGGTCGACTCCAGCGTGTTCCGTCATCACGGGGGCTTCGGGTTAGCGAGGGTCTTGGTGGTGAGAGGCGTGTCGGGGTTATCCTTCGCAAGGCTGCTTAGTGCGCAGGTTGGTATTTTCCGACGGGAGTGTTTTAAATCCAGTGTGAAATAGATGCCCTTCCCTCCTGAGTCTTAGGCTCCGGTGGTCGTAGTAGCACTGCCGCCCGCCGAACTTCTGCCCCTTTTCTCTAATTTGCCCTCCACCCGCACAGTTGCGAAGTTTGATTCCTTTGGTGAATATCACTAAGGAGGATGTTACATTCTCCATTGTGGCATCCCCTCCGTGGGAGTTTTACCGCTGCGAGTCTTTGCTATCCAAGAATCGCGTCACTTCCATGTCGAGGGGTGAGGTCGTGGCGGGTTTTGCTGCGACTTTTATGCGGAGGACCGAGCTGCTCGGGATTCGACAACGTATTAATAGTCAGTCACCGTGGCTTGGCTGAGAGTGTCCATGATAAACTTTTGGCTTGGTAGGAATGCCCGGTGGTGGGCATTGGAGTGGCGGATCCTCCGGCTTGTAGAGTTCTCTTCCGCGGCTAGGGTTTTGGACATTTCCGTGAGCCCTTGGAGTCGCGACAAATGGGTGGGTGGGTTACATTTTTCATTGGCCAATTGCCCGGGGAGGGTGGGATGCGGGAGGCCACGGGTAGGATCTTCGCGTGTGCCTTGTAGGCGCGTTAGGTTTCTTGGCTTCGGGCATGGGGTGTTTGCTGTTGTCTCTTGGGTTGCTGGTAGCCTCTTGGTTCTATGGAAATTTGTCTTGGGGGAGGGGCTGCTTTTATAGTGATAGAAATTTTGTTGTTTTTGCAATGCGGTCGGAGGTACCCGGAGTTATCGTTCAAGGGTTGTTGGGTGTTAGTTAATGCTTTACCGGCGGTTGGGGGTTGGCTTATTTGATGATGGTGTTATGCGATTACGGTCGGAGGTACTTTTGGAGTTAAATGACACAGTGGTATGGGGGGGCGGCGTGCCCGGCCGCTGGTGGCCTCCGGCATTTATCGCGCTTTTCGGAGAGCGCGGGCGAAGGAGTACGCATGAGCCTCGCGGAAAAGAATGCCGGAGTTCCCGGCAGCTTCTTTAGTGCACCTCCGTCGCGGCTCGCCGCTGCGGCGGGGTGAGTTTTTCTGAGCCGGTGCGAGCATGCCGAAGTGCGAGCTATCTTTGAAAGTTTGCCTCACATGGCTCATACCTCGGGCCAGGCGGTTACGCTATAGCCCACGTCAGAAAGGTGCGAGTGCTCGACTTCTTTGTTGCCTCCAGCGCAACTCCTTTTCGGAGCACTGCTGAGTCGCGAGCCCGCTGCCGAAAAGAAATGCCGAGTGCGAGCTTCTTTTGTTGCCTCCGCGCAGCTCATACTCGGAGAGCGTGGAGCGTGTTTTACAGAAAGCCCTGCACTGAAGGTGCTACAGGAGTGCCCGACTTCGCCCGGTAAATAAATTTTCTTGGTGGAAGTTTGCATTTGGCCCGCGAGGTGATGTTTGCTCGCCCATTTTGGGCCAATCGCTTAATGCCCGTCAGCATTTACCCGATGAAAAGCGGGAATTGATGCCACCCGGCCCCTTTCGGTGATCTACTCTTGACATTTACTTTGTATGGGGGGCTTACGCATACGTGGTTGAGTCTTTGCCCGCCGTTAAAAAACGCCCCTTACGCCCGCCCAAGGAAAAAATGCAACAACTAATGTTTTATATATGTCGCCCGTTTGAAAAGTAAAGACTGAAATTAAAAATAAGTTTCTTTACAACTGCGAGCGGCTGGACCGAGTCGCCGCTAAGGGTAGTATTTGCGGACCGTCAATAAATATTCAGTGTGTAGTAGGTTGTTTGCCTTCGAGATCTTAGGTGGAAGGGCGGTCTTGTGGACTTGGTGATGAGGAGTAGAGACACGACCATTTGGGGACGAACTTGCGCCATCTTAGCGTTTGCTTGACCGGTAGAGAAGTCCCGATGGAAAGATCGCTTGTTCACCTTCTTGTCTAGCCATCTTAGCGTCTCTTCTTGAAAGGAGTGGAGGGTTCATGATGGCTTGGTTTCTTGTCTCTTTGATGAGGTCTTTAAGCTCTTTGCCGGGCTCGGTGGTGGCTCAGGGTAGTTCTCGACGTGAAGGAGTTCTTCACATTAACACCCCAGCACTCTCCGAGCAGGGAGCTTGAGCGAGGGGTGAACTTACGTCGTAGCGGCACTTCGGAGGTGTTGTGTGACCACACCACCAGGAGTTAGCTCCGGCCCCATGTTCCTCTAGGCTGCGTACACCTCGGAGATTCCACGCAAAATGGTGGTGTTTTGCCCTCTCCCACCAGGCCGTTGGGTGTGGGTGCCTCGCCGTGAAGTGGATTTCGTGCCAATCGGTGGCAAAATTGGCGAGGCTTAGCGGTCGAACTGGATTGCGTTGTCCGCTGTAATGACCTTGGGGTTTTGCGAAGCGACAATTTTACTGCCCGGAAGAACTTTTTGCTGAAGTATGATGTTATGGATGCGGGGTGGGCTTCGATCCACTTTGTGAAGTACTCGATTGCCACCACCGCGAGCGAGGTTTCCGTCGCGGCCGGCATGGGTCCGATTAGGTCGATTCCCCACCTCTGCGATGGCCAAGGGAGCGGATCAGGGGTGGTTAGAGCCCCGGGCAGGTTGGAGTGTGTGTCTTTGTGGCGCCGGCTGCCTTGTGCCCTAAGTTCATCGCGTCGTTGGCCCGGCTTGACCAATAGAAACCCCGCCTAAACACTTTTCCTACGAGTGCCCTTGGGCCGTTGTGCCGGCTGCATAGATACCTTCGTGCACCTCCATTAGGATGGTGTGGCCCTCGGTGGTGGAAATGCACTTGAGTAGTGGAGGCGATTACGGAGGCTTTGTAAAGGTGCTCCCTATCATTCAGTGCCCTCGCCACGCTACGCTATCCTCTTCTCTTCTTCCTTGAGCTGCGGTTTGAAGTGGCCTCTTATGAATGTGATTATCGGTGCCCTCTAGTCATCCGCATATGGTTAATGAGTTTTGGTCGGAGGTTGGCCTTCGATGGGTGGGGTGCGGAGGACCTGTGAGAACACGTCCGTGGTAAGGGTTCGGATCTTTCCGCGCTTTAGCCGCCTCATCGGCCTCGCCGTTGTCCCTGCCGGTATTGTTTTGGTGGTGATGCCTAGAAAGAATGCCTCTGTTTTTCCTTATCGAGCGAGTACTTTTGAGTTTCGCCCTAACGGGCCTTGCTCGCCTTTCTCGTGCCGGATCGACCTCTCGTCGGTTTCGATGATGGCCCTCCTGCGAACAACGCTTGAACTTGTTGAGGGCTAGCGGTACCACCGTGCTCGCCACGCTGTTTGTGCAAAGGGAACTCAGCCGGGCTGCGTATCGAGCTTGGCCAGAGGGTGAGATGAGGATGGCTAATATTCGGCAGGGGCTCCCTGTGCCCGCAGTACGTCTTTGTCCATATTGGGTCAAGCTTTCTTTGCTTGGTTGTAAATGTCTGGGGTCAATCCCCTACGAGTCCTGCGAGGGCACAGGACTTTGTCACCGTTCCGCCGACGAATTTGATTGCATGGTCGCCAATTTCGCTGCCCACTTTGCTATCCGCACCTTGACTCGGGGTTCCGAATATATGTTGTCGAGGGAAACTCAAAGGTATGGTGATCTCGTGTTGCTAAATAGTGCTTAAGTTTTCTTCTGCCATGACCACTGCTAGGCTACCTTCTCAGCTGTGTAATGTTTCTTTGGGCCTTCGAGGGTTTCGAGACATAGTAGATTGGGACTTGTCTCCTCTGGTTCCCTTCGTCCACTTCCTTGGCGAGGACCGCTGCCCATGCGTGTGGGGGACACGGCGACATATAGTAGTAAACCTTCGTCGGGCCGGTTTGCGGGTGGTGAGGTTCGAGAGGTAGCATTTTAGCTTCGGGCTTCTGCTGTGGAGGCCCCACTGACGGCTGGCGCTCTTGAGTATTTGGAAGAAAGGCGAGTCCCGCTCTGCGGACCTTGATATGAACTTGCTTAGGGACGAGGGCGGCCAGCGTACTGCCTTCTTGTTTGTGGGAGGCTCCATTTTGGTGATTCCGGATCTTTGTGGGGTTGGCTTCAATCCCCCTTGGCGTTGAGCCGGCTTGGTATGCTGGCTGCGAAGAAGGTTCTTTTAGGTCGGCTATGTGATCTTGCATTTGCTCTAGACAACAATGTCGCCAACGTAGGCCGATGCGTCTTGTCCTCGCGAGACCTCTGCTATCATTCCCGCGAAGGTCAACCGTGTTTCGAGCCCCTCGCCATCCACACGAAATGATGCGCTCGAAAGGGGTAATAAAGCTGGTCTTCTCCTCATCCTCCTTGCTCATCCAGTTTGGTGGTAGCCCGAAAACAATAAGGAGCGAGAGCATCGCACCCCGCATTGCGTCGACGAGGATGCTTATGCGAGGGTGGGAATCATCCTTGGGCATGCCTTGTTGAGTCGGTGAAATCAACACACATTCTCCACCTTGAGGGTCGGATTTGTCCTTTGATAGACTTGGTTTTTGACGAGGACCACATTGACACATGTGTTTGGTACTTTACGGCCTTATGACCTCAACTTGGGTGGCCTCCTTTCTTTCATCGACATTTTTCAGCTTTTGCTTGACCGGGCTGCCCGGCCTTCACATTGAGGTTGTGCCTCGATGAGGTTCCGGCCCACGCCTGAGTCCTCCTGCACCGTGCAAACACATCGCTGCTTTTCCGTAGGAACCGGGTGAGTTTGGCTTTGGAACCCGGATCTAGGAGCAGTAGATGGTGACTTCTTTCGAGGCATCACCGGTGGAGAGCCTCGATTTTTTTGTTTCCTCCACCTACGGCTCGCTGGGGGTGTGGCCGGGTCGCCCTCTAGTTCCATCTCCTCTTTCTTTTTTCTCCCGCTCTAGGCGGCATGTTCCACGCCTCGGTGCTACCGCCTCCGCTCGTGAGGTCCCGATCTCTCAAGATGGTTATGATGTCGTTGATGCATGCGATTTTCATGCAAAGGTAGCCGGGTGAATGACCGCTGCCGAAGGCATTAGTGGTGCCTCTACCGAAGATTGCGTTGTAGTTGTATACATGCTCGAATCATCAAGGTTATGCCTGCGGGTGATGAGGCTCTTTGCCGAAGGAGACCGAGAGTGATTTTTCCAATGGCTCCGACTTGTTGCCCTACGAAACCGACATAGCGGATTGCCCGCCGGCCAAGCACTCTCGTTGAGGCCCATCTGTCAAAGGTGGAGGCGATCAGATGTCGCAGAAGCCGCCTCGTGTCCACTAGTATCCTTGTCACCGTCCAACTCCTCCGATGTTGGTCTCGATGACCATCGCGGCCCATGTTGGGGTAATCCCCTCGAGCTTCATGTCCTCGGCCAAAGGTGATTGGTATGTGCGACCATCGGCCAAGCTGGGGACCCCTCCGTTTCCTACGGTGCACCCTTCTGGTGCCTCTTTGGCGCTTGTTACCTTGGTCCTCGCTGGTTCTGTGATGGCGAGATGACTCCGTAGGTGGAGGGGGGTTGTTGACCGTGGTTTGGATTTCTTGTTTTGTCGGAGGTTGGCGTGGTGGTGGCGCTGGGTAGCGGTGGTATGAGGTAGGTTGGTCCTTGAGGTAGTATGTTCGAGGCTCTCGTGGGTGGGAAACAATATAGCTTTGGTGATTGTAGCGAGGCCATATTGTGGTCGATTGTAGTGGTGGCATGGCCGGGCTACCGGGTAATGGAACCCGTGGATGCGAGGGTGTCTCGCCATTAGTGGGGTGTAGCCGTAGTGACTGCTTGAGCATTGGCGTGCTCGCTTTCTAGTGTGGTTGACTTGCCTTTGGGAGCTTTTTGGCCGGTTTGCTCCATTGCTTCCTTTCTTGCGAAGAAGGGCACCGCTGTGTAATGACCTTTCCTTCTCCAC
>JADLZK010005852.1:0-63338 GCA_015847255.1 Hyparrhenia diplandra
CTATGGATGTCGTCCCCCGACGGCCACATGATATACGCCGCCCGTGGCATCCGCACCTGTGTCCGTGTATGTTTGGACGCGCGCGTGTGGACTGTGGTCCAGGCACCTCGACGCGCACGTATCTACATGTCAGCGCGCAGCCGTCGGCGTCGACGCCGAGGGGAGACAGGGAAGGCCTGGAGAGCTACCCGTAACCTAACGGGCGGCGGCGCGCGCGGGGGGATCGGACGGCCGCGGCAATGGCCGGGTCACGCCACGCGAGACGGAGGATCGAGGTGGTGCCTTGTGGTGTGACAAGTTAACAACGCGCGCGAGGGAGTAAAGATAGCGGGGACGGCGACGCGGCAACCGACTCGGCACGATGGAATGGGCTGCGGTGCGGTGCCGATGCGGCGGCCGCGGTGCTGCGTCGAGGGAATCCGAAAAGGAGAAAGGGACGCGCGCGGCCGCGGCCGCCGGGGTGCGGGTGCGGTGCCGGGACCATGCGTCGCTCGTCTCCTTCGCCTCATTCCGCGCACGCGCTGCTCCCGGCTTTGGACGAGAAGGGATAAAGGGCTCACCTATATCAGCCGTAGTCTAGTAGGCGTGTAGGAGTGAGTGACTAGGACATGGAGGGTAGCTAACTTTCCAACCGGGCTAGAGCACAACGAAAACCAAAATGGTAAATAAGCGAAAGATGGATGAGCGTGATCCACAGAAGAGAGAACGCGCCCAGCGAGCCAGATGAAAGCTCTGATGAGCCAGGACAAATCGATAATGCTGTAAACCTCCCTATGCAGCAGTTGGCGAGCTGTTCCATCGGGGAGCCATGCCGGATTCTATTCTGAGACCGTCATCGATTGCAGCTCCTCACGCACACACCACGTCTTGGAGCAATTTTGCATCAGTAGCAATCACGGGGAGGCCATGGATCGAGGAGAGCAACCACAGGCCACAGATTTGGTCATGCATCCATCATTCAGCTCAGCAATTCACCTCGAGTAAAGAGCGCTTCGATCAGGGCAGTACTCTATGCATGCATTGCATGCTTTCCAGTTTCAGCCACACCAAGAACTCAACCTCTACGCACTCTACGCTTGACCAACGCAGACGTTGGTTCGTGCCGTCGCTGTCTACTCGTTACTCCTGCTTGTTGCTTTGCTATCAGAGGGATCAATGAGACTGTTTACGCGTACTATCCTCCTCTGTTGCATTTGCATATCTACAGTGTTCCCTAGATTCATTCAGGGCTATATACACGGGGAGGCACGGGAGCCCATCTGTCGTGCTCATACATTAGCCCGTCATCCCTCCGCCTCCATGTAGACAGAAAGCTAGTAGTAGTACGCCAAGCAACTGCCTATTGAAGAGGTTGCCTGTTGCCCTGTTCAGTCTCAGTCGTCTATGATGGCCAATCCCCAGTGCAGAAAAGAGCAGAAACTGCTCGAGTGTTCCTGCAAAAATCTTTGAATTGTTCGCGTTAAGTGGCTATCTAACTAAATTTTTTTTCGAGACCGGGGATATAGCCCGTTTTTCATTAAGAAGAAGAGAATGGTCAATAGACCTACACATAGTTGATACAGCCGAGACGCGGTAATCCACAGATTACCAACGAAGCCAAAACACAAACACGAAAACAGCAAGAAATGCGAGGGGCGGGAGACCCTCCACCTAACAACCCCGCAAGCCAAGCCTAAAAAGGAAGAAAGCTCAACACCAAGAGAGCCGGAGGCGATCGGCTGCAGTGAAGAGGGGGATTCCATATGCTCCTCCGAGTCACTTAGGGCCCGGACCGCGGGCAAGAAGCGCCGACATGAAGATACCCCTCCGAGTCACTTAGGTAGGACCACGGGCGAGGAGCGTCGACATGAAGACACCCCCGAGTCACGAGAACCAGGACCGCGGACGAGGAGCACCGATATGATATTGCGAAGAACAACCAACAGCTAGACAAACCGAAGCGAAGAGCAACAATAAGCGCAAATAGGCCTAGCACGACGACCCCGACGCGACGAAGCAAGGGCACCGACATCCACCACTGGGGGGAAAGGCCGATCGATGGACGCTTCCAGTGGAAGTGAACGGCGCCCGGCGTCGCCGTCATCGACCCAAACATGGGTTAAGGCTTTCGCCATGGCACCATTTCCCCAAACAAGGCGGAGACCACGCAACGGTGTAGAGCACCTTCCCAAAAGAAGGGGGGTTGATGCGCCCACTCTGAATGACATCGGCCTCACCACCATGACGCTGCCGATGCACGAGAAGAGCAAGACGACGCCATCCACGCCACCATGGCGCCGACGGCGACATTTACCGGGGAGGCACCGTCTACACCACCATGGTGTAGGACGGTGCTGGCGGTGGCGTGATCACCAACCGGAGCCGACCCGCGCCGCAGGGGCCGGGTCCGCCGCCGTCGCCCGAGTACGCCGAGCCGGAGGAGGTCGGGCGACGGGCTGAAATGCGGCGTGTGCGTGGGGTGGGGGGGGGGGGCCGATCGGGCCACGAGGCGCTGGATCCGGCCGCCGCCGCGGCCACCGCCACCCGAGCCCGCGCTGGAGTGGGGGCCGTCAGAGCACCACCACCCCGCCGGCGCCGCGCACGCCGCCCGCCGCCAAGCACCGCCGGACGCGCAGAGGCCCGACGGCACGGACCACGCCACGGCACCGACCACGCCGCCAACGCGGCTTCCACCGCCGGGCTGCCGGAGGGGGCAGATCCGCCGCAAGAAGGCCGGATCCGCCACCCAGGAGGCCGGATCCGCGCCTAGGCCGCGGAATCGCCGGGTCGCCGAGAGAAGAAGCCGGGTGGAGGGGGAAGAGGAGCGCGCGAGGGAGGGGGTGGTGGACGGGGGACGCGGGCGGCTACCTTGTTGGGCGCGCGCCCGGCCGCCGCCGCCGCCGCGGCCGGGCGGCGACGGCCGGAGGGAGCCGGTGAGCGGGGGGCTCGGGGCGGCGGAGTCGCCGCCCGAGTCGCCCTCGTGAGGACGACGCGGGGGCCTGGGTGGTTTTGTCCTCACTTCGCTATCTAACTAAAATATAAGGACAAAACAAAGTATATATAAACAAATCAAATATGGAAAGCAAAATGTCCTGGCCTCACATAGTCACATTTGATTTTCGAGATGATGCGCACACTTTACTTTTCTTCGTGGATTCGGCACTTAGCTTTCATATGCATGTTTCTCCCTCTTTTCTAGGGGAAAAACAATCCCTTGGCCTTTTCTGTTTTCTTGGTGCCTTGATACTTCAGTTAAGTCGACTTTTTGATACTCACAGCTGTGGAAAACTGCCAGTAGCGTAGTACCAATCAGAATGCATAGTCACATTATTAAGAAAAAATCTACGAACGCATAAGCTACGTAACATTGTCATCACAAAGACTTAAATTTTATATAAATCGCACGCGCAACAATGTTTTCGTGTCTAATTTTACTTGACAGGCCAGGAAACATCTAAGAAATTTTCACAGAAGAAATTAAATACCGTGCCACCTATTTTGTTTACTTAAAATCGTGAAATCTGTTTTATATACTCTAACCATCATTAGCAATAAGAGATGTTAAATTTCTCCATTAAAGAATTTTGTGATCAATAGTATATGTTGTGAGAAATAGAGTGCTTAAGGTAAACTACTGCTCCTCTATTCTAAATTGTACTCCCTCCATTCAAAAATAAATGTGGAGTCAAACACTTTTTAAGTTTGACCATAATATTTATAATTATGTTACTAAATAAACATCATTAGATTAGTCATGTTATATATTTTCATAAATAACTTACTTAAAAAGATATAAATGTTAATAGTTTTATACGTTTAGTCAAACTTCATATCTATTGACTCCTCCAATATGAGACGAGCGTTTTATATGTGACAGAGGGAGTAAGTCGTTCCAAGAATCTTGAGAATCAAAACATCTCAAGTTTGACAAAAGTTATAGAAAAATATACAAAAAAAAAAAGGTATACTATGAAAATATATTTAGTAAAAATCTAATGATACTTAAGCATCATAGATGTTATTACCTTATTATTAATTAAATTTGAAATATTTTGACTCTCCAATATTCTTTGAATGATTGATAATTTGGGAAGGAGGGAGTAATATAGATATAATGTAAATTTTCCATCAATATGCATAAGAAAACAACTTACATAATTTATTGTTTATATTTATATTAATTTAAAGTGAACTTTCATTTCACTCTATAAACTTTCACAATTCGCTTGATAAACCAATGTTTACTACTCACTTTATTAAAAAAAAAGACTACACCTATAGGGTTGTTTTGGAGTGCTTAGCTTCGGCGTTTTTCAGCTCTACTCCATATTTTTTTTTTTTGCTAAACATTTTTAGTTTTACACACTCCGTTTGAGGAAAAATATAGAGTCGGTGAGAGCACTTAAAGACGTGCTCCAGAAACTCAAATTTTTTGTAGACCTGCTCCATATATGAGTCTGTGGAGCAGAGTTTATACAGCAATCCCAAACACCCCAGAATATGTGTGCCTTCCAAACTGGTTTTAAGTTTGACATTAACAATGTTAGCATTTATTAGAAATGTATTCTAATATAACTTTAATTTAATAGCACTTATTTTGCATATAGATGTTAGTAAATAGAACTTTAGTCAACTTCAAATAGTTTAACTGAAAAATAGCATATGCTAGTTGAAAAACATATGAAAAAAAGGCTACTACCATGTCATATAGTAGTAATTTACTCCGCGCTAACATCAGCAATTCAGCACGGAGCAGACATTCATTCATGTCCGTTTGAAAACCTTACTGCGGTGCAGCTGTGTGCACTGCCGCACACCTGTCTGCCTTGTCCCTCCATTTTAAAGAAAAGCTGTAAGGGCGTCCCTAATGGTTAATTTGGTATCTAGATGTGACGTGTGAAGCAAAAAGTAGGAGAGAGAAGAATACACTACGTCTGAAATAGCTGGAAGACTATTTCACGTGGCCCGAGAACGTGTGAGATGAACATGTGGGGTCAATAACTTAAAAATAGTCTTTGTTTGTGTCTCTCACCTCCACATCACCAAACCAAATAGCTAGCACTTATTACCATGGGGACGCCCTAATAACTGCTGGCACTGCGGTCAAAGCCTGTACTCGGCAGTTGTTTTAATCACTTGGTTTAATGAAGCTGACTACGGGGGTTCTTTACAGCTAGTAAGCTGAAAGCACCGTCCGGCATTCCGCTCCGCAGCGGCGGTGCGAAACAAACTACTCCTGGCTGCAATCTTCTTTCCAGGACGCACGAAAAAAAGAAGAATTATTCGGAATGTAGGACAAAGAGCCCGTGCAACAGCGAAATGCCGTGCCTGAGGAGGTTAACTGAACGTGATACAGAGCTGATTAGGGAAAAAAAAAAACTAACCTGGTGGCTCATGATCAAATCAAGCAAGGAGCACACATGGCAGACACAGACAGGAATACAGGATAACATCTCATTCCCATCGAGTGCTGCTGCACTCCATTGGATCTGGGCATGCTACCGCTCTAGAAAGGCGCACACTTGGTGCAATCCCCGCGGTTCCAGCCCAATCAGCGCCAAATCTTTTGGCCTCTGCCCCACACTACACAGCCATGATTACGCAGGCACGAGGCCAGGATGGTTTTGGTCACGGCACCACGGCAAGTCGGCCACCATGGTCCGTCCTCGTGCAGGCAGCAGCAGCTCCGGACTGACGTCTGGTTCCCACGGCCCACGGGCAGCACCGCCGCAGGCCGCCGCAGCATGGCAGACTTGGCATGCATGCTTTTGAGCCAGAATTCGTTGCGGGCAACGACCGGCTCGGCATCGGGGCGGGCAGGCGGGCGCACGGCAGACGGCTCCCGCTTCCATTGCATCGCATCGGAGCCGTCGGTTACCCCGGTCCAACGGCGCGGGTTCGTGAGGTGAGGGGTCTGCGCCTGCGCGTCACTGCTCGTATTAAATCCTGTTGCTCTCCTCATTGTGAGCGCCTCTTCGCTGACTTGGTAGCTCAAGTGGCGTTGTTGTAGTAGTAGCCGGTTGTAATACGTGCCACCTACTGAGCAAAATTTGGTCGTTTGCGCTTGACGTGCTCGACCTCGGCAAATCATCCGAGTACTAAGCTCGTAGGCAGCCGTTCGCTTCAACCGCTACGACTAGTGATGCTTTCCTTTCCTTTCCCCATCCATCTGATCTGATCCTGATTAGATTAAGGATGCCGGTTAATGCTTGCACGAGTGTATTTTATGAGGACGTGCCGATGACATGCCACTGATAACTCGCTGCCTGTTCTGACACGGCTTACGTGGTCATAGTAAAATGTCACGGGCACATGCACAGTCCTAGAAGCCAGGCTAGTGGAACAGTAGAGGGCTTTGCTGCTTGCAGCTTGCTCTTGACGAGAGAAAGTGAGGGGTACTGGTACTGCTGCCACGCCACTGGTATCTTTGGATCCCCTCGTCCTTCCTCTTTTCCGGCGCCAGGACTCAGCTGGATATAGGAGTATGATCTGAACGACAACGAGCAGTACCCCTTTCCACGGCATCCCCACCCTACCTACCAGCCTGCTCAGCTTTGTTTACTTTCACACATGTGGAAAACAAACAACCAAGGCCTGTCTATTTATTGCAATAATACTACTCCTACTCACTAACAGTTAACAGGGGCAGTCAATGTAGGAAAGCGCAATGGCGTGGCAGGAATCTTTTGGCTGGTTTCCAAAGGAACCAACCTGATTGAGCTGTTAGCGTCTGTTTAAGAGAAAAGATCATCGCCGCCTGCTGTCAACTGTCATGGTTTGGTTTCTTCAGAACAGAGAAATCAGGAAGTGTGGGTGACTAAATTTTGCCTGTCATTTCTCGCTGGAAACGCCCATGAGTGATAGATGAGCGTGCCTAGCAATTTCCACCTTTCTAAAGCTTTTTCTCACCATATCATATCCTTTTCGATCTACGCACCGTAGGGGGGCTTTCTGATCACGACTACTCCATAGGGTATTAGTAGGTGGTGAGCTGTTGCGAGTTGTACCCATCAGATTTGTACTGCTCCAGTTTTTTTTAATCAGCCCCAGAAAAAACAGCATTAACAATTTCCTTTTGCTCCGAACAAACACAAGGCATCATCCGACACCGAACGATTGAGTAATATACCCTATGATGATCTATAACAATCTCTCCTCTTCTGAAATCGATAAACAACTGTCTGGCTGGTGCCGGTGCCAAGGACGGATGCGCGATGCGATGCGATGCGACAAACAATGCATCAATTTCGTCTTTCAGTTGAGTTCCGTGCATCATCCAATGCACTTTCAAAAGCTGAAGGAGAGCTTTGGAGGCTAGCGATGTTCCACCAGCTGACTGCTCTTCTTGTCTTGGTTACACTCGCCTTGATTATATACGTACGCCATCCCCCATGCCTGCCAGGTTTTATAAGAAGAAAAGAAAGATGGCTCGGTTGAGCTGTTAGCAGCAGATAGGAATGAATGAGTGATACGGATATATAAGATCAGGGACAAGTGTCGTAAATTAAACTCGCAAAATGTATAAATCCCACCTAACGATTCGACCAGAGTTCTTGTCCCCCTCCCTAAAAAAAAAAAAAAAACCTAGCAGAGCTCGAATGCATGCATACTCCTGCCGGAGGTCAGATAAGATCAGACGGTGGAGATCGGAGAGGCTAACCGCGTGTGATCCAATCGTGTTTTGGGCGGCAGTTTGCTCGCATGATTTGCGTGGACAATGCGGAGGGTGGCGGTGAGCTGCTGCTCCGCATCTCGGTTGCTGCATCTCGGTTGCTGTGGACGCGGCGGCGTAGGTGCCCGGGCTCCAGCCCATGGACTCGCAAAAGCATCAGAAGATTACACATGCTTTATTTCTCGTTTTAGTTCAGCCATTACTAGTAATCCAGTAAACCTGCTTTTATTTTAGTTGATTTATTTCTCGTTTTTTGCGAGTTCTACACATCAGATCAGATTCAGATTAGTACGAATTCTGCCGTTGAGTAAAGACGTGTTAACAGAGGTACGTATACGAAGCTGGCTTTACTGGCTGGCTTATACTACGTACTGTAGTACAGCTCACATTAGCAGACAACCCAAAGTTGTGACGTCGTGGGCAAAAATTCAGTAGGAGTACGTACCAGTGGTAGAGTACTGGTATGACTTTGAGTAGGCAAAATGATTCCGAACTACTACTACCACCACCGGTAGAGGAGTGCCATCACACACATGATTGCATCTAGCGTGAAAGTTGAAGTTGGCTGCTAGCATTGCACTTGAGCAAAAACTGTGACTGTTTTGATTTTTTTCTCCCCACAAAAATAAGCAAAACCACAGTAGCCTCCTCAAAACAGTGCTACAGTACTACTAGATCATAAAAGAAGAACTTGTCCTACAATTTGTGATATCCATTTCATCACTGTTCTAAGTAACGTTTTCTGTCGATGTCATTTCTCCCAACTTTGAGGTGATGTGTAATTCTCTGCTGCCATCACGCACTTAAACCTGTTTTCTCTCTCTGATTAGAGGGCAGATTAGTCGAGCTGCAGATTGCAGAGCTCCCCCAAACTTTTCCCCACCCCCCACCACCACCACCACCACTTTCTTCCCGTCTCCCTCCCTCCCTCCCTCGCTGGACCCTGCTGCCTGTGCCTGCCATCGCTCGCTTTTGAGCCCACCTACCGGCAGCGCCAGCGCCCTCGTAACAAAAGCACCCGCCGCACCGGCACCTCCATTCCCCCACCTCTCCTCCCCTCTTCAAACCAAAACCAAAACCAAAACCCAAACACCACCACCCATACAGCAGCAGCAGAGCCGAGAGCCGCCGCATTGCCGAACCGGGCGGGCGAGCCGCAGTGCAGCAAGCGCCCCCACACCGCACACGCGCCGCGCCGGGGAGGCACCACCACCCTACGCGCTTTGTTGGCCTGGCGCTCGCTAGTAGCAGTAGCAAGGCTAGCAGCGGGAGGGAGGAGGAGGCGGGCGAGATTCCAAAGGGAAAAAAGCCCGGGGAGCAAAGGGAGGAGGCGAGGTGCGGAGGGCGTGAAAAGCGGCAGTGGGGAGGGAGGGAGTCCCAGTCCAATCCAATCTAGCCGGACCACGGCCGACGCGGCTGTGACTGGCTGGAAGGCAAGTGTGCTCGGCAAGCGACGCACGCACGCCACCGACACCGACACCCCCGCGGCGATCGGAGCCAAGCGCCAGATCCAAACACCGCCGCCGGAATCGCGGCGGAGTCCGGCGCCGCCCCGGATCTGCATTCCGCGCAGGAGCGCTCCTCCCTGACCGCCTCGCGCCCTCGTCTCCCCAGGTAATCAATCACCCGCGCGTCCTTTCCCCATCAGGGGCCTGTTTGATATGTTTTCCCTGTATGTATCCGACGTGATTGCTTGCTCTTCCCGTTCGTTCGTTTGCGCAATGTGTGTACTAGCAATTTTTACTAGGGATTTCTTTTGATCATCTGCTTCGATACCAGAGCCTGCATACGGAGTTCCTCTGTTCATGCCGATGTCGCGCTCTCTGAAATTTTACTGTGCAGTTTAATGTTTGAAACCAAAATTTCTCCGAATATTTTCCTCCCACCGCGCCGCGCCGCTCGCTTTGTTGTTGGTTGAGGTTCCGCCCTCCGGGCTCTCCGCTTCGTGTTTCGTTGTCCTTTCTGGACGGAACTGTTGCAGCGGGGCGGCTGTTCCACGCGGATAGTGGCGCTCCGACAAGCCGTCGTGCTGCGCTCCCTGCCCCCCTCCTTCTATGCTTCAGTTTCCCCCCTTACCACGCTGGCCTGCTTCTGATGAACTCGCTCTCTCCTCACACATGGAACATTCCAATCCATCATCAGAAGCCCATCTCGCGCACTAGTCGATTTTTGTTTTTTTTTACCGTGCTTTTTGTAGTTTTGTTGACCGTGCAAGAATACGGCCGCTTCACTACCCCACGGGGATAACTGCTACTGCCAATTATTAGTACAAGACGGAGATGAGGAGAGGGCGCGCCACAAGAACACCACAAGGACAATGATGCAGCGGGGGCATCCATCTGGTTAAAGCCAAAATCCACCGAGCGGAGACTGCCATCAATGTCCGTATCGAGTTTGAGGTAGTAGTAGCTCCGAGCTTTTAAGCCGCGTCACGCGCGCCTTCTTTACGGCCGGAACCACCAGTTCTTTTCACCGGGACCAGATTTTGCTAGAACTTTCACCGGGACGCAGATTTTGCTAGAACTGGCGGGGGCAGCCGTAGGCGTCCGGTCAGGTCAGGTCATCTCTGCCGGGATAAACATGTGCGACTCCCACGCCGGCAATTACTTCCGCGGGCGTCTTTGGTGCCCGTCTTAACTGCGGTTCTTGCCCGGGCGGCCTGCCTGCGGCTGCGGTTGCCGTTCGCGGCTGAAGCTCTACTACAGCCTGTGCGCCTGTCAGCTCTCAGCTGCGCCCAGCGCGAGATTATGGTCCATGAGTATAGATACGGCGTCAATTAAGCTCTGGTTGGTGCGCACACATACGCTTACTTGCCCGCGTCAATGCCCCTGGCCTAGTTCTGGCATGACGGTGATCGGATCGGGTGCACTGTGCTGTGCTTGCAACTTGGCCTCGCGTGGGGGCCGCCCGCAACGACGCGTGCTGATTGTACCGCTCCTTCTTGCTTGAAGGATTGGTTTCCCCTTTTATGCTGGGATTCGATTCTCTTGGCCTGCCTGACCCTGACCCTTGCCTTGTCCCTATATAGCTGTGACTACACTGTGGCAGAAGCTTCTGCTTTTCGATGATTGGAGCTGTACGTCTCCTGCCAGTGGAATGTTAACATACTTGAGCTCGTGAGGTACGTTTGGATTTATGAACCTTAAGTGGCCACACTGCGGACTGATTGGAGTAGTTGATGGTGTTATTGGTATTCTTTTCTGACCATATATAGTGGGCGATTATGAACTTAAGCGCGCGCACTTGCCCAACAACCGGTGTTTTACTAGTTATATTCAATTTGGGCTTCTTTGGCATGGAACTATGGAAGTGTCTTGTATCCAAATGCAGAAAATACATTAGCTCATTTGTCAGAAGGCTGGAGCCATACCTTAGTTTCCTATCTAAGGTCTTCACAGTTTCTGTATTCCTACAGCTTTACTTCACGTGCTTTTGCTTTTAGTCTGTGTTTCATAAAGTATGGCTTCTTTAATGTGTTGTCCGTGCAAGGTTATCTTCTTAAATTTGGTTAACTGATCTCAGAACAATACTGTACTGATTATCTTGTGGTGTTGCTTTGAAGATAGTTTTTTGGTTGACTGTTTTATTTGTTTGTCATCATATGCTACTAGCACTGTGTGTGGAAATCTGCATTCAATGTCACAATGGTCATGTTAGTTCATTTTTCTAGAGTTACACGTTGGTTTCATGAGAAGTTTGTCTTTAATATTCTTTATATGGTTGTCAAATTTCATGACTAAATAGTTTAACTTCATTTAGTTTTTAGTTTTTCTTCTACCTGTACTCAATTTACCAGTTTTGTAGCTGACAACAAATACTCGCATCTTATTATTAGATACTCTGCAAGCAATGGATCGACGCAGCTGGCCTTGGAAGAAGAAATCATCTGATAAATCATCAAATGCAGATGTGTTGCAGAATTCTAATCATGCAGAACAGGTTTGCCAAGAGTTCTTGTATACTATTGAGTTAGATTGATCTAAGTCTCTGTATTATAAGATAATAGTATAAGTATTAACCTCCTATATTCTACTCCCTTCATTCCAAATTGTAAGTAGTTCTGGCTTTTCTAGATACTGTACATTGCTTTTGATAGTAGAGTGTTCCTAAGGATGCCAGAAGAAAGATTTGATGGGTGCATTTGCACAGGGGAGTGTTCTGAGTTAACTGATGCCACTTGGTTGTTGGTCATGCAGCCATCTTTCTTTAGTTCGTTTTTCCTTCAGCAATAGGGTACATTGTTCTCTCTATTTCTCTTTCATAAACCATGGTGGTGTGGCAAAGGGTCACATACCATTGGCATAACAATGGCTAGAATCAGTTGGCCATTTTCTTGTTTCACCTTTATACATCAAAAGCTGGTTGGGCAGTAATCCTATTTGTTATGGTAACCTGATTGATAGGTTTTGACATATCTTTAAAGTATTCTTCTGCTAAAACAAGTTCTGTTCTCTGCAGGAAGATAAAGCTCCAAAATTTGTGCAAATTTCACCTGAAACATATGCACATCTAACTGAGTCAGAGGAAAAAGTAAAAGTTTTAGAAGAAAATATGAAGGTCTTGAATGAAAAACTCTCTGCGGCACAATCTGAGATCACAACTAAAGATGCTCTTGTGAAGCAGCATGCAAAAGTTGCTGAAGAAGCTGTATCAGGTACATATAAGATGACTAATTTTCTTTTTGTAATATATTTATGTTAGTCGTTTTCCTTTTTTGGATAGAATAATTTAGTAAGTTGGCCTGATATTTGGTTATGATTTATAAAAATAGGCTGGATTCTGGATGGAAGTTAGGTCGTAACAGTCTCCTTTTCTATAGATTTTTCGAAAGGATACAGTTTAGTTTATGAGATAACTAATACTAAATGTATTTGTGACATAATTTATGTTTTGGCATGCTAGGTTGGGAGAAAGCTGAAGCAGAGGCCTCCGCACTCAAGCTTCAGCTAGAAACTGTTACACTGTCTAAGCTAGCAGCTGAAGAAAGAGGTGCACATCTGGATGGTGCATTGAAAGAATGCATGAAGCAAGTAAGGACTGTAAAGGAAGAAGGTGAGCAGAAGCTACATGATGTAGTCTTTGCAAAAACCAAACAGTGGGAGAAGATAAAGGCCGAGTTCGAAGCAAAATTACTTGAATTTGAACAGGAACTTATAAGGGCTGGTGCTGAGAATGATGCACTCACAAGATCACTTCAAGAGCGGGCAGAACTGCTGATGAAAATTGATGAGGAAAAAGCTCAAGCAGAAGCTGAGATTGAAATCTTAAAAAGCACAATCCAGTCAGGCTTAAAGGGAGATAAATTCACTAAAATATGAATTGCATGTTGTCTCCAAAGAGCTTGAAATCCGCAATGAAGAAAAGAACATGAGTGCACGCTCAGCTGATGTAGCAACTAAACAGCACCAAGAAGATGTCAAGAAAATATCAAAGCTCGAAGCTGAATGCCAAAGATTACGTGGCCTTGTTCGAAAGAAGTTGCCTGGCCCTGCTGCACTAGCTCAAATGAAAATGGAGGTGGAGAGCCTGGGTAGAGAGTATGGAGACCACAGAGTACGACGGTCCCCTGCAAAGAATTCTAGTTTCCATCGGCCAATGTCTCCTATGTCTCCTGTTCCTGATTATGCAATAGAGAACATACAGCACATGCAGAGAGAGAATGAGTTTCTGACTGCTCGTTTGTTGACAATGGAAGAAGAAACCAAGATGCTTAAAGAGGCATTGACAAAGAGAAACAGTGAGCTGCAATCTTCACGAAGCATGTATGCTAAGACAGCAGGAAAGCTCCGAAGCTTGGAAGTTCAAATGTTGACTGGAAACCAACATAAGAGTCCATCAACTCCAAACATGGATATTCACTTTGATGGTGCACTGAGCCAAAATGGAAGCAACCCACCTAGCATGACTTCCATGTCTGAAGATGGGGTAGATGATGAAGGAAGTTGTACAGAATCTTGGGCCAATGGTCTCGTATCTGAGCTCTCTCAATTCAAAAAAGAGAAAGCGGCCAAGAGCAGTGCGACAGAAAGCTCCAATAGGTTGGAGCTCATGGATGACTTCTTAGAGATGGAGAGATTAGCATGTCTGTCTTCTTCCGAAGTTAATGGCAATGGCAGTACAGTTGACAAAATGAAGATAGATGATGTTGGGGCTACTTTGTCTGGCTTTACTGAAAGAAATGGTGTTAAAGATTTGCAGTCAGCTTCACCAATGTCAGAAACTCCATCTAATAATAAACAACGTCTATCTGAGAAATCTTCCCTTTCAAAACTCCAGTCAAGAATATCTTCCTTACTGGATTCTGAATCACCAGAGAATAATGCTGGAAAGTTACTTGATAGTATCAGAAACATTCTCAAGGATATTGAAGATGAGGCAGATTCAGTGAATGCAAATGGGACTCATCATTCAGACATGACGTTAAGTTCAGAGAGCAGATGTGCCATGGGTCAAGAACTTAAGAATGCCATATTGAAGATTCAAGACTTTGTCAAGTTACTTGATCACGAAGTCTCCAAGTTTCAAGGCCAGTCATCTGATTATGATGGGCTATGTGAGAAAACACAACAGTTCTCTGCATTAGTTGACAAAGTTCTGTCAAACGATGATGTCCTAAATGATATTGTCATAGCACTGTCTGTTATCTTGTCAGAAACTAGCCAGATTAAGTTCACATTGTTGAGAGACAACAGCATTGAAGCAGAAAGTAATAACTTAGATTGTGTTGATAAAGTGACTCTACTTGAAAATAAGGTGCAGCCTGAGCCAGTAAAAGACAATGTTTCTGGTCTCTGCCCACTGTTGCCTCATTCATCTTCTGATCCTGAGTTTGAGGGGCCTGCTGATGCTGGATTTGATGTTAAGACTGCAGTGAAGGTATGCTCGCCAGAGGAATATGAACAACTTAAATCTGAGAAGACAAATTTGGAGGGAGAACTAGCAAAGTGCAACGAAATAATAGAAGAAACAAAGGTTAGGTTAAGTGATATGGAGAAAAACCTGGAAGACCTCACATCTAAGCTGGCTGACAGTGAGAAATCAAATAGCTTGAGTGAGACACAGTTGAAGTGTATGGCTGAATCCTACAAGTCACTTGAATCAAGGAAAATTGAATTAGAAAATGAGATAGAAGTGTTACGGTCCAAAATAGATGCTTTGACAGCTGAACTCTCTGATGAAAGACAAAGCCATCAGGAGGACTTAGTTAAATACAGAGATCTCGAGGAGAAGATGGAAAGGTTAAATTCAAATGCTTTGAAATATAGATTGCCCTCGACTTGATTTCTCTTCTGACTTTCTTTTATGACGTGAAGGTATGAGATGGAGAGGAGTTCAATGCTTGTGGATGAGGACCCAGACACAAAGTCAAAGCAGGTACAGTAGTTAGGTTTTTCCCATTGCTATTGTCTATGTTCTTCATTCATTTGTTGCATTTTAATCTTGATGAAAAGTACTGGCACTGGAAGCACACCTTATGATGCGTGAGTAAGTGCTTCCAGATCAATAAATATGGCAGCACTAGATCACATAATGTACTCAAGCACTAAATTGATTTGAAACTTTTTCAGGCTTACTTGAACTGTAGTTTGTTATGCCAAACTACTAAAATTTTCATGATACCAAATACTGTGTGTAGCTGATTTCGTATTTAAATGATAACAGGAGAAAGAGATAGCGGCTGCAGCAGAGAAGCTGGCAGAGTGCCAGGAGACTATATTGATTCTTGGCCGTCAGCTGCAATCTATGCGTCCTCCAGCCGAGTCACTAGGCTCTTCACCTAATCGGCAACGCATGGAGGAGTTTCTGCAGGACGCTGTAGGAACTACTGCAGGAGAATATTCCCAGAAGCCTTCAGGCCAACCTGTTACAGACCAGGATATGCTTGGGACAGGAAATGTGTCCCCTATCAATGGACACAAGACACACATGATCCCTTCTGAGGCGGATGGAAGCCCTTTCCTTTCTCCAAACAGTTCCAAGCGCCCTAAGCATCGATCAAGATCCTCTTCGTCTTCCTCATTCACCAACCACCAGTTGCCAGACAAGCAGAGCCGAGGATTCAGTCGGTTCTTCGCGAAGACCAAAGAGTGAAACTTCTCGGGATCGCAGTATCAGGTTTGTTGATTATTGGCGCCAATTGGGCAGGATGGTGGAGGTCATGAATTTCTGTAGAGCTAGTGAGGCAAGCCTGCTTGTGCGTTCTCTCAGGCCAGGTCACGCCTCTGGGTTGCTGGAATAATACTCAGCTTGTAGTCGAGCGGGTTGTGGCGAGAGTGTGTGGGGAATGTAAGTTGTCAGTCTCTTCTTCTAGAGCTTTTCTGGGTTGCTGTGTGTTTGAAACCTCACTAAAACCTCACTGTACATGTGCTTGCTTGCTTGAAGGAGCATGGCTGTTGGTTTGTGTTTAATCCTCTTGTGAATTAACCTGTGTGTATTGTCCTTGTACTGGTTTCATGTACAGTTAACCTGCGTAAGTTTAAAGTATTGATGTACGTATTGTGTCCTGTTGATCTGCAATTCTGCAGTCCGCGTACGATGCTATAGGGTTTGCGTGGTGTCATTTTATACAGTTCCTTCTCGGTTTTCCAAAACAAATACAAGTAATACCTATTATAAGAAAGTAGCCTACATTTCAGTTTTCATGCCAAATAATACCACATTGGTGCGATCAAAGAATAATATGTTCAAGCAACGTGCTTAGTCCATAGGTTGACGATCGCATCTCCGCCTTACACGTCAGTGCTGACGTGGACAGGACAGCAACGGTCTCTTTTTGAAAGGACAGCAACGGTCTTGGCACCAGTAAAACCCTTTTTGGTGGAGTTTATCAAGGCTTCAATAACATGGATGTCCTCTAATCAAACTTGCTTTATTCAATAAATTGGATCATTGGAATACATGATGTTTGGGGTTGTTTCTCAAGGCTTCAGTAACATGGATCACCGGAATAGACGATGGCCTTGTTTAGTTGGCAATTTTTTTGAATCTCTCTCCATCACATCAACCTCACATCAATTTTTGGACACATAAATGGAGCAGTAAATGTAGATAAAAAAATAATTAATTACACGTTTGATTCTAAATTAGAGACGAATCTTTCGAGCCTATTTAATCCATGATTGGACAATATTTGTCACAAATAAACGAAACGCGTACTGTGTCAAATTCTAACTTTCTAACATTTGCCTTAGAAATATTTGCCAACTAAACAAGGCCGATGTCTCGTCCAATAAATAAATAAAAATACTATACAAGCAACATGCTCCATTCAACTTTGCCCTTTAATGGAGCACCCTACATAGCCCATGTAAGCATCGACTCCTCGCGGAAGAGGCGACACCTCGTCCACTCTACATACTATAACATACTCCCGATTCAATATTCCAGGGCGAATGGTGTTTTTAATTTAGGCCCGACTACAGGGGACTAGGGACTAATTTTCCAGTCTCAATTATTCCCTATTTATCCAACACAGTCTGTGCTCTTGTCAATCGTCAACTCCCGATTCAATATTCCAAACATCGTCTTTTAAATGGTGTTTACATTTATAAAAGCTGTGACCAAACATTAAGTTAGTACAATGTCCACTGAAAAATTTATTATGCTCTTTTCGTCGCAAAATATTAAGCATATATCGGAAAAAGTCAAATTGTACAGGGCATGACCAACATATTCCAACTTATACACAATGTTTAGAACATACGGAGTAAATACAAACTTGCACCTACAGATTTAGATTCAAAACGCATGAGATGATATCGATTCTTTAGCAAATAACATGTTATAAAAAGAAATTAAGAACCAGAACATATTTATTGACTTTTCCTTTGATCAAAATAGACGTATGCGTGTATTGTTTCGGAACAGATAGGATCATATATATATCCGGTAACAAGACCAAACTCGCAAGAACGATATAATCCAACCAGTACAAGTCTCCTTTGTGCACGAGCTGGTAACCGTGCTGCTTCTTACACAGAACCACATTCCAGGAAGGGGAAACACTTCTCGACAAAGCATGTAAAACATGCCTAAAAATAACTCTAGAAAACAGAATGTGCACAATTTAACTAAACTACCTTACATAATTCAGTTCTCTATAGTAACATACACTCCTCCAGATGCGAACAAGAAAAGAATGTCAAGGAAAAATTGATCTGCAAGATCGGTTCCGCACAACAATATGAACTCCCCCAGCAACTAAATGATTAATAACAGAACAAAATGGGGGAAAGGAGGAACACAATGGGATTCCATTTAAACAAAGAAAAACTTACACGGTGATGTATACTACTATGTATAACATGGTGCTCGGCATCAGCAGGATTGGAGCACGAGTGGGCCAACCCAAGTGCTGAACATATCACTAAGGGCCACCTGTACATCACTAGAGCCATGCTCGCAGCTTATGAGCCCAGCGAGAAGGGGGAAGAACTGGCCAAGGTTCTTCTCAAACGCCAAGTCACCTAGTCCGCTAATAGCTTGCAGGGTTGAGACAACAAGAGGTGCTCTTGCTGCAAGTTCCCTTCGCTTTGATGAACCAACAGGGATAAGCCAATGGCCTAGTGGCTGTGTGCCACTGGAAAGCTGAGAAGGTCTTGCTGTGCTCAAGTAAACCTCAAGTACCTCCTTGCACAAACCAATAAGGTGACTCTCCACCTCTGAGCTTCCATGATCAGGAGAGCTGTCCAAAAATATGTTTTGAAGGATACTGAGGCACAGCTGGTATGACTCATTCTCAAGCCGCAACAATGGTGGGTCCTGCATTTGCGTCATAGATCCCAACTCTTGCAACTTGGAACGCAGATCACTATCACTGTTTATTTTGTGAGCATGTGCGGCAACAGTGTGCAAGGCCTCAAAGAGGATTACTGTATTCTGTGCTGATAATTGTGCTCTGTACATGTTATATACCTCCATCACAGCCTACACAAAGAAATGCATAAAATAAATACAGCTGGCACTATCATATAGAAATTACCAACCTCATTTTTGAGAAGTTAAAGCAGATACTGCATAAAATAACAATTGAAAAAAAAACTAGGAAATAAGTTTTTTATTGAGCGGACAAGAAATGGCTGAGAAATGCTCTACAGGAGCAGGGGGTTATTCTGAATAAATTTTGCCTATTATGTTTAGTTTGTCTAATAATTATGTTTAGTTTGTCTAATAACTAATGAGATCACCATCATCAGGAACCCCAAAAGAAACTTCAAGATAGGAGGGCGCAGAACTATATATTTTCTTGTTTTTTCCAGTAGAAATATTTTATGGGTTAACATACTTTTATAAACCCACACCTATGTTATCAACCCTACATAAACATGATGTGGCATTGCCAAAATTTTATTTTTCTCAATCTCATCTACCCATTCGAAATTGATGTACCAGATTCAAAGGCAGAGCTCTGAGAAAACAATATGTATCCAGACATAAAAGCATATCAAAGCCTACATACCTGAATCAATAGAAGTTGTACAGCAGCTCTACATTTGGCATCACCTATTGCAAAGTATAGATTCCTTGATCTAGAGGATTCTCCATTGTCATCCGCTAATGGTTGAGATTTATCCTCTCTATTATCTGCAGAGACTCCATTTTCTGTTGGCACATTTTCCAGGTAAGCTCCAGATGAAATATAAGTGAAATCAGGAAGCGTCTCAGTGGCAGCTTCTTTCAATGACAATACAACCTCTAGCCATTTATCATCCACAAACATAGATCCAGCACTGCTCATCAAACGAACAAATGCAGCAATACCTATACCAGCAAGACTCTGATGAGGACGCTTTATGAAACTTGTCAAGAGCAGTAGAACCTTCTTTAGAAGAGGATTAACTGTATCATAGAACTTAACAAAGAGATCTACAACCAACTGAAGTGCCAGAGTGCATGTCTCGTATAACCAAGCATCTTGATCAAGTTCTGCAGGATCATTTTCCACACTTTGGCCTTGTGGAGAACTACCAGATGGATCAATAGCATGGCGTACATAATCAAATATTGGAAAAAGCACTGAATCGAACACCTTCTCCCATAAAGGCAGAGAGAAAAGATGGCCATGGTTTCTTAATGTGTCAAATAACACTTGCAAAGCACTTTTCCTGATTTCTGGTCTTAAGTCAAAGGTAAGTTCAGACAATCCTGCAAGGTTTTCAAATAAAAAGTAACATTACCACATGCTCTGGAAATATAATAATTTCAACAGCAAACAGCACAAGAATAGCCAAAAAAAAAAAAAAAAATACCTGCTAGTAAAAGGAAACCAAAAGTGTATATGGTCTTCCTTGTCAACAAGAACTGTGCCTTCCTGCTTTCCATCATTAGCCAAATGAGGCGAAGGTGGATTACTGTTTGAAGTATTGTCCTTCAACCTTGAGGATCCAATATCACCTTCGGCCAACTTTGCCGCGCAGAATCGAAGAAATCCAATTGCATTAAGACTTATATCCTTGTTGAACCTGCTGTTAGTAAACGCAATAAGACAGTTCACGCAATCATTGAATGTCGTTGACTCAGTCTCTGTAATGTACGGAAAGTACTCCCGCAAAATCTTTTCTATAATTTCAAAGGCCAATAGTACAATATTTTTGTGATCGTCATATGACGCTGTCGCAAAGACCTGAAAGATGTAAACCAGCAATCGATGTTCAGGGATGAAAACAAGAATGTTCCTGAGGTCTTTATGTAAGTGCTATGGTACATGAGTGGAGGTGTCATACCATAAACATACTCTTCCATCCTGACTTCACATGATTAACACGGGCCAATACCATTTGAGAGACACATCTGATGATAAGTTCTCTGATCTCAACAGCTCGGCTCTTCCTCATTACAACAACAAAAGGCTTCATAAATTCATTTTGGAAATTGTAGTTAGCAAGCTCCTCACGCTCCAGGAACTTCATAGATAATTGTCGCAAGGAGTCCATAGCAAATATTGCGATTGAAAGATTTTCTGAGCAGCCAATTGTGACAAAAAAATCAGACAAGACATGCCATATACTTGACCAAACAAGCCTGATGCGGTTCATATTGTAATGCCTACAAGAAGGGCAAAAGGTAATCACACACTGTCTATAAGACAGAACACAAGTGTAAACAAACATATTGCAATGCAGTAATGATTATAAAGCCTCAGATTCCTTACGCTATCTCGACTATCTTTGTCAGACTAAAAACTCGTGGATCAGAAGCAGACCGTAATTCCTCCATTGAAACCTTACAGAGAGCCTTCACAAAATCAATTATACCCTCGCTGTTGAGTTTTTGACTTCTTACAAATACACGGTTTTCATTTCAGCCATCCCAACTTGCTCCAAGAGGCTTGTCACCTCATTATTCATTTGATCCACACCAGAAGCTTTGCCACCGACACCAGCACTGTCATAGGAGCCTCTTTTTAGAAGCTGAAGTAGCATTAGGGGCCTTCTTTTTCAGGACAGGAAGAATTGATGACTTAGCCTGTTTTGATTTATCAAGGTCTGGCTGCTGCAGCGCAAAGAAAGTGGCATCTGGAGGTGCTCCCTCTCCAACAAGATGTAGATTTTCAAAACGAGAAACACATGTCAATATATGCTCCCATGCTTCTTGCAAGTAATTTCCATCTTCATCTGCAATTAATAGAATTGCCTGTGAGGCAATCCACCACCACAACAAGAGAACATGAGAATGATAAATGATTTTATCAGGATTCTCAAACTAAGATATGGAAGATTGCAACTAGCAGCACAATATAAGGTATGCATGTCACAAAATGAACAATAAGGCATTCAGATCACAAATCAGAATGGATGAAGAATGGAATCTGCAAGCTGAGAATGGGGACATTTGCTCCATGATTAGATGTCAAGAATATTTTGCTCAATGTGACAATGCAATATTACCATATGTTCAATTCATCCCATCATTAAACCAAGCAGCCCTAACTCAGAACTAACTCCTGTCTTTTACGAGTGTCACTACTCACTACATCAATCAAGCTATCAAAAAGTATTTTTCCAAATTTAGCCTGGACCCATATGGCAGATAAATGGGTTGAATTTAAACTTGCCATTAAAAGGAAGCAAACTTCTAAGCACCATGGTTTCATTTAATATTTGTTACTTTTCAACAAGCACTAGGAAGAGAGAATGCTACAGCCAAGTGACCAGATGGCTAACAGTTATGTCTTATAAACAGAGCAAACCTTAATGGCTTCCACATTTTTCTGCTTAATATCAGCTGCAGAGTGAAGTGATGTAAACTTGGCAAGTGAAGTGATAAATGCATCTCTTTGAGTCTTCATTGACATGGCTGCAGTAACATGGATTGCAGAGCGAAATCCTTCAAGGCACTGGGATACAACAATTTCATCATCGCTCTGATCAAGTGGAACACTGAATGCTGCAAGCATAGGAGCCCAGCAAACCTCAACCATGAACTTCAAAACAACAACATCTGTGGCTGGATAAAATACAGACCTGATTGTCAAAAAAAAAATCATAGATAAGACATTTATCTGATAGATTAAATGTCCAAATGTAATTCATAACCATAAATATATTGTTAACAAAACACAAAATGCTGAAATAAACAAGCATCTTATTCTAGCTCAGCTGATACCACTACACATCTAAACGTCTATAATAACTTACTCGGACATGCGGGCCTTTTCTTTAAATTGCTCCTGCATATGTTTAATGAGGTCATCACTTGTTTCCATAGATGAACCTCGCTTGCGTACGACAATGTTAAGAATGTTATCCAACCCAAGAATTTTGTTAGAACTTGTTGATTGTTGCTGCTGTGGAACAAATTCATCTTCTTTCATCTTAATCTCCTTTTTCCAAATCCTTTCATACAAGGATCTCATAAATTCTTCAGGTAGGTCTTTCCCATCATCGATACCACGATTGTTTCTAATGAAATCTTCTGGTGACATCTGCATCAATTAACATGTTACATAATTGTGTAGCCAGAACTCCACAAAAGAACCTTCACCACAAGAAAGTACCTTATTTTTGACCATTGGGTTATGTGCATCAGTGTTAAGCATTATGACTGAATAAGCCAGGACATAAGCTGTATCTGCACTGGAAAAGGCCTTTGGATTACATTTGCAGTAACGCTCTGCAAATTTTTCCATAATCCGATCAATCTTTTGAGCTTCTCCAGGCAATCTGAAGCCTTGAAGGAAAGCTCTAATTGCTTCATCAAACTCCAGTTCTTGAAAATCAAATGAGTCCACATATGCATGCATGACTTTCAGCGATAAATCTTCCCTTTCACCTAAATAATCACCAATCATAGTCTTGTTCAAGCCAGAAGCACTTTTTAGGAACACGGCGATCTCCTCTGGTGACTCCCCCACCTTGCTTGCTTTAATGAGGAACTCAATCCCCTTCTTCGGCTTCCGATTAAACAAAGAGATACCCTCCTGTTATTCAGACATAATTAATCAACCACATAAGAAAGAATCATCAGATACAATGGAGAACTGAAGATGCAGCAAGTTGTATAGAAATAAGCACATTCCCACCAAGAACTGAAAGCAAAATAACTAGTAGTATAGTATCATCCACCTGAAGCTCTATCTTGTAAGCTCGCCGTTGCTCCAAAGATGCAGCCTCTGAAATTCCATTTGATAGCTCAGAATGTGAATCAGATGCTTCACTAGACTCATCTCCATTGTTATCTGCCTGCGGAACCTCATTGCCACCATCATTGTCATTCTTCTCTGATTCTACATTAGGAGAAGCAGGATCTGGAATCCGTAGCTGCTTATTCATCCAATCTCCCATTGACCTCAGAATAGCAACTAAGCATTTCATTGCTTCACTTTTCATTGTGGTATCCTGAGGTGGTACCAGTGTGGTAGGGACACCAGCAGGAGGTCCTTGGGCTGTCTTTAGTAGACCATTCACCATCCTATTGGTCAAAACATTAAAAAAAATATCACACAAAGAATAGTAAATATAAGCAATGCTGAACCAGAGCACTAAGAAAAACTGAATGATCCAGTACCTCTCAAATATGTTTGATGAGTGGACATCACAATCGTAATTAAGGAAAATATCAACTAGGATTTGAGAATCACCACAGAGCTTCTCCAAAAAACGAAGAACAATCATCTTTGCCTGATAATTTGGTTGAGCAATATTTTCCAAAACTCTCAAAATGATCATTGGAAAGAATACACCAATCTCTGCCTTCAATCCTGGTCTGAATCTTGCCACTAAGCTAATAAAAATTGAACAAGATAACTGGAAAACAATCATATGCGATGAGGCACAGTTCTTTAAAAGTGACAGGCATAGATACTGCTTGATAGCACCAAGAAACCTGGACATGTTTAAAAAAAAATCTTGATCAAACAAGAATTCTCCGAGAAAAATTAAAACTAATCAAGAAAATGGGTTACACAGCTTAATAGAATAGCAACACAACTACTGTGCAACAGATATCAACTACTGATTATATCAAGTAACATGACAAAAGGTGCTGTTGTACATAGAATATTGAATAGTATTTGTAATATTTATTGGTAGGTTGGTAATATATATTCCCATGCTAACACTTTTAATATCAAGCATTTCTTAGCAGAATGATTCCTGCCCATCAAGTCATTTAAAGCGCCAGTATAAACAAAGGCAACTGAAATAATCGCTGACACTACCATAAGTGTTGTTCCTTGCTAAATTCACTGAAAAACTGCTTACGCGTTGTAACGGCATTGTAGGGGAGGGCAACAGTCTATATATATTATTATATTTCCAAGCTCATCGTGTTTTCCAGTCATTTATAGATTCTTTGCTTCTAGCACAACACAGTTTGCCAATGAAGGAGGCAACTGATAAGTGTCATTGCGAAAAATGAATGTAACCTTTGCTTCTGAAAAGCTAACTACCTATTACTATACTCATTTGTATTCTGATAAAACCTAGTCAATCCAAGAGAAGACATACTTGCACATTTGTACATTGTAAGATAAAACATGTTCCCTACTGGCAATTCCAGCTACATTATTCTAGCTATTGATCATTTTCCAGTCAGGTAGTTTCATTCAATTGCCAATGCTAATTCTTGTAGTACAAACAAAGCCAGATGGAGCATGAATTCAATTAATAACTAAATAATACAACGAATTGCATGAAGATTAAAATCAATAGCGGCTTTGGGGAACACCTCTCCAGGTTCCTTTTTCCAGGACATCAGAGAAAGTCCAATAGGTTTCTGTTTCAAAGTCTAAGCAATAAGCAGTGTGACATATCAGTTTAGTCCGTACCAGATGCAATTAGGAATTCAATATTTTTTTTCCAAATTTATTGACATAGGCATACATCAAAACACTATCACCATATCAATCCAACAGCATTGCCATTATCAATTCAGTGCCTACAACTTGTGTGCCACCTTTTCAGTTTTCATGCAATAAAGTGGCACACAAATATTGTTCAATACTGGGAAAATGTTTCAACAAATTCAGAAGATCTGCAGCACTAAACTTGTTTGTCAAAAGTTTCAGTAAGTGTATATGTTACCTCTCACTGGTCCGGAACACAGCCCCAGCATTTTCAAGCAAGATCTTGAGGAGCTCAAGAGCAAGGATCTTTCCCCGCATCACTATGGGATCTGCTGGTGCATCCTTGGGTGGTGTCTTCATGGAAAGCTTACATAAAGCCCGGAAAACTAAGAAAGCATCCCTTCGCAGCTTATTCCCAATTCTGACATCAGCATCATCGTCCAAGGTGCCTACCACTGCCCCTCGACGCCAAGCTCGTCCTTACGCCCCTCAATAGCTGTTTTGTACATGCTGATCTCCCAGTACTTGGCATCAAGCATGTCCTTATCTGTCGAATCAAGCAAATCTGCTGGGTTTGCCCCTTCCTCTGCTGCTGCTGTCGTCTCAAACGCACCATCATGGGCAACAGTGGCTCCTGCCCCTGCTGATGATGTTGTCCGCGCCAGAGGTGTGAGTGCACCATCGAAGTCACCAATGATCTTCGAAATGAATCCCTGTACAGCATTGGGGTCAGCAGTTGGTGAGCCCGAACCGGCGTCAGGTAGCTCAATCACATCAGCCACGACTATGGGTTGTACAGGCACGGTCGATGAGTCAGCTTCCATTCGGCGGAACACAATCACCAGCATCTGCACAAGCGAAGCCTTGGCAGTGGCCTGATTGACGGCACTGCGGCTCCCGAGGTACATATCATAGCAAGCGCGCACGGCACGTAGAAGGCAGTCGCCGTGGAGGCGTACAGACGTAGAGGTGACCGCCGAGAGGAGCGTCTTGAGGAGAAGGAGCTCAATGTGCTCGTCATCAAGGCCAAGCGCATTGCAGGCGGCGTCCAGGAGTGAAGCGACGAGCTGCGCTGAGGGATCAGCAGACGGGTCGGCCTCGCCATGGATGTAGGAGTGTGCGATCAGCCTGTGCAGGAGCTCCAGCCCGGCCTCGGCTAGCTTGGCGCTGCCCGAGGCGAGTGCGGAGGTCACAGGGGCGAGGAGCAGCTCCGAGTCCGCGAGCGACAGGCTGCGCAACGGACCAGGCTGCGCGGACGAGGAGGTCGGCGTCGAGGGGGCGGAGGTGGGCGTGGACGGCGCCTGCGCCTCGGCTGCGGTAGGCGGCGGGGGCTTCTGGAGGCGGTCGAGGATGGACTTGGCGGTGTGCGAGAGCTTGGAGTGCGCCTTGTTGCGCCACGAGGCATTTTTGATGAGCTTCTCGAGGAAGGGCGTGAAGACCTCGACGAGGCGCGGGTCGGACTCCGGCGGGGACGGCGGCGGCGCCGCGACCGCGGAGGCCATTATTCCGCGGCGGGATCCGGTGGCCGCGGCCGCGCCGCGCCTGGTGGATCTGGATCTGGGCGGGGCGTGGCGGGGGTTTGAGGTGGTTTGGATCGGGGAGTGGGGCGTCGGGGAGAAAGGCACACAACGGGTAGACGAAGGGAGAGATGCTGATGCTGGTCGTGCGCGTCGTAGATTTGCGATGGGAGCTTCCAAGTGACAGATCTGTTAGCCGTCTATGACAGGTGGGGAAAAGTGAGCATGGGGCCAACGTGTCGGTGAGTTAATAGAGCGTAGCAGCTTGCATCCTGCACGCAGAAGATCAAGTCGACTGACTGGAAGAAGAGCAGGTGAACCGGGGGAATGAGCACGCGGGAGTGGGACCCAGATCACAGAGGCACAGACTTATATGGGCCGGTATTAAAAAGCAACCGTTACCCGTTACGGAAATGGGCCGGTGTTAGGCCACACTCGAGTGGGGTCCGATACGGACCGGGCTTTTTAGCTTGAGGAATATTAAAGCCACATTTGCGATAGTTCATTTCCGTTCTGACTGCCAAAAAATCATTCTGCATAACTGTATTACGTTTCCTTTTTTTGAACTTTATTTATTACGTTTCCTTTTCTATTATAAAAAATAGAACCGTTTTATGATTTTTAGACAGGACATTATAGTGGAAATAATAGAAGTCATTGGGGTCATAAGGTCCGTTGAGCCATTGAACAACATAGCTCTAGCCTAGTTAAATGGCTATATTATTTTGCTAAAAAATGGCTATATAAACCATCTTAATAATAAGAGTGCAACCAACACATAAAATCCTTATTTCTAGGCACATCAGGCGCAAAGTCAATTTATACAAATCCGGTCCTTAGAAAAAGGTAATGCCCAAATGTCTTGTGTTTATGGTTGTAGTGCTTGTTGGTTGTATATGAGATATAGCACGAGTTGTGTTTGTGTGTCCTCTAATGAGGCTATCTAGCTAGATAGGGTGCCTATTGTTATTGGGATGTTCGAGACCCTACCCTTCTTATATAGTCTATAAGAATAGGATTATAAGTTAGATTTTTTTTCTACTAGGACTTTATAGGTAGGTGTATGCCGAAGCCTATGACTGGTCTAACATGTACGTCGGTGGAGATAACCCATGTGCACATGCAATATTTTGAGTTATTGGCCAACCCGTTATCGTCCTATGTCCAAAAAAGTCAGATGCTTCATTCATGATGATACCTAGCTCTAGGATGCATTGTGAAATCAGAGTTTGAATAAATGGTACGTGCAATCAACAAAATAGTTTAATTTAACTTGAGGGTGAAATCCTACAATCCCTTTAAACCTGGTGATCCTTGCTACAGTGTACCCGTTATCTCCACAGACTCAAAGTCCTGTAGAATCAACAGTTAAACCCGTTAAACCAAAAGAAGCTTTCCCGAGCAGCCACGTCCACCCGTACGGCAGGTTCCAGATCCTTCCGCTACATTAAGGCAGAGCAACAGCCGTACTTAAAAACCAACGCCTCCTAATCCTCCGTGTACTGCTGGACTCAGATCGCCGCCGCCGCAACGCCGAGTTCGCCTCCGCTCGGCCTCAACACCGCGCCCAGGGTCCTCCGTCTTCCGCTCGCAGGCAGGGAAGTCGCGCCGCCAGGGCACCGGCAAGGACACGCGCCGCCAGCGCTGTGCTGCATCTCTCCTCGACGTAGTCTCTCGCACGCGCCGGCAGGGCGGCGCTGCACACCGACAGGGACGCAGGCCGCTAGGGCTCCACGCCAGAGCTGGGCCGAGCAGCCGGTCCTGGGGGCCGGAGCCCGTGCGGCCAGCGGACCTCGCACGACTGCGGCCGTTCATGCCTTGGCCTGCCCCAGGCCAGCAGTGGACGATCATCAGGTCTCTGCTTTGGGTCTGGGATGGTTCATCAGTGTGGGGCGCATGTTTTTTCTTTTTCTTTCATGTCAGATTGGTAAAGTTAGAACTGACCCAGGAACAACTATCTGAAGTTAACTCTATATTGATCGGTTGCTTCAATTGCGAGGTACTTTTGTTAGCAAGGAACTGGAACATAAAGGTGAGTTTATGTTCAAATTATAAGCTGAATAAAATCCGTAAGGTGAGTCTTCTTCTAAGCTATATTGCTTTGATGCATGTGACAATGCTACAAACGATTAATCTTATGCCACTGCAGAGTTTTTTAGCATGCTTTCAAAAAATTTGGTGGTACAAAATCTTATTTGCCACCAATAACAAAACTCCAACTCACAATATATTTGCAAATGCCTGAACGCTTATGCTTTAAGACCAGCGTCAGCTCACCATCAGCAACTGCTATGAAAGGCACTAAAACCTTTTACTTTCGTAGTGTGTGTGTCATTATTTAAGCCTGTTTATACAGGCAACAAAGCTAAATGGCACACTTCAAACATACTTAATTGATACAAATATGTCATCTTTCTTCACTACACCAACATCTGTTGGCCACAAAGTGTTCTACCCCCGTGCGAAGCATGGGACCGCCTGCTAGTTTGCATAAATTGCTAAGATAAAAAAAATAAAAGTTAAAATCTAGATTCATTATATCACAACATGATTGCAAAGAGACACCATATAGCTTAAGCTAAATTGTCAACTACATGGTTAATGAAGATATACAGACAATGTGTTCATCTAAACACAGTCATGTCATTTAGCTCGTTTACACGCCATTGTAAATGCTACCCACATCGGTTTTCCATGTCCGTTTAAATAGTTGTTTATCTAATTTAATCATTGTTTAGTCTGTTTAAATGACTGCTTAGCTTGAATAAATAGTAAAATGATAAACAATTGATTACTTTGTTTAAGAATTTATGCTAACACTACACATAGAGGATAAGTTTATCAAAACTAAATAGATAGGACATAGTATCCTACTATATAAGATATTTTTATTTATTTTTGTGATAAGCACACGAAGATAAGTAGTTTTTGTTAATTAGTTGTATAGATGATATTAATTAAAAACAAACTTCTACTGCTTATCACTCTTGAAATTCTAACTTTTTGCAAGAGCTAGCACAGGAGGATGAAAGTAGTGAGCACTAACATGGCTCGACCCAACTAATGTAGTCTTAGAAAACACAATAAATAAGATAAGAGGGGGAAAACGGTGCAACGGCCTATAGACGTAGTTCTTTTTTTTTTGAGAGAGAGAGCTAGGGGTCGTTTTGGGTATATATCAATAAAAGAAAATGGGCCAATGTATATAGCTCATGATGTATCACATACTGGCATTAGTGACATATATATGAGCACATTAAGAATTATAATTAGATTATACTAGGGGAATCTCCCGCGTCGTTCGGGAATTAAGAAACAATGCAATGATCATAAGATAAAATTTCATGATATCATCTACGCACGATAGTGGAGCTTATTATAGAAAGATAAAATGCCGTCTATTGAGTATAGACAACTATTTTTAAGACTAAAGTGCCAAGCTGTTTGAACTCTTGTATATTTTATATCGCAGTGTGCATGGATGGAATGCAACTTACTTACAATTTGGATCCTGGAATGGTGTTGTTGTTATTTTTATTTACAGAGTAACGTAATATTATTATACATATGCCGGACATGGGCCAGGCAAGGAGGCGCATGGTGCAACAGCGCCTAAAAGAGGTTCGAATTCACCGGCATCATGAGCACAGCCCGCGAGTCAATCCTGTTTTGCATGCATCTTTATCTCTTCCCCACCACAGAATTACAGGCTAAAAAAGAAACAAAAAAATCCCGACATTATCTCTTCCCTACGCCGCGCGAGGGAGCACTCCGCCGCCCCTACGCCACTCCGATCCGCCCTCGTCGGCGCCCTCCGCGTTCGCCCCTGCCGGCTACCACCCATCTCCACCACCGATGACACCCCCTCCCGCTTCTCCTCCATTTGCTGCTCAAGCACTCGCCATGGCTGCCGAGGGAGAAATGCGGGCGGCAGCGACATCGGCGACCCACCCCCGTGGAGAGGCGCGCCGCTCAACCCCCGCTCCGCTGTCCGGCGTGGGAGACCGGAGTCCGCGCCGCCGGAGGCGGAGCGGTCTCGGCGTCTTGCTACCGCTTGCCCGCGTGGAGCTACCGACGCATTTGCCGCTCGACCGAGCGTCGCGCCGCTTTCGCCGTCCGACGTCGAGGCGCGTCGTCACCATCGCCGTCGACGACCTTGCTACGGTACGCCCGTCGGCCGTCCCCTTCGATTCGCTCCTCTTGGTCCAATTTCAATTTATAGGGGGATGCAGTAGTGGACCATTTGAAGGTGGAGGGTCGAGATGGGTGGCGGGGTGCCTTACCGGAGCAGCAGCCAGTCGATGCCTTGGTGGAGGGACGGCATGGAGGTGGATACGTTTCACTTCATTGATTTGATGATGCGTTTTTTTTCTCTCTAGTGCGCAGGAAGAGGCAGAGGAAGCGCCGTTACCGGCGGGGGAAGAGACCGTGGAAAACGGCTGGGAAGAGGGCGCACCCAGGGAAAGAGAATAGGCCGTACTTCAGTTATCGGTGACCGGAACCAATCGGAATCGAGAGAACTCCCTAGTGGGAGGCTCTCTTATAGGAGATTTAGATTTAGATATATCATTGCGTAGCTCTTTTTAGAGTCGTACACGCTACTGTTAGTGTATATCTGTAAAAACGTCAAATTTTATTTTGTTTTGTTTTCAAAAGCAGCAATAGTAATACAAACTAGTTACTTAATTAGTTAGAGAGCAACTAATTAATGTTTAATTTTTTTTCCAGGGACCTGTTGGCTTCTTTTTTGAGAGGTGTTTCTTCACAAAAGGCAGCATGCATGTTGCTCTATGTTGGCTAAGGCACCATACCACGCTAAATATAAAACTACATGCAAATGAATGAACAAAAAAAAAACGCACATGAAATCATACATGCATGTTTTCCACTCTACTGCATCTATTATGCAAAACTAAAAAGCAATAGTCTGACCATCAATTATTTTTTTCTTCAGAAAACGAAGTGTGGCTAAGTTTCATTTTAAGAGTTGCACTACTAATGCCTTTTCCACGACAGAGTGGAAACCGGCCCCAGGAAACAGGGGCATACGTAGGTCTACGACTGCACGCAACAACTGTGCAGGCCGGATAGTAACATGCAAACTGTGGTCGAGTCAAAGTGTAATGCTTGACCGACTGACCAAAACCTATGACTTCCATCTCATCAGCTAGGCTCACCGAGGAGACAGTCATCTACACTACACATGTAGCTTCTAGATGGATAGAATCTCTCCAAATGAGAAGTGACCCGTAGTGTAGTGTTACCAAATAGGACTGTCAATCATTTGCCAAGTTTTAGTAACGTTGTCTAGTTATTTGAAGTTGTGTTGCTTTTTAGCTACTATATATATAGTACTTAAGTACAGTGAACAATTCACTATATATAGTACTTAAGTGCAGTGAACAATTCACTAGCTAATCGATTTTAACTGTGAGATGTGTGTTATGTCTATATAGGAGGCATTGATGGAGGTTCTGAAATTTGACCTACTCGTACTGAATACTTTCTTAGCACATTTTTATTACAAAAAAAAACTGATAAAGTCATCAATAATTTCATCATATAGTGCACACTAGCTACTCACCGGTTGCTAGCTAATTAAACGCTACTAGTTGCAAAAATAAAAAAAAGAACATGATGTGTATCAGTGTTGATAGATGCATTCAGACTATGAAAACATGAAACAAGATATTAGTGATAGATTTTGAACAATTAACAGTATATATAAAAACCATGAGAGAGGCTTTCTTAATAAAAATCTTGCAATTAATGGAACGGTGACAAAGGTAATGTTGCTAATAATACATGTCAATTCTAGTACTACTACTCTCCATCGATCGATCCCCAGCACTCTTGTTTTGTCTTGGAGCAAAATATAATCAAACTGGATATCAAGCAATAAGTGGGCGCCATTGCACCCCAGCTGGTTAACAACAGGCCGGATGGATACGCGAAAACCGGCCAATGCTGCTTACCTACTCCTGCTGGCCATCGCCCGTCACCGACCCCTATCTCCCTCGTTACTGCCGCGCGCGCGCCAACTCGATCGATCTCACGCACCTTGTTCGATCTCCACGGTTTTTGATCGATCGATCCACTCTCCATCATCCAGCTCATCTTGAGTGCGGCGGTGGCGGTGGCGGCGGCTGCTCGAGTTTCACGCCGCCTGAACGGTGGCGGTCCAGGAGCTCCCTCGCCAGGGACTGCAGGTCCCCGCTGCCGCCGCCGCCGCCTGAGCTCTCTGCCATGCCGGGGCCGCCGCCCGGCCTGACGACGGGCGTGCCATACGGCGTCGGTTGCCGGAGCTGGTGGTGCTGCTGCTGTTGGTGGTGGTGGTGATGCGGCTGCGCCACCTGGACCGCCCACTGCGGTGGCTGCGGCGGCGGCGGGTCGAAGAGCGCGGACAGGTCGACGGTGGTGGGGACGGTGGTCGACGACGGCAGGTCCGAGATGGAGAAGGGGCCTGTGATGGGCATCTGCGGCGGGGCCGGCAGCGGAGGCGGGGACGGCAGCTCCAGCGTGGCGAGGTGTGCTTGCAGGTAGGTCAGCTCGGCCTGGAGATTCACCACCTGGGGAATGATCCAAGGAAGGACGTGACATTCATGCACCAACAGTAAATTGTTACGTGCAAACTTGAAACCACACCAAGAGCCATCATGTACTACTACAGAAGATTGCATATAATATGGAAAAGACACATCGATCACACGGATGCAAATATGCAATGAAATCAAGGAAAGGTGTCAAAGGACAAAAAAGAATGCGAGTTTGGATCTTCTCTCTAGGAGGACGGCCTGGTACTAGAGATTGGCGCTGGTGCTACTATTCTTTTCAGGGCTGGCTCATCGATCACAGATCGGGAACCTGCACTGAACAGCAGCAGCCAGCAGTAGTACTTCTTGGAAGGTTTTGTGCAGAGCCCAAGATAGAAGATACATACGCATCTACGTGGCTTGACGGATGGAGGGGCGAGGGATCCGATCGACGGCCAGGATGCGACGGATGAGAAGTGCATATCATTCATCGCCGGGCCGCAGCCAGCAGGCAGGCCTCCCGGATTAGCGCTTGGCGTGCTTCTTTTTGCACTGCCGTTGCTTGGCTTGGCAGTGTTGATTTCCTCATGAAAGGGGACTTGCCTTCCTCGAGAAAGAAACACGCCTGGCCGCTCCAGAATCTTATCTCGCAGACGGCGGATTCAGAAAAGACCCAGATCCACACGCGAAAGCGAAGGGAAAATCATGCAGACGCGGGTAGGCAGTAGGCATCCGGCCACCATGATCATCGGATCAATCCATGCATGCATGCCAAGCAAAGCTATACTAGTAGTTTTTCTTTTTCCGAACTGGGAGTATATAGCGAATTAAAAGTGGGCGCCGGTAGCTAGGGATCGATCGATCGATCCATGGAGCCTAGATGGATCGAATAGGCGGGGTACCTGCTGCTGGAGCGCGAAGATGTGGGCGACGCAGCCGTAGACGGGGTCGCGGAGCCGAGCCTGGGCCTCGTAGCAGATGGTGACGACGGCGTCGAGGCGCTTGTGCGCCGGGATCTGGAGCAGCAGCTTGGACACGTTGCTGGCGCCGAACACCTTGTGCACCGCCGCGAAGTGCGCCGCGCCCTGCTCCGAGTCGAAGTAGGGCGCGAAGATGCAGCCGCTGACGCACTTGCGCCGGAGGAACTTGCAGGCGCCGCAGGGCCCGCTGCCGCCACCGCCACTTCCTCCAGGGCCTCCGCTGCCGCTGCCGCTCCCGCTCGGGCCCCCGGCGCCGAGCGTGCTGGTGCCGCCGCCAGCGCTCATTGCCCTCAGGTGCCCCTGCCCTCGAGAACGGCCTTTTATCTGCGTGCCTGCCTGCTGCCCTGCTCCAGTGGCCGGGGGTCGGCGGGCGGGCTTATACTAGTTATAGGCCGGGATAAACTATGGCGAGGGCAACTGGCCGGCCGGGGAGGGAGAAAGGAAGAGAAGGAGGAAGAATGGGGACGGGGCGAGGAGGCCTGACAATATAGATAGAAGAGCGCAGCGAGGGCATATGTGTAAATAAACATGGGAAAAGTCTCTCTCTGCCCTTTTGGTGTTTGTCCTATTGGTGGAAGGTCATAGGCGTCACAGCTCCAATTTCCATTTTATTTATTATTACTTCCTCCTCCTCGTTTCTCTTTTGATTAAAAATTAATTACTTCTTCTTCCATATATATTCTCCTCGAAGTGGCTCTACAAGCCAAGCTAAAGCTTTGCTTATATATGTGCTTGCTGCCGCTTTGTGTTTCGTGGCATGGCATTGATGATGAGACTTTAAAGGCACGGCATGGAAGAAGAAGGAGAAGAAGCAGCTAGCCTAGCGGCAAGCAGCCGCTGCTGCTGGTGCAGCTGGTACCAGTACCCTTCGATCCTACACACACTTCCCTTTCTGCATCTTTCGCTCTCTTAAGGGCTAGAAGATTGCGTGAAGCAAACATGTAGACCTCTATGTATCCCTGTTTGCATCATCGGCAAATGCGTCGTCCAGTGCACACAAAGAGAAGCTACTGCTCACTACGTACTAAAATAAGTATCACTATAGAACGTGCTGATGATTGAACTTTCTAAGTCTGATTAGATTTATAAAAACATACTAGTAACATTTACATCAGTAAAGATTTGCTAATTATGCACCGTAAATATTATTTTTTTCCTTATATATATTTGGTCAAAGTTAACAGTACATTTGATTACTTGGAGGATAATAATGATAACACTTATTTTAGGATAAAGTGAGTACTAGTACTGACTAGAAAAAACATTCACTGCTGAGTGCTGACTACTGACTGGGTGCATGGGCTGGCTCAGTCGCCGAGCACAGCACGCACACAGGCACAGCACGGCCGAGGGGTCTCTCTCACCCACATTCCGCTCCGCTGCAACAGTGTCCGTCCCCCCACGTGATCCTAACATGACATCCTTTCCACTCCACACGCCATATGTGTGCGCTTTTATTGCGCCCACCCATCGATGCATCGTCCGTCCGGCCATGGATCAACCTGACTGACGCTGCTGATTTCACTTGCCATGCGATGATGCGGCCTAGCATAGCATAGCAGACGTACTAGTACGTACGTACAGGCCGGCCGGCCGGCCGCCCGGGCGCTTGACGTTTCGGTCAAAGACTTGCCCCGCCGCCGGCATGCACGCAGCCGGGCACTGTGCGCTTGTTTCCGGCTCACGTAGGGGTGATCTGATCGCTCGATGCATAGCTGCATCTGCATACGGAGGGCTACTCTGGGTAGCCACCAAGTACGTCCGCCACGTTCTAACTGTAGTGTACTGTCAGTAGTCGATCGCTCGTCTGTCACAAGATCTATCTAGCTATCTATTTGTTTATTTATTTCATTTTTCTTTCTTTCTTTATTATCTGTATCATCTACTACGTTACAAGGATGAGGATGAACACGGCAAATAATTACTGATGATGATCCGTGTATATCTGATGCTGATGGGTGATTAGCTAGACTAGAATGGATCGGTTAACGTACAAGCACCGCTAACTACTATTTGCAATGATAATGTACAAGATATTTTGGTGGATTATTCACCATAAATTAAGATATTATAATATATATATTCCCCCATCGGTACGGTGTCTTCACGTATACTATGTATGTACTACTTCCTATACTTACAAAAAGCTTTCACCATTTTCCTCTGATACGTATCCTAATTCCTAATTAAAGCTAGCCGTTTCGTATATAAAAACATGTATACGTACTCCGACGATCATACTATATATACCAACAAACACAAAAAGAATGTGGTAGCCACGCGCTCCGACGATCACACGCCTGTTTCATCTTTTTTTCGTTTCACACAAAGCCGGCCGTACATTCCGAGAACGCTATGTATAACGCCGTCACTGCGTGCTGCATCACGCAGGCAGGCAGTCAGGAAGCGCGTCGTCGGCACTTCGGTTTCGCTAAAAACCCTGCGTTGACCCAGGCCAGTTAACTAAGAGACACACGGATCAGATGAGGCAGCCGCCACGCACGTCGTCTACGTACCTGGCTTTCTTCCGCTTCTTGTCCCTCGCTCTTGGATGCAGCTTCCCCCAAAAGGCTTGGGTGAACTGTAGATGTGCCATCTGAAACGGAAAACGTAGTTCAATCGCCGCGTACGTTTTGTGACCGGACACCACTGTGTGAAGAAGAAGCAACCGCGTCTACCGTCGACGTAACCTCTCTCCGATGGCGTGGGCTCGCTCATCAAGATCCGCAGACGCGTGGAAGCGAGAGCTACATCATGCATGGTCATGCCACACTCAAACAACTGCTGTCGTTGAGTAGTCACGCAACTAAATTAATTAATAAAGCTAATTAATTAACGACTGAAGATTTTGATCGGTCTATAGCTAGCCAGTGGAATAAATTAAAGAGGCCATACATGTTGCTTTTGTACATACAAAAATAAATACAGTAGGTCTTGTGTTTATTTATTTTTCTTTTTATTTTAGTATATGCATGCATGTCATGAGGTGAAAAAAAAAAGTTGTGAGTGCGGTTACTGACTATCCTTTCAGTCGTCGTAGATCATGGGGAAACTGCAGTCTGCAGGAACGACACAGCAGGCTCCATGAAAACAGGGAGCGAGGATGCTCGTAAAGCTGCCTTGTAACGTTGCTCTCGTTCGTTTGCAGGCGGCCGGCCTCGACAATCCATGTGATGTCAGGTACCTTAGAACAGGCGCCCGCGGCCAAAATATGTATATGTATGCATATATGTGTACGTTTGTAGTAGCCGAGTAAATTTTTTCACCAGCAAAAGACCGAGCTGCCATATATATCGAAAGTACTACGAGATCTTACCTACTGTAAGTAGGTCGATCACTTTTGCAGACGTACGTACCCCTGTCTTTTCACTCACAAGTCTCTCGTTTCCATTTGCTTCACCGTAGGTACGTATAGGCAACCACGCGGGATACGCAAAGGGCTGGCACGTCGACGATTGCGTGACATGCATGGAGAGGTACCTACACCTAGGGATGACCATGTCCATAGTGGGAACAGTGACCGTGAGGGGCGGGGTCATTTGAGTTTTGACAATTCATCTCTTCCAAAATACTACTCCATTGTAAACACATATCCCAGTAACCGAGAACTCATTTTTCTTATGTTTGACCTAATCTATACAAATCACAATAATTGCAGTTACTCTCCATGCCATCTTCCCCAAGTGCAACTATTGGGAAATAAATTGGATCTATCATGTGTGACTGAAATGTCAAATAGATGTATTAATGCAACTCAGGTCCAACTGTCACGTAGGAGTAAAAAATCAGAAAACCCTGTCACAATTATTCTATTTTTCCATGTAAACTTGACCTGTCACGTTAAAAGATTTCACGTTACGCGTTACAAAAAAAAACGGCCGATCTCCTCAACATCGTCCTTTAACATGTTCGAAGTAAACTTTACAAAAAGAAACGAGGCTATCGCGTGAAAAGGCCCTCCTCCTAGAGACCTAGGTAGACACATATATGGACATCATGTACGGATCCTTGACACGTTACATTACATCAAGTACAAAAATATTCTAACCCACCCTGACACGTTACATCACGTAGGAAAGTTGAATTGGGTCATGTATTGGAAACTAATTCGATATGATTTGCAAGATATTTTTCATTACTTGTCTTTTGTTTATAATAACTCGACTGAATAGACGGCATAATTTTTAAGTATTGTGCATTTTTCAACCTTAACTTGTTTGGAAGTTAGGTTTTCATCCTAGACAAGGTACTAAATAGTGTCCGTCCTCTAGTGGACTAGATTTAGAGGGTCAGCACTTAGCGACTGCTATCTGAGGTAGCGATCGACCTCTAGCAGACTAGATTTAGCAGGTTAGAACTTAGCGGCCGTGCGTGTGCGGCTATAGCAGCCCGCGCGCAACTCTTTGCAGCGTGGTATTATATGCAACAAATAACTCGAGCCCATTTTGACTACACCATAAAAATTATTGAGGCTACTGCTCTTGACAATTATAACGAATCATATTCTTATGACTATTTTAGATCTCTCATAATCTATTCCATTGTAAACTCTAGTATGTGATGACTTATTAATAATATGTTGAACACCATATTACGCTAAGTACCTTGACCCTAAACTATGAAATCGGGTATATAGGACAACCTCCAACTATCAAAACTAGATGAGTTTGGTCTTTAGCTATTTCAAATGTGTTTTTCTATTTTTGTAAACTAATAGAAATGTGTTTTAATCTCTAAAACTTTTCATAACTATTTAGTTTAAATAAAAAATGTGACCCTAATACCATTCTTCTCTTAAAAATGTTATTCGTATGTTGGTGCTTCATTTGGAGTTATTAACAGCTTTTTTTTTGTTCATGTTTCCAATGAATCGGACCACAGGCAATAAAGAAATTGGAACATAACTAAATAACTTCCAAATAACTGGTTACCAACAGTTATATAACATTTTATTTTGCGAAAAGAGTTATATAACATTTTTAGAAAGAAATAGAATTATTTCATATATTTCTGATTCAAAATAGATTAGTATACATTTTTAGAGGTTGAATTATATTTTTATTATCTTTATAAAATAGAAAATCACCTTTAAAACCAGTATAAGGACCAAATTTGCCCGGTTTCAATAGTTAGAGGATCTCTAATACCCCAGATAAGGATAAAAATCAAACTCATGTGCAAGTTGAGGGTTGAAAGATGCATTTAAACCTAATTCTTTTGGAGTCCCATACCAACTTTCTTGTCCAAAAAAGGCACGCCTAAAGTACTATATGCCTTTCGGACGTCGAAGAACAGAAGAAGAAGAAAACTAGTGTTACATGAAACAGAATTAAGAGATCTTCTACATAGGGAAGTGGCCTTGGTAGGAGTAAGCACAATTGTTTTAGTTGTTCCTTTCCATTCGTGTGGTCAGCGCATAGAAATCACCAAAGCTTTAGCTGCTGAGGTCTGAGGCGGAGGCGTGTGGGCCTGTCACCTCCCGCGATTTCTCTATTGCTTTCAGTGAGCTGGGAGTACCTCCCCCTGAAATCCTGCAGGATGTAATGGGTTTCAGTGACAAGATGTCAGCTCCGAATGCAGCAGGGTGACCATCTGTTTTGCCGACAGCTATCGCAGAAAAGAGGAGCCGCATCTGCTGGATAGGCTGTAGGGGCATGCTGCCCCAGCCCCAGCATACAAGAACAAATATAAAAGCCGTCACTGGCAGTGCTAGTTGGATAACAGAAAATGTCTTGACCTGATAAGTCTATTGCATATATGTCCCTCTGTCCATGTTTTGATGAATTTGTCGCGATTTCGAACACAACATGTTTCTGCTATGTCCCTTTAATTTTGTTTCCATGCTGAACTCAAGTGTGAAGTTTGATTAATTGCCATTAGTACGAAGGAACACTAACGAACATTGCTAAGACCTCAGTCATGTACTACTAGCGAACAAGGCCTTGTTTAGATGGCTAAAAATTATAACCGAATGTCACATCGCATTAATCGTAGAAGACGTTTCGTTTGTTAGTGGTAAATATCATAGTACCATGGAGAACCAGGCTCAAAAGAATCGCCTCGCAATGTACATCTAAACTGTGTAATTAGTTTTTTTTTACCTACATTTAATACTCCAAACATATGTCTTTTGGTGTATTTAATGTGATGTGATGGAGAAAAGTGGAAAAAAGGTTAGAAATTTTAGCCATCTAAACAAGGCCCAAAGCCATGTCTGCACCAAGCCAAATCGATGGTACTACTACAGTGCAACCAGTAATAACAATATAATCAATGCTGAGGCGACTGAAACACCTGAATGATTGGACCAAGAGGGCATGCAGATGGAGCAGGAACCGGTACACCTGGAGGACGAGAGACTTTTTCTGAACCAAATCCAGACTCCAAAGTCTATTGGCAGTGCAGGGGGGCTTCAAGACTTTGACTTCACTTCCTAAAAGTTTTCACTTTTCAGCACTGCAGTTCGGTACACCCTAGTTACGTGCATGGCCCAATAGATGGCACGTGCGAGACTGAAAAAACAAAGGCAAGCACGTGCACTGACAGTCAAACCATTAGCTAGCGGCTAGAGGAAGAGTATGGCCTTGTTGAGCTAGCTGTGAAACCTAGTAGAGCTCTAGAGCTACAGTGGTCATGGATGCACCATCCATGCATGTGGAAGAGAAACTAGAGATTTGACAGCGATTAGTTTAATAGTGTGGAGGAGACTCGGGATGTTCACTGGCCACTGCTCCCAAAGAGATCTGAATTAGGACCCAAGGGAACTCCAACCAAGGAATAAACAAGCTGCATGCTTTTTGATGCAAACATTCGAAGGAACTGAAGAAAAGAGACGCTGAAAGAATAGTACTATACTCTATACATGCTTTGGAGAAGTGAAACTCTCCTCTTGTTTATACCTTGCCACTATGCCTCCACACGCTTGGACATGTTACATTACATGACAAGAAACAAGTCAAGTCAACACGGAGTTGCACGCCAATTCTTGCTTGCTCATCTGTTAATTTTCATTAAATTGGAGGTTTGTTTAATCCCAACTAGTAGTACTTAACCACGAGGCGCTTCAGGTTTTACACTTTCTGGCCTGCTCCAGTGCTCCTTGTACACTTGTACTGTCAGCAGATTGGAAGATGGGATCATCAACGAGCTAGTGTGATGTGTAGATATCCCACCCAGAAGCTGAAACGACGACACCAGATTGATTTGGTTCTGAAGTTTCTGTGCGCGGTTGCTGACACGCAAGAGTAATCCTACCATTAATCCTGTTGCTTCCCATGCTAGCCCAAAGGCCCCAAACGGAAGGAAGCATGCGGCACGCACGTGCTGCCCGTTCCATCATGCCTCCGAGTTCATACCCAATTGGAAGGGGATGTTCTTTCGACGGCAGATGAACTTGATGCCTGATGGGGACGCCGGAGCTGAAACCTAAGCGCAGGACGGCGCCAGGCCACCGGCATGGCGTCGGCTTTCAGTCTGTGCATGCTTCGTGTCAGGGCATGACGCCTCTCCGTCCATGAACGCAATGTGTAACTCCCTGATAGTCACCATCAGCTTATTAGTGCCGGGCAAATAAGCAGAATTCTGATGCAAAAGGGGTGAAATAGCGATAAACAATGTAAAAGAATGTCGAGGTAGATGTTCTTGGAATCAAAGCATAGTGCAAGTACCAACCTCGTGCAGATTTGGTGTAAAGTGCGTGCAGCTTCCCCTGCCTGGAAACTGATAAAGAAAGTACTACTAATATACGCTTTTCCCTGGCAAAATGGCACACAACATAATTCTTTTAAAAGGACTCCCTTTGGTATGTCATTTGCATCCAATGAATGTGTCCCAATTTAGCCTCATTCAGAACCTACTCATACAGTATATCAGTGACTTCCGATGAAATTCTTGCCTGTCAGGATTCAGGCTGCAGAGTGAACAAACATTTTGAAGGACTTGTCAAGCCCACTGAACTCTACAAGGTTTTTTTTTTCTACGAGCAGTTCACAAATCCAGCTGAGGAAGGAACAGAAGCATTCACCGTGACAAAAAAAAAAAAAAAAAAAGGCAATGTTTTAACTGGCATCAGCAATCACGAGAGTACAAATATTGTATTTGACCTAACACATCTCGAGAAGTCCTAAATTTTGTAGAAGCAGCCTCTTCAGGTCAACATCTTGAGGCGCCAAGAAGTGCATACAGCTAGTGCACAATACCAACTCAAGTTGAAGAACAAATCGGGTGCTTTCTTTGCTATCTAGGACTCATTGCAGCCTCTTCATTAGCCTGCAGTGGATAAATAGAAGATTTGAGAAATCATGAAATGATCCAATGCGCAGTATACATCTTTTGCATGGAGAACATAATAATATATTTACCGTTTTGGCCAGTAAACTGGCTTTCTCATCATCAAATCCAAGCGATTCCAGGATTTTATGACCAGCTGACTGTTTATCTGACCATATCCCCAGTAGCAAATGATTAGCAGTTACTTCTCCATCCTCACCTAAATAGACAGTTCAATTCCAAAAAAAAACACCAAAATTAGATTACAATAAGTTAGACCACATGGAACAAAAAATAAATAGAGTAGAAATCAAAACCAACTATGCTCAGGACATGCAGATCAGGCACCCACCATATCGGGGGCTCAACAACATAAAGGTAACTGGAGTAAGCTAAAAAAAAGAGCCAAAGTAGAACATGAACAACCATAAAACTCTGTGTGCCCTCGAATTGCACTATCCTTCAGGAGAATCTCCAGTCAAATTTATCAACCACTATTTGTTCAAAAAAAAATTATCAACCACTGGAACTCTTCGGTCTAATCAAATGAGGGCTATGGGTCTTTAGTCCCGAAATTCACTAGGCCTCTAATCTTATAGACTAGTCTCTAGAACCAAAATTAACAACACAACTACTCAAAGAATGGCAAGCATATTCTAGAGTCTAGGCCACACTACAGCTACAGCAAGATCTTGAGATAGTCATTTCGTGCACGGCTTCTTATAATAGTTTAAAATTAGTACTGTAGTTTGATGCCTACCCAACCATTCAATGCCAAGAGTGCATGACCTAAATTCAAGGTCCTGTTCAGAGAGGGAACAAAAATGGCATCAAGACAGAAATGTGCTCTAAGTACCAAAAGCACAAACAACCTCCAAGCCTTCCTCTTCAATTTATGGTCTATTACACCTTCATGCTTAAGCATTCAAAAATCATGACTCATCACAACAGTATAAGGCAGAGAGACAAGACTTCAGTTTTGCATGCCTGCATCAACCCAAGAACGCTTCTATGGGCTGGTTCCGTCATTCAGATGCAATATATGGAATAAATATGGTCCCACACAAAATGAGATAAATCCCAAACAAATCCCCTCATCAAACTACAATACATGGAACAAACAATGGTCCTGTTCTAAGTTAAGTAGACACTCATCTTGGAATGTATCATCAAATAGTGATAAGCTAAACTGAAAAGGCAACAAAGGCTGAGCTCAATATGAGTTGCATACAAAAATACGAATTACCATCAGTTTCAATCCTTGGTCCACAACTATATCCGCTAAACAAGACTTGATACGGCTTTACTGAACTATATTGAAAGAATGTGGGTAACTCTTCCATTCAGGTTAAATCACAAATGATTTAGTACCACCACTGACAACATAGTAAGGTTTCATGTTTGGGGGGGTATTTCTTTACTTTGGAAAAAAAAAGTCAGTTACATCTTTATTGGTGTTGTTTCTGTTTTATGACAACATTTCCACTAAAATTATGTGAGATGGGTTCATGATATCCAGAAATTGGTTTCAACAAGATGAAGTCATAATTAAATGAGTAAAGTCCATTTTTGGCCATCGAACTTTTTGGCGAAGTCCAAGAATGACCATCGAACTCCAAAACCGGGTATCTTTGACCATCCAACTCTTAAAATCGTTCACAATTGGCCATCAGGCGGTTTCGATGGGTGGTTTTAATGTTTTATTTACAATTTAGTCCTTAGATCAATGGTTATATGTTTTGATTACGGTATGCCCTGCAAAATGAATCAAGAACCTATGTTGGTGGATGCAATCGGTTGGTTGCCTCAGATGTCGAATGAAAAATTTGTTTTCCACATATCCTCTGTTATAAATTAATAGACATTTTACCTGTTACTTGTGCATGGTTCATCCATAAAACATGTTTTCTCTCGCTATTTTAAATTAGTTCACTCAAAAAAAAACTATGTTTTTGTCTCACTATTTTAAATCTTTTTATTATTGTTGTGTTACAAAGGCTGCCTCGCGGTTGGCCAGCGCTGCACGGGTGCGCCGTGAAGGGGCTCTCCGGGCAAACCGTGCGGGCCATCGCGCTGCTGGGCGTGTGGCGGGGGACGCGCGTGGCGGGCCTTGGCGCTGTTTGACAGGATGCTGCGGACCAGCGTGCGCTGTTCTAAGGACTAAACTGTAAATAAAAATATTAAAACCACCCATCGAAACCGCCCGATGGCCAATTGTGAACAGTTTTAAGAGTTGGATGGTCAAAGATACCCGGTTTTGGAGTTCGATGGTCATTCTTGAATCGCCAAAAGTTGGATGGCCAAAAATGGACTTTACTCTAATTAAATCCATCTCAGAGGCATCATTATATGGATTCAGTATAAATCAAGTTTTTGAAACATGTTCTCAGAAGAATTGAATGCAATTTAAATGATTAAGTTAGAACCCAGTTCAACTGCCTCTAGTGTGGAAACTATAGCTCCAGAGAAATTGTAAGCAAACAGAAAGAAATAAAGTGACAACCTGTTGCGGAACAAGTCTAACCAGTAAATGCTATATCAAAGAATGTGGTTACTGGTTAGCAGGTATACATGCAGTTACAATTTCAATCTCCAGTGATGCTAATACATAATTATATTTTGCGAAGCAATGCATAAACCATGAGCGGAGGATCCTTTTTCGTTGTCGCCTCTAACAGTGTGAAGATAGGAGGCACTAGATACCTCCTGCAACAAAGAGGGCCAAAGAGCATGTGTCATATCCGGCAGGCCAAAGAGCAGCACCAAACCACATCCCATAGGAATGGCATGTACTGGTCATGTGAATAGCATCATGCCCGGGCCCAGTGTGGGTTAGTTCTGTCAGAGATTAGATTAGATTGGTTGGAGTTGTTATTTATTCATTTAATTCGAAAAATAAGTTTCTTAAAAATAGAGTAGTCTCATCTATGCACAGCAGGGGATTTTTATCCGTTTTGATTGATCAAGAGTCCCTACCCTTTTCTAGTTTTCTATCCCTGCCCTTGTCATGTGAGCACTGAGCACAAGCATGGTCATGCTGCTTGGATTCTGGCCATTTAAAGTATGTCCATGACAGCATGTTTTTTGGGAACTAAGGAATTTGGAGGTAAAATAGACTACACAATGTGATGGAAAGACTTTCAGGTTAAGAAAACAATGCATTCTTGCTTAGTTTCTAGGTAGGGGGGGAGGGCACCAATGCACATATGTGAACATACCTGAATACTATAAGCAATTAAGCAAACCAAATTGTGTAATCAGGGGTGACACTAAATAGAAGCAATTCATACGTTGAGTGATGAACAGCAATGGAAGTTCATATGTTGAACAGAAATTACCTGATTTCAGTTTTTCATTGACAGCCCAATCAAGGGCTCTTTGTGCAGCTTCTGTCAATGGTGGATGCATGGGACTAAAGTAAAACATTTCTGATTTCCCAAGCACATTTGCTGCCTCCTCACGCACTTTGAGAAGTGTGATTCCATTAGCACGCAAAAGTTTTGCTGCACCACTAGTTCCTGAAATAATGGACTGGTGACTCAAGCAATGCAAATAAATAAAAAGAAATGCTAGATCAAAGTTGGCACTATCAAGGTAATAGCGTAGTCCCCACAGTTTGCATCAAGTTGCTAGAATGATGCTTACTTTCCCAATAAAACATGTGGATTAATTATAGCTTAGGTGCCAGTTCTAAGGATAAGAAATGATACATTGTCAGCAATATGACAAGTCAGCTAGAACTGCTGAAATAAGTTCTAAAAGGTTCCTGTAAGCATGTGATCGCTGTTTTTAGCATACACTAGATTGCCACAAAACAGAACATGTCTGAACTCCTAACTACATCAGCAAGATAGGTTGAAAGGTCAAATGCCTACTACATCTTGATTCTTGAACCAAACATGGACAATGGATTCGGACTATGAGGCTACAATATCTCAATATCATGATTTTTTTGCTTCATGTGGTTCTACATCATTAGAAGCTTCTATAGTTGTTACTGATCTATTCATATATAGATGCTGTAAGACTGAGAACTAGATCAGCCAGCCAACAGATAATCCAGTCTACAGGGTAGTTCATCGCACAATAACACTTTGACGGAATGACGGTTCTACCCTCTGATTCCAAATGTAGGTCATTTAAGATTTGTGCACAAGGATTAATGAAGGATATCAAATGACCTTTGTGCCCTTTATTTATTATTTATTGGAAAAGGAGGCCCATTCATCTGTGAGTGATAGAATTTGTTAAGTAGGGCAAGTAGGAAGAAAAGGGTGAAAGATCCACAGAAGTTTTGAAATTACCTATGTTTGGAGAAAAGTTTAGAGGTTAAAACGGCCTAATTTTGGAACTGGAGGGAGAGGTAGTTTTTTATTATTATTATTATTATGCATTATCGAGTCACTGATCACTGTACCATATTTTTATGAAGCATGCAGATGTACTGAACAATTTTTATCTATTTATCATTTCGTAGAAAGAAAAAATTTAGCCACATGCACCATATACAAAATGCATGTTCAAGAACACACCAATTCCAACAATCCTATGTAGGTAGTGATGCATTTGGGTTCACTAGGCTTAAAGCCTTAAACTGTCACTACAGCTACATTCTGAATCTTCACACCTTACGATTTGTAGCTATCTTTACTTGTTTGAGTTCCACAAACCTTACGATTTGTAGCTCATAGATCATCTTTACCTGTTTGAGTTCCAAACACTCACAATTCACAGCTAGTCCAACGCACTTAAGTTATGACATGGCTCCATAATTAGGAAAAAAAAAAGAGCAAACTTAGGTGACTTAATATCTAAGATAAGATCCCTTGTCTCACCTTCAACAAGAATGCCCATAAGGAGCCCCTCGGTGCCTGTGGTAGGGTACCTCATCTTCCGGGCCTCCAGCTCTGCCATTGCAAAAGACCGCACTGCCCTTGATGACCATCTGGGGGAATCATCATGTCAGAAGCAAATAGACACTAATGCTCCCTGAAGAACCTACAGAATAGTCACCTAACCTGATCTTCTTCTCCCCAGAAGCTACCTCCGGATTCCTAAATACAAAAATAATTCCGGGATGGGTACCATCAAATTATCCAGTAATAATAGCATGAATCCGAAGCAGAATAGTAGCATATCAATGTGCTAACTTCCAAGAGATTTAAGAGTAAGGAAATAAAATAACAGCTCGAGATCAGGACTTATTAACGTCGGCGAGAGGTTGGAGTATCATCGTTTCTGCTTACGTGGTGGGGAGCTGGGCGACGGCGGCGCCGACGCGGCGGCCCCGGAGGCGGGAGGCGAGCCGTGGGCCACCTCTGACAGCGGCCCGAAGGGAGACGGGTAGGACAGGGTTTGTCCCGAGGGAGACGGAGGAGGAGGGGGCGGGGGCGGGGTGGTGACTGGAGGAGGAGGAGAGGAACGAGAGGAAGGTGGCGGCGGCTTGGGCTGCGGTCGCCATGGCCGGGGATGTTTTCGGGGGTTTCTGGCTTGGATAGAGGAAAGGGATAAACCGAGCTGACTGTGAGCCGTGTGACTTGAGAATGGCCAGGGGACAGTGTTTTCTTTTGCCGTTCCTAATCTTATCATTAGTTGTTGTAAAAAAAAAAATTCTTATCATTAGTGCAAATACGACACCGCCATTGCACATAGATTTATCATAATTTTTTGAATGTGAAAAAAAGAATGTGAGAAATAAGTTGTTTCGCGGAATAAAATTTAGAGCTAGAGAACCACCTTCGTAAAGATACAGCTCATGAGGATAATTGCTAGACTGCCTTTTGTTTTGGGGTCTATCTATTTGTCACACGGGTTGATTTTCACCCTCCTGCCACCCGGGGTGACACCATCCTTTAAAACACCTAAATTTAGCATCTAGAGGGAATTAGGTGATATAGAGTCTAAAAATAACTGAATGTCATTGTCATTACCATAAGATCCATATCTAATAGACCCAAATAAAGAACATAGGGGAGAAATAGAAAAATAAAAAACCATATTGCAAGATGCAAATTGGCATATCATTTCTACGGATGGCAAAAGGAAGAATTCAGATTAAAATCAAAGAAAATAGAGAAGAAATACGTTGCCCAAGACGATAAAAATGATCGTCAACAACGATCTTGGTCATGGAGGCCATATAGCTACTGTAGATGAGATCTACGTTCGTACCTCTACTCAGCACACCAGCTGTATTGTTTTTTGTCACTGACAATGATTATGTGGTGTATCACATTATGAATAACTGAATGGTGGTACATGGAACTCAAAGTTTATAGATGTTTGGGTCCTTGTGAGATGGTAACATCCCGCATCCTGTATTTGTGGTATGTTGTGGTTTGTATATTTGTATTGTTTTTGCCTCAAATATTAAGGGTTACTTGGTATGAGATGACATGTAGTAGATTAGAGGGCTTTCTACCCGCTTTTGTATCAACGTCGTGACTCTCGAGCTCGAGATGGTCCTCCACCGGGTACTAGAACCACGCGGCCTGCGTCAATGTCGTCGCCGCCGCCCGCGTCGTCGTCATCGTCAACCTCTGGCCTTGTGGGCGTGGAAGGCTTCCGCAACGGCCGGCTCTGCATGACCGCGTGACCGTTGCACCACAGCACCTAATGAGCCCGTCGTCGTTGCTGCCTGTCGGTGCCTTTCCAACTACTGCCACCGCCATCGCGATGCGTTGGTGGCCCCGCCATGATGGGCCAATGGGTAGGTCAGTGCGGGGGTAACGCAGTACGCACTTCTATCGCCAAGCTAATAATGTGGAGCAATCCATAATATGCATCGGAGCCCCATTGGTTCAACAACTCATAAAAAGGATCATCCGATGCACCTTCTCTGATCAAATGGATCTTTGGATCGTTTGCGGTTCACTCCATGGAGCACCCACCCTCGTTTTGAGTTCTAGGCGTAGCTAGCCTCGCGTCTTGACACCTCGCTCATCGGTCGAGCGAACTGATTTAGCTTTTTCATGAAACCATACCAAATCTCGCTCACAGTCTTCAAAGTGTGCAGGCGAAAGAACCAAACACCCGGCCATCCTCTGTTAACGAGGTACAATGATGTCCAACAACAGAACCAAGCAGGCTATAAACTTCATAAGTTTTTGATAGATCGACCAAGCTTAGACTTCAATCCTTAGACGCTAAGTGTTGTATCCTAGCCCTAGTCGAGGGAAAATTGGTAGCCATCCACCGTAGATTCATGCCACGTGTCCATCATAGTCATCCAATGAGTTGTGTTTTTCTTTTCAATGCTCTTCAAGGTTGTGTTTGAATTCATCATATGCTAATAGTTAGTAGGTTAATAGGTTGAAGAGTGTTTGAATGTTAATAAAAACTATCCCTTCCATTCCAAATTATGCTTTTGAATTTATTGGTTCATCAATTTTACTATGTATCTAGACATATTATTTAGCAAAAATGGATGTAAAAAAACATTAACGGAGAGTGTCCTACATTAAAGTAAATGAGTCATATCATTTCATTTGCATATCAAGATTCATTCAATGTTCTATGAACCAATGTCTTGATTCAGAGAATAAATTTGACTATGTTGCCAAACATCATTTTGAGACATAAAAATTAGCTGCTATTTCTCATTTGGTCCTAGTTAATATTACAGATTTAGCTAACAATTTATTTTAAGCTGCACCTTCCAAACAAATTATACTTGGTTCATCAATTTTACTATTCTGTAATTATATATTAAAATAGGATTAATATTTATATTCATAGATCATTGGAAATATTGATCCCCTTTTTTAACAAATTTATCTAGATTCGAGTTTTTTTTTTTTTTTTTTTTTTTACGGAGGGCAGCTATGAGCAGTTAATCGTGGGATAATGTATGACGTGGTGTCCGGTCATGCCGGCGGCGGCAAGTCCCACTCGAAAGCACCAAACCAACTGACATCCGGCCCATGAATCACATCACTAGGCGGCCCAGTCTTCCAGTGACACGAGTGCGGCTCGGCCGCCCTCCGCCCCCCACAGTCCAGTCCACAGACCAGTGCAGACTGCAGAGGCGATAGATAGATAAAGGGAGGAGCTCGACGAAGACGACCGGCGAACCAGAGGCGTAGTATATATAGGAGTAGCTGCACACACGGGCACAGTGAAATCGGAGAGGAGAAATTCCCCAAAATCGCGAGGAGAAATTTTGTTTTCCGAAGATGCCAAAGACCACCTCGTCGCCGTCTCCCACCATCTCCGCCATGAATCCCCTCCTCCCCTCCTCCACCTTCCCCAAATCACCCCACCCGCCGGACCCAAACCCTAGCTCCCCGAATCCTAGCCCCTGCAGCTACCTCCTCCACGCCGACGCCGACGACGAGGCGCTGATCCAAATCCCCGGCCACAACCCTAGCCTGGTGGGCGCCTCCTCCGCCCCCTTCGCGCTGCTGCCGTCCATCGACCCGGCCCCGCACGTCTCGTCGCAGTTCTACACCTTCAGCGCCGCCTCCTACGGGCTCATGCTGCGCTGCATCCGCGCGGGCCGCCCCGCCTCCCCGACGAGGTCCGCGGCGCCACGTCTCTCTCCGTGCTCGCCTCCTGGCGGGCGGTCTGGAAGGACCGGAACGAGGACACCGCCTACCTCACCGCGTGGAAGCGCATCCAGGACAAGCTCGCCGCGTCGCCCGACGGCCGCCACCTTCACTTCAAGTCCAACGCCGCGCAGCGCGTCTCCCACGTCGGCATGTGGAGGGACATAGTCTCGGAGGCGCACGCCGACCCCGACCTGCTCCGGCACCTCGCCTTCAAGGACACCGTCGACCGAATCAAACAGTCCTGGACCGTGGGGGCCAAATTCTACGGTATCCCAGAATCATTTATCCGTGTATGTGTTGCTTCGTGCCCCGTTTGTAAAGCTGCACCTGCTGGACAACCTGATTCCGTCATCTCATCACCCGGACGTGGGAAGCGGCGGCGCAGGTTTGAATATACTGAGACATTGGATGTGCCGGCTCGAGATGTGCCTCGTAGGCTACAGCAATTGGCTGCCAAGCACAAGGTTGTCCTTTGTATAAGGCAGAAGTATATAAGGTATAAGCCCTTCATGGCTGAGGTGAAAGATTATGCATGCCACCGCGCTGGAGTGCCCACTTCAAATAGTGGGACTGCTGCATCCTCAGCCAGTAATTCCGAGGGTAAGAAGGCGCGGGTTCTAAAGCGAGAGCCCTACCAGTCAAAGAGGTGTGGTTGTGGGTTCCGTATTCGGGCAATTGTGCCAATAGCTAATTATAATGAAAAAAGACAAGACTTTTTGTGTACTTGGAGGAGGGCACTGCAGTGTTCAAGCTTTATGCAGTGCATTCAGGGCATGAACCAGGGCCACTTGATGGCAATGCACGAATTGTTCACAGGTTGGTTGGTCATAAGGGTACTCTTGAGTTTGATCCAGACATTTATGGTGTCAGTGAGGAAGGTGATCCTACCTTTTCAACAAAGGGGATGAAGATCTTGATATTGATGACTTCGCACCAGGCGGTCTTGCAGCAAGTACGGGATCTGAGATCAGAAGTTCTCTCTTGCTAGAAGGGAAGGTGGCTAAGATGCACCCAGAATTGTTAGGGTCACTGTCCACCGAGTTGTCTGAGGTTTTGCACAGGATTAGGAAGTTTAATTTGGAGGGTAATGTCTACCAACAGGAGACATTGATGGTAGGCAATGAAGAAGTTAGGGGATGGGGATCAGGGGATGTATCTCACCAGTTAGACCAGCATGATCAAGCATTCTGCAAGGATGATGAGATGCTTGATGATGATGATACTGACTTCGGCTCAAGCCTTGGACCTATTGTCTCGTGGGATAGGATGGCAGCAGAGTGCGAGGATAGGAAGATGCTCATGGGTGATAGCCCAAAGTGTGACAAGTGGATGCTTAAGGATGATGTGGGTGACTTTGATGCGAAGAGTATTCTTAACTGTGGGGATGATGATGGTGTGGAGGATTCCAAGGTCATCAAGCCATTGATGCATGATGACACCATGGTAACTGACCCAAGTTTGGTAGGTATTCATGTAGAGGGATTTTACACTGGACCAAAATGGTATGATTCACCGGTTTTGGATTCCAGTATTGATGGAGGGGATAGCAGTTTTAGGCATGGTGGAATCGTGTGAGTTGTGATAACCACCTGGAAGGTCATGTAAATTCTGTATACTAGATGTATTTAGCTCACACCAGGTTGATCAAGTGTCTGTAGGTGGAGCTTCAGTCAAAGTAACCTGTCTGCCCTGATATATACAGGCTGCATTATCAAAGCAACTTTTGTTTTAACTTGTATATAGTCCCTGTACTGGTTATCTGCTTGCTTCAATACATTAAAGTTATGGTTTTATTGGGGCGTGCCTTAATATTTTGTCGAAGTTATTCTGTGTGGGCCTGCGTGTGAGTTTAGCAACAGTTTAGTCACAATTATATGTTAGTTTCCTCATTCCTTCACAAGGTCAAGCTAGTCTCGTTCTCACTTTGTTGCATCTGTTTTAGGAAGTGTCTATGCTTCATTATACATTCTCACTGGTTGGTTTGTGCCATTACAATTAATGCTTCCCATGTTGGGGTTACATGAAAGATGACATCTTAGGAAGTGCAGTTACATGAAAGATGATATCTTAGGAAGTGCAAAGTTAGTGTTTTGAATACGTTATTAAGATTTCAGGCTCCTTTATCCAAGCTCCAGGACATCTCCATGTCACATGTAATACTGCTCCTTCCATTCCAAATTGTAGGTTGTTTTAGTATGGTCTTAAACTTTCTAACTTTGACCATGTTTATAGAAAATATGTTGACATCTGCAACACCAAATAAATGCACTATCAAAATGTATTTCATGGTGTGGATTAAACAAAACTAATTTGAGGCTATAGAAGTTGGTCCATTTTTCTATAAATTTGGTCATAGTTAAGGAAGTTTAACTTATTATCTGACCAAACTAAAACAACTTACAGTTTGGAACAGAGAGATACTGTCTTTACAGGGTTTATGCAAGTTCTTTTGCTTCTTTTGAAAATCAACAGTGTTGTTCATACTATTTTTTTTTTATGGAATAAGATTGTGCTCATTAAAGCAAATAAGAAAGGTATATGCTTCAGTAACATTTACAGTTTTCTAGTTTCTGTATTTAGTTCATTGTGTTGCTCTGTGATCGATGTTTCTGCTGAAATTTTCTATCAATTTTGACTTTGGATAAATGTTATTTCAAGTTTGCAGTTTCAAATACATTGGATATTTCACTCTTAAGAATCTCAGGTGGGACTGAAACCCACATGTAAGTTGTGGGCTTAGGCCTACAGCATGTGGTATTTTCCAATTCTGTCACATAATTGCTATTTTGAAATGTGATGGTATACTATAAGATATGTAAATGTTTGATTCAGAACCTTGGAAAACTAACAATACAGAAAATTTCACCGATGAACTTGCATTTTCTTAACCTACAAATTGAAGAGGAATGGCAGTCTGCATAACTTTTTGTATTTCTTTGCTCCAAGGTTATTTCATTCTGCATTTTTGTGTTCGGTAAAGTAGAACCTTTTTGTCTTGGCAAGCATATACATAGTACATTGAAGAGGATGTCTTCGTTTCCTTAGTCTGATTGCATTACACCATTCCTTCGCTACTAGTCTACTACTACATGTCTCCTGTTGCTGGTGAATTTACCAGCAATATTCATGAACTATAAGTAACCAACCATTTGTTCATGACCTTCGACATGCAGTTTCATCAGCAATGTTTGTGATGTGCAGCCTTTCAGCAAGGTTATTGTTAAGCACTGACATCAGATGGTATACACCAGTTCAAGGTTAGGAGAGAACTCAGATTCAGCTCTTTCCGTATATGATATATCATTATTCAAGGGCTATATGTTTAAGTTAGCAGGTAAACTAGTGTTCGTGCTTTGGGTGTGCCAAATTTTAGCTAAAAGGCAATCAAACCAAGGCTAACAATGTAACTAGTGTTGTCTGGTTAAACAGCTAAGTATGGTATAGTATCATGATCCCTGCAAGTTTTTTTTTTTTTTTTTTTTTTTTTTTGAAATCTTGTTGGATTCAACTAGATCTATGATTTTCAGGGAGGAAATTCATAACCATACTTTATGTTCATTCCTGAACTGATTGGAGCATTCTGTTGAGGAGTCAGGATTAAGATGCTAAATCATCTGGAGATAGCTTTATGTGCCATGTAAGTTCCTTTGTTTGTTATCTGTACTATGGTCATTGACACCATTTGGAACTTTTAGTGGATTTTGAGCAGCTTTCTATAGTGATGGATGTCCCCTACAACTTAAATTATGGGAATGGAATTGATCCCATCCTTTACATGTGGGATCTAGAGGCATTCCTCCTTTACCAGTACTGATGGAAAAATGAATTATTCATTTTTTAGCTTTGCTAACATAACAACTAACTAATATAACATCATATTACTTTACCAGCTTTAAATAATTCATTTCATCATATTAGGCACAATACTCTAATCTTTTTTAGCTTCTGAGATTGCTGTCATCTATTGGTTACCCTGATGGTGTTTACTCATGTTCAGTCTGAGGAATGGGCTGTTCGTCTGATATAAATTTCTTAGGGTTGATCATAACAGTGAAATGTTGGCTTATTTCATCATGGAATAGTAGGTACTTAATGTTTAGTGAGGATGCCTAATATGTAATGTGGGGACGATGAACATCAAATAACTGCTGAAGCAGTTTTTTTTTCCTGCTTGTCAGCAGTGGAGATATGTTCTGTGGTATGGTGATTTGGTCATTAATCTTTGCTGTCAGTGAAAGGACCTTATAAAGCTGAAGTGATTTAAGGAATGGACAGGCTTCTGTTCCTTTTTGCTTCCAAGTTAATTATTCACCGCAACATTCACATTTGGACTAGGGCTGTACACTTGATTACTTGAACTTGTCATATGTCGGCAGCATGTCTTCAGTTTATTGACGCTGGGAAGTTGTAGCTGTGTTCATTTAACCTTTTTTTTTTTTTGGGTAACTTTCAATGCATAGGCTCATAAAGCACATGGTAGTCTGCATACCATGGCGCCGACCATGGAAGTGGTGCCTGGAGATATCTTTTGCTGTATTCAAGATGCAACTTCTAGTTCTGAAATCCATGTGATGGCCTATATACAATATGTCAATACAGCAAGTGTGCTATAGGATACGTACTACTTGTGATAAGCGGTAAACTTAAAAGTTTATTTAAGGAGCCCATGTGGCCATGTTAGCTACTTGCTTTGTCCTGAAAAGAAGGTAATATTGTTTTTCGATGAGTTAATAGGTTTTCAGTTTGACCGAACTTTTACAAAAAAAAAGGGGATGTCATTTATGAGTCAATATGATACTGAATATGTATCATTAGGTTAACCATAACCATGGAATATATTTTTATAATACACCTATCTGGAGTCATAAATATTAATAATATGTTTTTTTTATAAACTTAGTAAATTTAAATAAGTTTGACTCGATCTGAATCTAGAATTGCATTTTTTTAGATCTGACGAGGCACTTGTACTTATTATTGCTTTGGAGTTTGGAGTATGAGCCACTTCGATATATATGGTGCCTTGCCGAAGGTCCAAGTGAAGCTTGGCTACGACTGCTTCACTCTTTGCACAGCCGGTTGCTTTGCGGCGGGCTTCCCAGGAGATTACTGTCATGAATTTTGCGAGGATGAATGTGCTGATGAAGCCCAGAAGCATTGAATCCTGGTATGGCCTTGATCATCAGATGGTTTCCCTTTGGTCTAACTCTGTTTGTGTATTCAAATAAGACTCTGATTGTGTATCTGTGTCTCCTTTTTTTTCATGAATGTATTTGGGTCTTTGCCAGTGCCCAGTTGTGATGTTGTGTACAGTGCACCAGTATAAATGTAGGAGATAATAAGAGGTGATCAAGGTCCGCAGCAGATTAAGATTAAGATTTCCTTTGGTTGTCAGTGTTGTCATCGGCCACTTCTTTCTCTATGATATTCCCTGTTTGGTGAAGTGATGAGCCTGTTCTGTTTTCCGCTGAAGTCTATGGTTTGCCATTCCATTGTAGATCTCTGATGTTTGATTCAATGTTGCTCCGCTATGACCTCAAATTTGCATGTGTAAACTAATTACCAACCACATTGTCCATCTTCTTGTATGGTCTGGAACGAGCTCTAGATGTCACAAAAATCATGGCCAGAAACGGTGGAAGTGGTTATGCCACAAAATCATCAGAGCTGCAGAACAGTGGTAAAACTCCATCAGGCTATTACTGGTGGGTGAGTGATGTTTTGTATATTCATTGATATAAACATAAGTATTCTTTTCTTTTGCGAAATATCTAAATAACCATGGTGAAGCAATATCTTCTGCTTGTCAGCAGTGGAAAATATGGTGATCCGGTCATTCATGTTTGCTGTTCATGGAAGGGCCTGGCAAAGCTGAACTGGTGAGAGATGGGATCGGCAGGCTGCTGTTCCTTTTGCTTCAAGTTAATTATTGATGGCAATGTTAGATAGCTGCGTTACCTGCCCCAGCGTTCCTGTTTTGAGTGGACACTGACTTGAATAGTTCAGTTACCTCTGAATCGGTTAACAAGTCACATTTGGATGGATGAGGGCTGAGGTTTTTCATTTGTCGGCAACCTTTCGGCAGATTTGGTTGCCAGCTGTGATCATTGATTCATTTAACCGATTTCAGCTTTCAGATTGACAGATGAGTGCGTAGGCTTCAGTAAGCACATCGTAACAGTAACATGCATACCAGTTGATTATTGTACAACAACCATGCAAGTGGTGTCAAAATGTACTCAATGAGTAACATGGCCATCCTCTAGCACGCAGATCGTATGCATCAATCAACATAAAAGGGCAAGTGCGCTAGAGATCTTTCTTGTGGCCATGTTACCTGTATTGCCTATTACTACTATGTAGTATGGGCACGTTTGAACCATGATAATAATAGAGTAAAATGCCCCAGCAGTCTTTAAACCTGGTAGGGGTTCAGGTCCCCAAACTCACAAAATACACATCTCGTCGATCTCGATCCTTGAACTTGGTAAAGTGTGTCATCTAAGAAAATAGGTAAATAAGATCTTGAATTTATTCTCTTCTAAAGAATGAGAGAAGATCACTTCCGAAGAAAAGAAAGGATAACTTCCTGTTCTGCTTGTACATTTCCTTATATGAAAATGAAAAGGATAGGAAGAGACTCCCCTGCTAACTTCGTCTTCTTCTTTTTAAAAAAATAAAAAATAAATAAAAAGAGGAAGTTCTGATTCAGCCCGTTGTTCTCTGAAGAAAAATACGAAACCACAATTGAAGGAATTCTAAAAATCATGAAATTTGATCAAGAGATTCATAACATCATAGACAACAACTCTAACAATTTTTTTTTTTTTTCAATCGGTGGAAACCAGCTTGGTTGTTCTCTAAGATTTTTCACCAAAATAAGATCTTGGAGAAGAGGAGGGAGTTTGGTGCTGGGGTTTATCCCATCGTGTACCCATGTCCAAAGGCGCAAGAGTAACCTCAAGAACACCCAAGAAATCAGATCAATTGCAATTCTAAGAATCACCAAGAAAACATAAAAAAAATCACAAAAGACAAACCAACAAATTCAAAGAGAGGGACACAAGAAATTAATTTAACAAGATTTTCTTCACTTCAAATCAACAATAAATTATCGACACATCATATTATCAATGATGGTAGGGGTTTTACGTCCCTGATCCTCCCTTGGGTTTTGAGGCTATGAAACCATTCCGCTCGCGATTTTGGGATTAAAATTGCCCAACTATGCAGTTCAACATAGTCGTTACATAGCCCCTTTTATGTCAACATGTGTCCTCCATGTTCTCGGCCTGGCAGTCCGCCTAGTGCCTGCCATGCCTTGTCATAATTTGGTCCAATCCCAGCCTTGGCTTTGGACAACATCGTCTTTGTCACCATCTTGTATGTGATGTTTTTTTTGAACGAACAGGAGAGGTCGCAGAGACCTCTACTGAAATATTATTAAAGCGAATGAAAATAGCAGAGTTTACATGAAAGCCAAGAAAAAACTAAACTAAACAGGCCCGAGAGAAAAAGCTCAAGAGACAAAAAAGGAAACAAAAAGATAAGAAAAATTACACAACAAGCTCTAGCCATGAGTTAATCGCTGGAAAATACTTCTTGGCCATCCATAAGAGTTGCTTGAAGAAATCCAGAGACCATGGAGACAATCCGGCTGCTGCCCTCTGAAGATAAAGTCATTTCTACAGGTCCAAATACTCCAACACATAAGCATAATTATTTCCATAAAGAAGCTGACACTGAGTTGGTTTTTGAAACTTTCTAACTTGATCAGGGGATCTGGATGACTGACAACAGTTAAACCAATCAAGCTCCAGCAGTTTTTGACAAATTCACACTCAAGAATCAAATGAGTAACAGTTTCCTCAACGCTCTCAGAACATAGAAAACAATTAAAGGGAGGGATATGCATGTTCTTTCTCCTCAAAATGTTCCTTGTACTCAATCTATCCTGGATGAGCAACCAAAAGAATACTTTATGCTTATGTTGACAAGAGGATTTCCAGATCTCGTATGTGATGTTGCTCATCGATGTGTCACGTGCTAGCCATCTTGTTCGTCCTCCGGCCTCTTAATTGGTCCCTTAGTCCATGACTCCGTGTTTGGTTTTCACAGCTCTGGTCCATCAACCCATACCCCTTGCTTGATCTTTTCCAATACCGTCTAGCAATGTACTCTATTTAACACTTGCACATCTACAAGCCAAGAAACATGTTGCACAACACAGACTCACTCAACAGCTTAGTTAGTCCAAATCATGGTAGAACGAAATCAATCAAAGCTCCATCATCTCACCTTGATAACCACTCATTAGTCATTAGCTATGAGGCACATATCCACTCATTAGTCATTAATCATTTTGAAGATCCACAGCATCGCATCGCATGCCCTTGCCGATCATCATCTGCATGGCAGTATGGCGCTGGAGGAAGGGGCTCTGCTAGCGCCGACGCGCGGCAGCGTTTTGATCTGACGAATACCCCGGTACCGTCCGCATGAGCTGCATGTAATGCTAATGTTAGACTACTAGTCATTTGCGCGCGCCCATGCGCGCGGGGGCACTCGCCACACTTACATTGTGCAGTGGAACGGTATTGACAAAGAACATATATGGTAAGCAATGGTTTGTCCTAAATCGGTTGCAAGATGTGTCCTTAAATAGTTGTGAGATGTCTAACCAACACATCTACATTACACAAGACATAACATTAAAAAGCGATTACTTAGTCGTACATAGGATTGGCCATAGGTATACATAAATATCATCTAAAGTTTAAATGATCCAACCTTTGCAATTGTGTGACAAACAAAATAAAGTTAAGATACGATAGAATGAATTTGACCAATAGACTCGACGGCACATTGTTTTGATCTAATAGGTCAATATGAAGTAACATGTTACAGGAGACATTGTTCTCAATACATAACAGATATGATAGCAAAGACCATAAACTCTCAATTTTAGCATCTCAAGATCAATAACCAGATTATGGCAACAGATAGATGTCAAGCAAGTTGCAGGATACAAAATCTTGATGAAATAAAAATACTGACTACATGGTTCACAATAATACCCCCAAGACGTGCTATGAATCATCTACTTGCTGAAAGACAGCAGCCCATGTGCACTGATCTCTCTAGGAGCAGGTTAAAAAAAAAAAGAGAGAAGACATAGCTAGCTAGACAGGGGCAACAAAAGGACATCGCAAATCAGCACTATTTAACAAGGCGAGGGGGCAAGGGTTGCTCCATTGATAGAGATCTCAGCCCTAAGCGGGAAGCGCGAGCATCGCCCGGACTGAAGCCTCCAAAAGAGACAACAATTCAGCACGCACGTCACGTTCAGCAAGGATTTCAATGGAGAACAGATGTTTATTTCTTGGGCATGCCTTCTTTTGAGCTAGAAACACGGAAGCAAAATAAGTAATGGATCGAGCAAAGAAGATGCATACTTGGCGGGCATCTTTTCCAATTACTCTACAATTATATATGGACACCAGGAAATTAAGCAGAAGCAAAAGCAACTTCAAAATGCAATTACTACTTTCAAAGTGGACCTAATTTAAAGGTTTAGTCCCAGACAACAAAAGGTAGTCATAGAGCAATCAAATAAGAAGGACAACAAGTAATTGTTTTTTTTTTCATCTAGGATGAGAAACGTTTTTGGTAATCTTCACATTCATTTGTAAAGCATCATCGGTCTATTCTTATCAGTGCACAAGGCACAAAGCCACCTTTCACAATCTATTCTTGAGTTAATTAAATATACTAACCAAGATGCACAAGACAAACTTACAATGCCACTTTGGATAGAACCATTCAACTTTCATTTAGGTTTTTCTTGCACCATTGGGAAACACCCAACTATCATCTTGGTTTTCAAAGGACATAACCTGAATTCTTTAGCTTCCAAAGAACAAAAGAAATGATAAATCAACAAATTAATTGCAACACGGGAATAGAAACACTGTGGTGTAGCTACAAAATATCTCCCATACATGTAGTGGCAAAGCATCCCGAATAGAGATAGATGAAACAATCAATTGAGATTTACGTCACGTAGTTCACTCATATTGTCAGGCTAGAAATTTGTTTTTGAGCTTCCACCAAACATCAATCAGTGGCGAGGGGCAAAATGTAAATGACATATCATAATAAAAATTTGTAGAGTAATTGTTGCTTTTAGGTTATTAGCTATAGAGAAGCAACAAAAAAGAAGAAAAGAGGAATGTTATTTTCCAAAGAATCTTTGTATGCTCGGTATGAAGCCCTACTCATTTTTTTTTCTCTGTATAGAGCAGCCAATGTAAATTAAATCTAAAACAAATTATGGATAGCTTACAATAGCTCATTTAATTGGAAGTTGCATACCATAGAAGGGGCTTACCAGGCACTATATAAAAACCTAGCGTAGAGATTTACACTTCTGTAGCTCTAGCTCATAATAGCCAAAAGCTTGGTCAACTGAGGCAATGGCAAATGAGAATGGTAAATTGGAAACTGGTACCTCAGTATAGTAGGGCTTTAAAAACTTGGCAGCTCAAATAAGCAAGCATAGGAGTCAAAAAAAACAAAAAATGCAATTTTTGAAATTACTCGAACCCCTCACCTTTGTTCAGTGGCTCTTATTCAGCGGCATTGCCATTTTATTTTGCATTTTGGAATACATGATTTCCTAATGCTGACTCTCAGCTACAGCAGGAGGAAAAGATCCATCTAGCTCTAGTGCTCTATATTGGGTACTGCTCTTATTGAGCAGCAATGCCCTTTTATTTTGCATTTTGGATAGGAAAAGATCTATCTCCACCATTGGCTGAAGTGCAGAGCCAACCATGCAAAAAGAGTTTAAGCGCACATTGCAGTTGAAGAAACCCAAAAGAGCATAGCACACTAATGTCTTAAAAGATTTGTGCACACAGGTATATGTATGTATATAGGTAGAGTAAATGTGTGAATACCTTGCATGCACCGAGGCTGTCTTCCATAGCAGGTGCCCAGTCTGAAAATAGATACAACTGGTAAGAAATCAAACATGTGCAAATTAGTAATTACTCCCAAAAGCATCATCAACACAAACCATCCAGTCAAGAAGCCTAGCACCCACCCAGACTTGTAGCCAACATTTGCGAGGCAAAACCTTAGCCTTGGCATCATGGCAAAGAAGCCCACGCCGGGTACTGTAACATCCCAGATGTTAATATACAATTAAAATATTGATCATGTCATCATTAAGCATAAACATTAAGCATCATGACATATATGCATTTTATATTTTATTCATAGCATTTATATGTTGCATATGTTGATTAAATTATTTTTCTGTGTTGTTAAATGGCGCTTCTGTTTTGATGTTTGAATGGTGATTTATTCACTATTTAAATATCAAGTTTGTTAATTGATTATTTTATAGGCTTTAATTTGATTTTTTTTATAAATTCAGGAAATTCCTATTTTCAAATCTATTGAGAATTTGGTGATGGTTCCAAAAGCAAAAAGTGTAGTTCTCGTTATTTTGAGCAAGTTTTTATTTTGAAAGTTTTTCAAGTTTCAATTTAAATTTGGGAGATATTGAAAGAAGAAGAGAGGAAGATGCATCAGTACACAGAGAAACAGCCGTAGCTACACATACGTGCTTGCCTGCTTGTTTGCCGTCGACGTGATCGAATTGGCCAGCTCTGGCGTCCCTCGCATCTGGCCACGTCTTTGTCCGCGTGGCCGAGTTCACGAAGGTGCTGGCCACCTCTTCATCCCTTCCATCAGACTCGCTGGCTCTCGACTCTCTCGCCGACCGACCTCTCGTTCTTAGCCATGGCAGCCAGCAACAGCGGCACCTGCCGCCCCCCATCTCTTGCTCGCCGCCGTCGCGCCGGGTCGGCGCTCAACCCACTGCTCCTCCCTTGTTCCTCCAACCGTGTCGACGCCCGTTTGCAGTGGGCGGCAGCATGGCTTCGCCTTTACCTGCTGCGTGCGGTCGGGCCGTTGGGGGCGCCTCCACCGGGTCGGCACTGGGCGGGGGAGCACGCGGAGTCCAGCGCGTCGCGGCGCCCTCAACCGTCAGTCGACCCAGCCGGGCCGGAGCCGCCCGTTGGCCCGGGGGAGGCGTGGGCGATCGCTTCGCGCTTACCGCCGCTGAGCATGCTCCACGAGGGCGCTGCACGCCGGGCCGCCGCCGCCGCGCACGGCGAGAGCGCTGAGAGAGCGCCGCCGCCGCCGCCGCGCCCGGCTGCGCGGCAGCCCACGCGCCGACGCCACTTGTCGCCGGGCGGCCCCGCCCCGCCGGGAGGGTCGCTCGCCCGCGCCGCCAGGCCGTGGCAGAGGAGGAAGGAAGGGCCGCCATCGGGCGCCTGCGGCGCCGCCCGCCACGACGCCCTTTGCCGTCGCGGCATTGGGAGAGGAGAGGCGGCCGTGGGAGGATAGGGTTAGGGTTTGAGGGGAGCCATTATATATTGGCGTGAGGAGGTAGGAGAACCGTTGATCTTGGTCGGACGGGCCAAAAAAATTCGCCCGGCGTGGCCACCTTCGGTGGCTTCTTGCCCACAACAAATTTACTCTT
>JADLZK010005853.1:0-96677 GCA_015847255.1 Hyparrhenia diplandra
AGTGATATATAACTATCTGAAATAAACAGGTAATTTCCTACAAAAGCGTCTACGACAAACAAGTACTACTGTGTGAAGATATATCTGACTGTGTTATGATCTGCCAATAAAATGAAAATGTAGTACTATAGCAGAGTGCCTGGTCCTTCACTCCAAGCTGTGAAAGCTATTTTGGAAGTGGTCTGATAAAGCTGCAGAAATCACACAACCTTACGGGAATGAAAGAGGTACTACAGCACCATCCAATGGTATATTGTCCTTACTGCAAAAGAAACAGTGAAAAGTTAGAAATATTATAAGAGTAATCATTTTTATTATTTAGATTAGCTACAGAAACATGATCCACAGGGTGTTCAATGTTTCAGACTCGAGAATCTAAAACACCTATTGTTAGAGGAGTCAAGGGCCTATTGGGCCCTAACCCATTAAGGCTAATTGGTAGCTTGCTTAGGGGCCAAGTCAACCCTTTCTATATAATGAGAGGGGATGTATCAATCTAAGGGAAGGAAGAGATTAAGAAGGAAAACCCTTCTCTCTCTTGCCGCCGTGGCAGCCCCGCCGGCCGCGTTCCCCCGGGCTCCAAACCCTAGCCGCCGGTCTCCGGGCTGGCCCCCTCACCACGCGAGCACGCGGGTACTGTAGCAGCATCAGCCCCTCAACCATCCTCTCAACCCCTCAGCCCATCCACATCCATAACATCTGGTATTGGAGCTCTTTGGTTCGATCTCCACCATGCAGCCCGGCTGCATCCCCTCCGATGCCCTGGAACTGTTCTTCGAGTTCCCGGCTCGATCTCGCACCGACACCTCCATCACCCGCGTTCGGCATGGCGGCGACGATGCCGCCATTCCATTGGCGCCCGACGGCGTGTCGGGCGGGCCCCGTCACCACAAACGGCAGCTTGACGGCGGTCATCATCAGTATCGCGGCTGCAACCTTGGGCAACGATGAGGCGGGGAGATCCGCTAGGCGTTGATCGCCCCTCCGCCGCCGCACCGCCCTCACCAGCCCCGATCCACAGCCGGCGCGGCTGGGGCCGCCCGCTCCGCCCTACGCCACCTCCATCAACGCTGAGCGGATCCACCATGGAGGTGAGGAGCTGCGGCAGATCGAGCAGCCGGCGGGCCTCCACGCACGGGACGGCGGCGTAGATGCGGACCTGTCCGCAGATGCAGCCGTGTGTCTGCAGGCGCGGCGCTGACCGCCTCGCCGGCGACGTCTTCAGGAGGTGCGCCGGCAGCTGAGGGTCGGGCGCGGTCGTGGGGGGCCAACCGCCGCACCGCCAATCAGCCGCCCGCAACGCGCGCGCAAAGGGTGCTCGTCGGCGCCCGCGGGGTCGCCGCTGCCCCAGGTGTCGCGCGTCCAGCACCTCCGCGTCGGTCGTCCGCCGTCCACCTCGCCGGCGGCCTCGCCTCAACCGCGTGCGGCTCTGCGTCGGTTCTGCCCGCCACAAAGCTCGCCAACCGGCCGCCCCAGCCCTCCTCGTTGGTCGCGACACGGGGCTCGACGGCGACCACGGCCGCCAGCGCCGCCACGGTCGCTCTGCGTCACGCCCTCCGCCCCCGCCGCTGCGGTGGTGGCGGCGCTCGTCCGACCCATGGAGCACGCCCAAGGTTATGGGCCTCTGGTGGGCCAGGTTGGTTCTTGCGCCGGTGGATTCTTCGGTGGGCTGCCTATGATGGCCCATTTTTAGCAGCTGACGTGGGATCCAGGGGGCGCACGTGCGATCGGGTACGAAAGGCCTACACGCTCGAGTCCACAATAAAGAAATTGAGTCCATTTCGGGATCGCGAATAATCTAATAAGCCAAGATGTAAAAGTCTTATTTTTAGGTGTTAGGATTGTGTCTACTGGAGTCATTATTAGCGTCATTGTTAGGTCACAGCTCGAGGACGAGCTGCATGTCCAGGTGGGGTGTAGTGTTAGAGGAGTCAAGGGCCTATTGGGCTCCTCTAACACCTATATGTTGATCCCCACTAGGGGCTAAATTAGGAATTCTCAGCGTTCCTCATTGGTCCACATCATCCACCATCCACTTGACCTTGCATGCATAAATGGAAAAATTAATCACGCATCCATTCAGTTACCGAACTCCACCTCTCAATTCCTAACGTAGGTGACCAATCTTCAGTTACCGAACTCGATCTACCTCCCCACTTCCTATCGCAGGTGACCTTTCAAATTCATCTCAATATCAGACGTGGACAAAACAGATAAAGCCATCCAATCATCTTCTGAGATTCCTTGATCTTCCACTAGCCACGGTAGATCATTATTACTCCACCACTAATCATTCCATCCACAAATCTCTGATCCTTCCTTTCAGCTTCTGCCTAATCTACCTCCCTATAAATTGCTTCACGGGCATTCAAGCCATGCCACTCGCCAAGTCCGTGGACACCAGTAGCACAACCACTTGCTATCATTTTACAGTTTAGACGTGTCGTCCAACTCGCCAGCCTGCTTGCATCTTCATCTCTGCGACTTTGCCGGTGCTGTTGGCCTCCACTCTGAGCTAGCTGCTCCTATGTTTAAGCTTCCTATTTTCTCTGATTGCCAAGAGCTTATTGTTTTGGATTTTTTTTCAGGTTGTGGTTCAGCTCGAAAAGTGTTGTACGTTTTACCAGCCATATTACTATATGTCCGGACTCTTAGCTAGCTGCTGGACATACACAAGCTCTCATCTCTTAATTTTCTTATTTACATTTGATAAGCACATGCATCTTTATTTTTTCCCTTGCTACTCGCATTTACCTCGATCTCTGAATTTATTTAGTTACAAGATTGGATGAGCATACACAACTTCTACCACATGTGCGTGTGATTCGAGAGAATGAATAGTAATGTTGTTGTTTTTTCTACCATATGCAGAATATTGTGATGCACACATACAAGCTTCTCACAAATTTCTGTCTAAAGGTTGTGATCAGTAGATTGACCATGATCCATTGTAAATGAGAACTTCATTATTAATCCTTCATGAAGATCATGTGCATGTATCATCTCTTCTGGGCATATTTATTTGCTTTGCTATCATACATCTATACATATACATCTTCCAATTCTTAGCAACCACAATTCTAACCTATTTATATTCTTACTTCATACCAAGGCAACGCTGGAATTCCCCTAGTATTTTTTATTTATATAATCTCTAGTGATTAGTGAGCAATAATAAAAATAGTAGTGAGAACTATGCGATGTTTTTTATTGAGGTAAGTGTTGGTATTTCTTAGCGTTATGTAATAGTCCGCAAGCGCACGAAATTACTGTTGTAGCATCACCGGTGGTATTCGTGGTATCATATTTTCACATGGAATGTAGATATCTCTTCGAGCTAATTCATCTAGGACAACACAAAGGTAGCTGATAAGGGTAGAGAAGGATTCCTATGGCTTTGGGTCTAAGGTTTAGATAAACTCTAATCATCCCGCTACCGGCACCGCTTATACCCGGTCAGCCGTAAATTTTGGCCTATAGTCAGACGCCGAACACCGACATGGGGGATTACAAGGGACGGACAGGGCTGTCACCACCTGCCTCCTACCATCTCAATCGCATACGAGTTCGAGGCAAACGAAGGTAGCCTCTAGCCTAGACACCATGTCTACGCTTATGACTACTACTCTAGAATGATATCAAGGGTGACCCGACCGGGCGAGGCCCTTCTACCAAAGCATCCACCGCAAGGGCGGACGATTTAACCCGCAAACAATTAGAAACAAAGCTTAGCTAATTCATAGACTTAATAACCAAAGGAAACACAAACGCTTACTATGATACCCGTTGAGGTACAAAGCTGATGTTCGCCGAGGTACAAGTTGGGGAGACACCGACAAGTCCGGCGCTTCCCCGAGTTCTTCCTCACATCTCTTCCGAGAAATATACTAGAGCTAGCTACTAGGCCTTGACCCATGACGTGGAAATGCTCTTGCTCAAGATTGTGCTCTAATGTGTGTGTTATTGTCGAATGAGGGGAGAGCATCTCCATTTATAGGTAGAGGAAAGGGGCCTTGAAAGAGGGAGGTTCACCTCATTCCTAGGGAGAGCAAGGGTTCTCCCTAGTTCGAGGGGACAAACCGCTTGCACAAGCATGCAACCGCCCCTCCACGCTGGGAGAATTGTGAGTCCAAATTTGGGCGCGAATGGCGATTTTTCAGGTCCGGCCAAACCCATGGCGCGGCCGCGCCCAAATTGGCGTTGTTGGCCTCATTTTGGTAGCACGTAAGCCTCGTCATTAGCTTTCCAACGAAGTCTTGTGCGACGTAAAACGGACTCAGATGAGAAATTTATGCCCAAAATACTCTAGGGTGCCCAAAGCAGTCCAAACTGGACCCGAACTCGAGTTGGGCCTCCACTTCTTGGTCTTGATTGACATGATTTGGCTTGTTTTCCTTCCCTTGACAAAGCGTAGTCCCACGGTGCACTTTTTGGTTTTTATTTGGTGCACTTTTACCTGTTTCTACATTTATATCTGCAAAACATATTTTCTTCGAATACAAGTGGAACTAGGTTAAAAGTTTGCAGGCGTGCACCAAGTATTACACACTTATTGTTTGCCGATGATAGCCCGCTTTTCTTTCGCGGCAAACATGGAGCAGACAGGGGCTGTCAAATAGTTGTTGTCAGTGTTCAAAGGTGTACTGGACAATTGCTCAGTCCCTAGCAAATGTTCCTTACTGATGAATGAAACATGCGATGTGTTGTTCGTGGTCAAGTGCGGATCTGTTGGGAGTACAACGTGTTGATTTTGAGGCAAAATACTTGGGACTTCCCACGCCCATGGCCGGATGAAGAGAGGTGCTTTTCAGCCACCGGAGGAACGATTTCATAAACGTATGACAACCTGGGATGAGAGGGATTTATTTGCTGCTGCAAAAGAAATTCTCATTAAATCAGTTGCACAAGCTTTGCCTAATTATGTTATGAGTGTTTTCAAACCGCCACTCACCCTATGTGATGACTTGATGCGCATATCGAAGGTATTGCTAGGGCTCTAATGATGGACACCGAAGGTTCAATGGATTCCTTTGGGGAGAAATGATCGTGTCGAAGGGTTTTGGAGGTATGGGATTCAGAGACCTTTCGCCTTGTTAATCAAGCTTTATTAGCCAAGCAGGCTTGAGGTTGGTGTTTTATCCTGACAGCATGTGTGCTAGAGTTTTGAAGGAAAAATATTTTCCGAATGGCAACCTTCTGATACCGTTACAGCGGGAGATGCATCTCCTACTTGGCGGGGGTATTGAACATGGTCTTGATCTGCTAAAAACATGGCGTGGTGTATAGAGTCGGTGATGGTAAAAGCATCCGCATCTGGCGAGATAACTGGATGCCAAGGGCACATGGGATGAAACCCGTTGGTAGCTCTCGACCATGCAGACTTAGGTGGGTGTCCCATCTTATTGATGCTGAGTCGGGAACCTGGGATGAAACTATGGTCCAAGGTATTTCTATGCTTGTGATGCGGAGCAAATTTTCAAGTTAAAAATCCCCCGCAATGGGTGTGAGGATTATGTTGCATGGCATTTTGAAAAGAGTGGTTTGTTTTCTGTCAAAAGTGCATATCGGTTAGCAATAAGAAGGGAACATGGCGAAGGGGCTATCGGGAGTAGTTCTACCCCGCTGGACGGAAGGAAAGTATGGAAGACATTATGGGCTGCTGAAGTACCTGAAAAAGTAAAGGTTTTTTCTTGAAAATTGCAAATAATGGTATTCCTACACAGGCCAATAAATGTTATCGCCATCTCTCAATCCGTTGCTTGTGAGTTATGTGAATTCTAGAGAGAAGATTGTTTTCATGCCTGTGTGCAATGCCCCCATGCTGCCGCCCCTCAGGCTGGCCATGAGAGGTCACTGGATGTTGCCAAAGGAAGAAGTGTTCAGCTATACAGGTCCTGACTGGCTACTTGTGCTCCTAAATCAATGTCCTGTAGAAGTTGTATCCAATGTGCTAATGATTTTGTGGAGGGCTTGAGTGTGCGGAATGGGATATTACGTGCAAATCAACAACTCTCTATTGACAGTTTAGTTATCTTTCTCACTAGATATATGGACTCCTATAGGCTGGTGTAAAAAAGAAGAATAAGCTGCCAGATGTTAAAGGCAAGCAAAGCATTACTGTTGAGAGGGGTTGTCCTTCCAGGAAGACCAGGCAAGGTAAAACACGTTGGGTTCCTCCTGATCCGGGCATTCTGAAACTGAATGTTGATGGGGCTTATCTTCTAGATTGTGGCAAAGCAGCTTTGGGAGTTATTATAAGAAATCATGATGGCCATGTACAGCTAGCAGCTTGGCGCCTTCTTTTCCATTGCAGGGATGCCGAGGAAGCGGAGGCAGCGGCGTGTCGAGAAGGAATTGTCATGGCAGCTCGATGGTCTGATACTCCTTTAATTCTTGAAACTGATAGTGTTGTGGTGGCTGGAAGATTGAGGAACGAGGATCATGATCGCCGGTGAATTGGCGATTATACAGGAGGCACGCCGTGATTTAGACAATTTGTCAAGTATACAGGTGGTTAATATTAGTAGAAATCAGAATAGTGTTGCTCATGAGCTTGTTCATTATGCTATTAGGTCAGGTAGTAGTCAGGTTTACTTTAGTTCTTTTCCAAGTTTTGTTTTGTCTTTGGCTTGTAATGATACTCCTTGATTATTAATAAAGTTTATATTTTCGCAAAAAAAAGTGGAACTAGGTTAATAGCAAAAAGTTTATGTGACATAAGTGTGATAGTCCTCGTGTTTTAGAGATAAGTTGGCGGTATACAATGATCGATTTTAACCGCCAACAGGAAGGCGCGCCATAATTTTATTCATTAATTATCTATAAATAGTTATGAATTATCTATTTTATTTAGGCAAGAATTGTGGGTGTCTTCGCCGCCGTGGTTACTCTACCGGTGAGGATGGGCGCCAAGACTAAAAACTTAAGGGCAAGTGAAAAAGAGATCATGGGAAAGCTCTCAAGTATTCAACTGCATATTCGTCGGCTTGAGAAAATTGTCATAAACCATGCAAATTTACACCTTTAATTAAAATGGTTATTTTTTTTATCTTAATCACAGGCTTGAGATGAGGTCTAAGCTGAAGAAACAAGTGAGGATGCTACCCCTTTGGTTTTTCAGTTGGCTATTCGGTATCGTCTTTGCGTGCTATCTTGTTGTGGAGGTGGTGGTATCTTGGGTGGCAGAGATAGCATCGAGGAATTCATTAAGTTAGCAAAAGAACTTAAAGATGTGGCAAATGAAGTAGGTGAGGAAAAAAAATAATGAAATGACGCTGAGCTAACCACAATAATCACTAAAACCATAATTGATATGTTTTTTTAGCAATCACAGAGCTTTTCATTGATTCATCACGACATGATTACAATCCGCGACCGCCAGTTCTACTACCCCAATCGGGGATAGTATCTAACCGTAAGAAAGAGTGTTCGGTAGCCAAAACGACCAAAGAGGCACAATAAACCATAATTGATTATGTTGGGGGCAGGTAAAGACTAGCATTTTAGATGCGCTTTTAGAGAGCTACAAATGAGTAAAGGGCCAAAGGTACTCTCCACCTTCCTCCTCCGCTTCTTTTATAGGGGAGGTAGGAGGAGAGTTTTCATTCTTTCCCTTGGTAGGGCCTCATATATTTACAAGAGCGTTTTTTAGGTGCTACCAATGGACCCTAGTACACGAAGAAAAAAGCCGCGCCCTAAGCTTTGTAATTGGTCTAGTGTGTAAGAATGCAAATGAGTAAAGAACAATTGAGTATTAGGAAAATCACTTAGGGCAAGAGATAATAAGATTTAGCCCTATGGTTCGGGGTTGCTTTGCAGCAACCTACATTGATGTCGCGACAAGTTTTAGTGTGATGGTTTGCACATCAATAAGCTACTCAAATTTGACACACAACCTAGATGCCACAAGAATCAATCAATAATGAGTACACCAACTAGCCATGAGCATTAGAATCACGCTTTATGATCTTCTAGTGAGCATAATCCCCTCATAATCAACTTGATTGGAGCCATTGCATAATCACCAAGTGAATAGTGCTCAATGATCCTCCCACATATAGTTATCTAGGTGATGGCAACAACCAATAATAACAAGAAATCCAAGGCTAAACAACAAACTAGTGTCACAAGACACAAATCAACTAAGCAAATGCACTAAATCTCTCTCAATCTCACCTTGGATCAAATAACTTGAAAAAGGAGATGTGTAGTAGGTGTTCTTGAGATGTCACACAAGTGTTTGGATCAATTAGAATGCCAAGTGAAACCTCAAGAGGCCAACTACCCACTATATAGAGGGCTCTAAAAAAAAACCGGGTTAGCTAGAAACACTAGAACAAGCATTACACAATCGGATGACTCGGGTTCAATCTAGAATTTAAACTTCTAGCCACTTCTTCCGGTGCCAACTAAAGTACACCCACCGATAAATGCTGTGAATCCCCATGTGCTTGGCCAATTAAATTTAGTTGTTGGAATCCCCAACAACTTTATCCTCTTCTCATGTGACTTTGATGAGGGGCACCCGATAAATCAGATGGCCCTCAAACCCTTCTATATAGTAGCCACCGAGAGCTCCTAGCCTTTAGCAGAGAAACTCTATTGATGAGCATCGAAATTTTGGTGCCACTATATACTCAAACTCTAGGTTACCACATCCTCCTGTTGTTTAGTGGGTGACCATCGTATAAATTCGGTGGCAAACCCTAGCCTCGGTTAAGTCCGCACAAGGCACCCTATACATAGCGCTTTCTCTAGTGAGTCACCCTCGGGGCACTAGATAAACTGGTGAGTGTAGAAACCATACATTAAATTCCATTTTTCAAAGACGTGTCAAATCCGTTGAATCCAATATGTTCAAGCACGAACTTCTTCACCTCAATCGTTGAGTTAGATTTTTGAAAATATTTTTTCACTTGCATCTCACCATGTCACAAGTTCCACCTCAACTCAAACTCTAGGTTACCACATCCTCCGGTGTTGTTTAGTGGGTGACCATCGTATAAATTCGGTGGCAAAACCCTAGCCTCTAAGTTAAGTCGCACAAAGGCACCCTATACATAGCGCTTTCTCTAGTGAGTCACCCTCGGGGGCACTAGATAAATCCGTGAGTGTAGAAACCATACATTAAATTCCATCTTTCAAAAACGTGTCAAATCCGTTGAATCCAATATGTTCAAGCACGAACTTCTTCACCTCAATCGTTGAGTTAGATTTTTGAAAATATTTTTTCACTTGCATCTCACCATGTCACAAGTTCCACCTCATGGTTTATAAACGACTATCTATCATAAACCCTAGCATATGTATATCTTTGTCTTGGGTTTTGGCCCTCATGGCTTGATCTTCATCTCCATCACCACCTAGCCTTGCTCACCATCATCATGTGGATTCTAGCTTAATCACAACTCGGTGAAAGCATTAGCCCACTAGTTGTCACTTAGCACCCAAACAAAACTTAGGGTTTGCATTATGATGGTATATACCGATAAGGGCGTTGTCCCGATCTTCACGACATAGGATCCGATCTTGATAACTAGTCAAGAACGGCCGATAACAAGCTACAAGCAGCAATAACTAGTGCAACCCGACGACACGCACAAGGAGCCAACCACCATCTCTTCTACGGCAGCCTGAACCAAGGATTCGCCCAATCACACACTCGAAGAACCAACCCCACGCAACCTGGACACGAAAAGACCAAGAGCACGGATTGGGTGTCGATGACGCGGCCGCTTCAGAATCTCCGCCAAGGAAAACACAAGAGCAAGGGATAGAGATTTCTCTCAAGTTTTGGTAGCACTCGCTTGAACAAAGGGTTCTGGTTTTGATTATCAAAAGTCCAACATTGCTATGAAACAAAGGGGGTATTTATACTAGCAACAGCCCTGCTAGATAGGTGTGAATTCGAGATAGAAATGAAGAGTCTAAGTAGATGAAAAGTCCTCCACTTAACTGACTTGAAGTGGTCTTGGGCGGCTGTTGATCTTCTCGAGCAGTCTTCGAATTCGCCATAACTTTTATTGGGAAGTGGAAAATACGAACAGTTGGATGCGTTGGAAATCTAACTTGAAGATCTTTCCAACCACGTATGCCATGCACCATGACACTTTGTAGAATGGTACAGTTTTGCACTCGAACTTGGATTTGATGTTGACTGTTGAGCCCTGAGTAGTATGCACTTAAACTGGTCGGACGCACAGACTAGGAATGGAAACTGGTCGGGGCTAGTGGCAGTGGAAACTAGACTTGAGGAGCTTTCCAACAAGTGCTCATTCACATTCATAGCTTTTGAGGTTCAAAAGTTATGAACGTTTCTTGAACTGGTCCGCTTTTGACCCAAACTGGTCCGTTTTTTGTTGAGGTAGTCAGTTCTTGCTGAAGTGGTCCGTTTCATCTTCTTGTTCACTTGTATACCTAAGTACAACCAAAGTAGAGCACTTAGGTAGTATAACATTCATAGAATTATTGAAGTTAAAATCAGTTAGGAAATGAATTCACCCGCTCTTGTAATTTCTTAGCACTTTTACTTGTTAATGGTCCACGGTTTGCATCTTCAATGTTGGATGGTGAAGGATTGACACTTGAGGAAGCATGTATGGTTGGGATGTCCTCATCAATACCTCTCCTACACCATGTTTCAAATGTTCCGACAATTTTCAATTATTTCCTAGGAGCTATACTCCACTATTTCAGTTCAAAAAACAATTCTAAATTTAATTGTTCCAATTTTACGCCTAATATGTTTCATGATAGTTCATTCTTCTTGGTCCGACGGTACATTGGATTGCTCAATGAGTATATATTTAAGTTTTCAAACAATATATTTAGTTAGTCGGATACAAGATACTATTGTGAATTGTTTTTATACTACATTTTAAATTGTTCATATGTAGTAGTACATTTTGTTGTTGTAATACTACATTTTCGATGTTCAAATATCATTTCGAATTTTTCATCTATTTTTTTAAAGTATCCATAATTTTTCATGTATATTAAAATATATTCTCGTATTTGGGTTTTTATCTGATATATGTCACCTTTTTTGTTGAGATGTTACTTGTTCCTCTTTGTGCTGTATTTATTAGCAGTAGCAAATATGCCCGCAGGCGTTGCCACGGAGAAAATAATTATCAATCATCAATGAAAGATAAGGATAAGAAAAGCTATATTTTTTTTTCTCTATAAGCATGAAGCAAAAACCAATCCGTGTGTTGCAAACCGGAGAAAATGATTAATTTTTATGGAAGGCAAACTACATTTTTAGTCTCTAAAGTTTTAAGTGATCACAGGAAGTTGATACCCATTTGTTTATGTTTCTATTTTGCATAAATCTCCGTGTATTTTAAGTTTTCTTTGTAGGCTTACTCCTCCGTGTGTTCGGAGGGCACAGCGGCATGCAGGGCGGGCAATGCAAACACAGGACAGGGCCTGGAGCCTGCTGCCTACGTGCGTGTGCAGTGGCACGGATCCCCGCTGTATACTGCTACATGTTTACTGTACAGGTTTCGCTTGTGAGGTAGGCCAATCGACTACAAGCATGAACGGGCGGACACGATGAGCATGAGTTGCGGACTGCTAGCGCCTGCGTGCATCTGCATGGGACAGCGGGTGAAGGCAGCGTGTTGAGCACCGCGGTGAGCGCGACCAACAAGCTTAGGTGGCTAGCTAGCAACGCCGAGGCGCCAGACGCCTGGCCGACCGCGGCCGCACGGTCCACCACGCCGTTGCTGTATGCGTACGACGGTGCACACAGTCAGGCAGGAGACAGACCTTGAGGGGTGACCATGAGGCAGAGTCATCTGCGATAACGATAGGAGAGGGCAGGGGCCGAAGAAACAAGAGGTGAAAAAGAAACGAGAGTGCGAGACCGAGCTGGATTTGGATTGGCGCAGGCAGGCAAAAGAAAAAAAAAAAGCTGAAAGGAAAAATTTCTCTTTATTAGTAGGTAGGTATAATATAATATAGATATAGATATGCTATATATAAGGAAAAAAAGTAACAGCAGATTGGTACATCGCCACCTGCATATACAGGCCCAGTCCACTGAAATGACTTTTTTTATATAATAAAAAGGCCCGTGAAGTTTTTTAGGATACACGCGGGAGGCTGGTGCCGCCGCGGGCCCAGGCGAGCTCCAATCGCGTTGTATATCTTGTGCTAGTTAATTTCTTGACGTTTAGCTCAAAAAAAAAAAAAAAAAAAAGAGCCTACGAAGCAACAGGCCAACCAACGGGACCGTAGCCTTAACAGTGTGCCTACATATAACATATAATGCATGGAGCCATGGACCTGAACGTGCTATGTGTGTACTCCCACATCATGCGCGTTGGCACGTACGCACACGCCGTTGCATGGATCTATACTGGAGTGCTGGAAGGAATGGAATCCTATGTACAACAATAAGTGACTAGTGATTTTGCGCGCCCGCGCGCGCCATACATATTCAACCGCATTTTGTTTGATTTGTCAAAAGATGTAGAGATGGACTTGTCCGAAAGCCGAGCTCTAAAGCTGAGAAACGTGTTGCGATAACAAAACACGCAAAACAGATTCAGATGCAAGCACCATACCAAAGAGCTTTGTTCAAACAGCTTGAGTAAAACTAAAGCAATTGAAATGATATCCTCATCAGCAAAAATTTCGGTAGAAGGAAAACAAATTTAAATGTGCTTAATCGCAAAAAGATTGCATGTTTCTAAAACAAATCAAGAGTTCACAATATTTTCCTAGACACACGTTTAACCAAGCAGCTTTTGAGCGTGGACAAACGTGTCCGGTTCACCAGCATGAGCTGAGCTCATCAGAAGAGCAGTAGCATACACAACACATATAGACTAAATAGGAGCCACATTTGGCTACCCAGAATTTAAGTTCATGCCTGAACTCGCACCCAAAGTTACTAAACACCATGAGGCCACAACTCACTTCACTAACAAGCTACCACATCAACAGGAGGCAAAAGTCTTCGGATGGCTAGATGGATAAGTCCCACCCGGTCAAAAGTCAGTAACCAAGCACCGAGATCCTAAGACGCAGACAGATGACCTGTGATTAAAAGCACCATAATGAGTATAATGAATCTGCAAGTTTGGTCTAAAAGGAGCAGCGTGCAATATAACATAATTTACCTTGGCTAACCACTTTCTGCGCCAGCATCCAGCTGATAGAAGATCCAGCAGTACAGCCCTGGACACCGATCAAAACAAAAAAATCGGTATAGTACACAGACTAAGTTGATGTGGGTGTTGTTCTAAGCATCTGTCTGAGCTCGTACTCTGATTGGGTCCTGTAATGAGGAAGCACACAGGGCTCGCTGGGACACATCACTTGTTTCGTCAGCACCGCGTTTTTATGAATTTTAGGCCTTGTATATGATAAGCTAAGCCATGTTTTAGTGACCAGGCAAACCAATTTCATTGAATCAAAACACGTAATGGTAGAAAAGCATTGACTATTTTTAACCCCCACCTAGGATGATCGAGGGAAAAAAAACGCTAACGACAGATATAGAGGAATTACAAATAAGAAGCATATACATAAAAAACAGAACAAATATCCATGCCAACAACAGCACTAATGATAGCAAAAATATGAATCGAAGCATAGAGGCACTAAGCAATCCCGGGTTCCAGGTGTGTGAATTACCCACCCAAACCTCAATTGTACATGTTTTAGATCCGCAAGCTACTTATACCCACCGTAACCTCAGTTCTAGATGTTAGGCCCGCAAGAACGAAGTAGCATAAGCAATTGCAATTGCATGGTAACCACCAATCTACGTTGGCTCTAAGCCGCTAGGCAGCGGGCACCCACTAGGCTGCGTCAGATCAGGATTATACGAGAAGGATACACTATTTCTAGCAAAGACTAAAAGTAAACAATCTACAAACCATATCCATCGACAAATAGTCAACCATATAAGATGGACGACGACATAATAGCGGCTCATGGCAACACCTAACATTGGTTCACTAAGGCTTGGAAAACCGATAGAATGGTATGTTGAAAAAAAATTGGTATCTTTATCCGAAATCTGCAAAAATTGCCACTGCATGCTTACAAATAGAAGATTAGATTACTATGGTACCTTTAGAAGGTAATCATCTTGTGAGATAATACTCATGGAGGGGAAGCATCCGAAGCAAGGAAAACACAAAAGGCTTCTTCAATCACCTGCGCATATAAATGTCCCTGAATCAGCACCAGATAAGGTACAATTAAATTGTTGAGCATAAATGGACTTCAATATTATGAGGTATAAACTCTATTTCTTTGTTTCAATCAAACTTCAGGAATGACACATAAATGATTTTCAACTTCATTTTACAACTGAGGGTTACAATCGAAAAAGGTACCATGTCTAAAATAAACTGAGGTAACATGATGTATAACAGAGCATCCCTCCTCGACCCAGTAGATTTTTACCAGCAGTTTCCTTCTTATTATATCTTCATTGGCTAGGAATCAAATATTACAGCTAAAAAGTTGCAATCCATAAATATAAGGTAAAAGAAAACCATGTATCTAGACATGAGATTTTCTGAATATGTGATCTACTATATTATATAAGAGGGAAATTAAAAATAAATAAAACCAAGGCACGCTAATGAATAGTTATTATAAACTAACTACCAAATATACCTGCACACAATACACAGTAGAAGCTAGAACAGCTCACCAGCATACTGCGCCTTCATAGGATGGACAAAGGGGATATGCACAATATCAATCTACCTCAAGAACCAAAGCAGGGTTGCTATTGGAGATAAAACAGGAGCCATTGGCATCTATGATCTATCTCGCTAATCAACAGCAACAACTTCTAACAGGGAGTGGTAGGACGTGCGAACAATAACATCCTCCGAATCCACATCTACGACGACTGGTTTTATCCCGAACGCAGGAAAAGAACAAAAAAAAAAAAGACGATCTATTAGTGATGAGTATTAATCGAACTTTTAAAAAGCACACATATATCCTGAACGCAAGAGAAGAACATCGTCGAACAAGAGCTCGAGAACGCCGCACCTAAATCACGCCGCTGGTCCAGCCGCCCTCGCCTCCTCCGTTTGCCGCCACTACGCCACAGCTCACCACCGGCCGCCCGCTTGAACCCCTTTACCAATCGAAATTGGGAAGAAACAAGGCCACATCAGAACAATAGAGCGTCAATAACGGTGGAATGAGGAGGGAAAGAGGTTCGGGGTTGTACTGGACGAGGAAGACGAACGAATGGGGAGCTCATCCCGCCTCCGCCACCGGGGCCGCCGCCATGCAGGCCACATCCAACGCGGACCAAAGCATCACCGACCCGCCGCGCCACCTACGCATAGGGACCTTCAAGCCGCATGCACACGGCGATCGCACACGGCCGCTTCCCGGCGAGAGCCGCTCGACCGGCGCCCTCCCTCCTCTCTCGACGGCGACCGCACACGGCGCGTCCTCAAGAGGTGGCGAGGGGACACGATCTCCACGGCAAGTACCGCAAAGGGCCGGCGCCACGGCACCGGGAACGGGGCCGAGCAACGGCGCGCCAAAGGCTCAAATGCGTTAGACTCCGGCGAAGGGGCGGCGGGACGTTGAGAGGGAGGAGGAGGATAGGCTAAGACGGGGGGGGGAGGAGAAAGGAACTCACCGAGCAACAACGGTGGAGGGCGGGCGAGAACAAAGACGGGCAGCCGATTTTATCTTGTTAAAAGGAGCTGGAACTGCGGCGACGGCAACACCGAAGTCATCCAACAACCGCCGACGCTGGCTCCACACCAAAACCAAAGGCGATGCCCCCACCGGCGGGGACGCAGCCCTACGATGCAGCACCGGATGGGCCCGTTTTCCTGGTGTCCGGCGCGCAGCCTTTTGCCGCGACGCAAATGGGCCCCTTGGCGTGGTATGGGCCTTCACTGCCTTTGCGCTTGACCGCCCAAACGCCGCCGAAACCTCACCGCTCGCATCAACGCTGCCGAAGGTCACCGGCTGTTAGCAAACCCGCCCACCGCCATTGACCTCAGGATCAGCTGCCGCCTTGGACGCGACATAAACAGAAAAGCGCGCAAGAGGCAGGCCCCAACGAAACGGCGCTGGGCGCGACCGGTGCCGAAGGCAGCTGCTCAACCGCGACCGACATGCGGGACCAGCCCCGCCCAGCCAGTGAACGGACGACAACGCGCTGCCCACGACCAACCACGCGACGGCAGCACCACCTGCAGACGGGCCTGCCCGGGACATCTCACACCAACGGGAAACGCACAAAGTCAACGCGATCCGATCCACCCATCACGATTTGAGCGGCCAGCGTTAAAAAAACTGGCGTGGAGGCCCTGGCCGCTGGTTTTCTCCACAGCCAATCTTCTCTTTAAATTGTGGTGGTGGATCAGTTGAGATCATCATATCATCATCATATTGTATACGTACCAAATCCAAGCATGGCGACAGACGGGGAGAGGACGACCACGTGTACGTGTGGGACCGTCGTGCATGCATTAACCTCCTGCTGCTGCGCGACCGGCCGGCAGATCCGGCGATGCATTGCCTCATGATCCACCCGGGTGCATATGCATGGCATTGCACTATCTAAGTGTGTACGTGGACCGGCCCGATATGGATAGATCATGGATGGATATATGGATCGAATTGTTCACGTGGCAAGTGGCATCTGCCGCATGCATGCTCTGCGCAGGGCGCCTCGATCACCCGATCCGACCACGGCGGCGCACGGGCATGTTGTTCCATCTACTGTCTCGAGGGAGCTGCACGCACGGCCCCGCTAGTGAGCTCACCTCACTTGCCCGTTTTCTTTGGTGTCAAAATGCCTTTCAAATTATAAGTTGTTTCACTTTTTCAAATGCCCGTGTAGATTCATGGAGCATTTTCCTTCAAATCTCTCTCCACGTGCGACCAGAGTGAAAAATTATGTGATGCTATCTTGTTTCTTTTCTTAAAGACAGCCTCTACAAGTGAATGAGTACGTAGCCGAACACACAACTCAGACTATGATCCACCACCCCGGGTATAAACACATGAAATAGACAAAGTCTTCATATTTCCATTGGCCAAAACCTCTAGCCTCATTACCGTTAGATTGATCGAGGCTTTGGCAGTTACATGTTAAAATTTGAAAAAGCAGCCACGCATATGCCTCAAAATTTTGGTATTGGGATACATACCCTTTAAACTAAAAGAATAATCATGAAATCAATATTTTTTTTAGATAAAAGGTTTCCCCAGCTTTCATTCAAAAGAAAACGATCATCCAAGCATATATTTTAGGGGCTAAAGCTCACGCACACCATCCCTGACAGTTTGGGCACTCCACATGAGCCAATGCAGTTTGGGCAATCACGTTATTACAAGACATTCCCTCAGCCAAATCACTTCTGGAAACCACTGAAGATGGATCATCCAGTTGAACTGACTGTGATGACGACGCCATTGAGGTCCACTCAATCAGCTCCGGACGCTTGTAAATATCTTCCAGCCAGACAATCAGGTTCTCCAGGTGACTTCTCTCCTCCTGCATGCATTATGACCGTTGAGCCTCCCGACCCTCCTCCCCCACGCGATGCCGCCGCCGCCGCCACCACCATCGCCAACCAGCCCGGCCGCCCTGCTCCTCTCCACACCCTCCGTGCGTGGATCCGGAATCCCCGTCCCGATCTATCGCCCCATGGGGTTCTTGGAGTCTCGTCGCCCTCCACGGTGGAGATCCCGCCCGGGCGCCGCCTTGTCCCACCGTCGCCGCCGCAGGCTGCCCCGCAGCCCCTCTCCGCCGCTCCACCATCTCCGGCAGCCTCCACGCTCGCGGTGCCGGAGATGCCCCTGCACCCGGTGCCCCGTCCGCCGGGCGGAGCCGCAACATCTCCGGCGTCTCCGCGGCGGTCGGGTCTCTCGGGCGTCTTGCCGACTCACGCCGAGAGCGGGTGCCGGCGTCGCGGCCGGGAGTGCGTGCCTCACCGGGTGGTGGTGCTCGAGGTGGCGCTGCATTCACCTTCGTTGATGTCGCCGCCGGATGCCGTCACAGCTGCCGCCGGGCACATCCTCCGCCCGCCACAGAGGTTGCCAAGGTTGCCGAGGAATTGGAGGATGGAGAGGTGGAGGCAGCCTGGTCCTCACGGTCCTCCCTCTCCGCGCATGCACCGCCTTTCTTCCCCGACCGCCGGTCTGCTTTCAGGAGCAAGTCCCGGCGTTGGGAGGATGACGCCGGCAGCTCCGACGATGAACTTCCTTCTCCTGCCACTCGCCCGTCGTATCTGGAAGTAGCTCGTATGGCTCTCCAGACCGCTCCTCCACTGCCGACAGGGGCTCCGGCCACGGCGCAGAGCGCTACTGGCACGGAGGTGCCTGCGGAGAGTAAGCGGCGCCGTCATCGACGCAGGGCTGCCATGTGCAAGAGCCGCAGCCTACCGTCCGGGTGCCCGACCACATCGCCGGATCTTGTGGGTCGCTGCTTCAACTGCTTCGGGCACGACCACATCGCCGCCCAGTGTCGCTCCCCGCCGCCGCCGCTTCGGTGTTGGGTGCGGTCATCGGGCGAGCGTGCGGGACGCGGCCGCCACCGGTGCCTTTGATGTCCCGGGTGGCCACACGATCATCGCCTTCACATCCGGCTCCACGAGAAGACCATGTTCGCCGCCCGAGGTTGTGGACTTCTTCGACCCCATCGCCACCGAGGTGCGGGGGGTGACCATGACGGCTGCCCTCGGGTTCACGACTTCTTCGACCCCATCGTTGTTGAGCTGCGGGCCGTGCCGACCCCTTAGCGTTGGGACCCCATGCGCCTCGAGGAGACGGTGGTCGTTGCGAGGCCCATGGCTGTGGAGGTATCGGTAGGGCTTGGAGGGTCTTCCTTACGGGAGCAGCCTTGTGCACCACCCCGACTGTCGCCCTGCTCCGGAGCTAGACTGTGAGGTTGCCGGAAGCGCATAGGACACGCCCCCCCGCTCCGCGCACTCAACGAGCCCGGTGCGCGTGCCAACGGTCGACGAGTTCGTCGCCGCTTTCAAGAGACCACTTGAGCCTTCCATTCTCTCCACTCGGTGTTGAGGAAGACGCGCCCCGCCAAGATTCCCCGCTAATTCGAAGGCGAAGCGCGGCTCGCCGCAAAGAGTGGGTACAGACACGAGAACCCGGAGGCCCGGGCTAGGGGGTCATCTTTCAAGAAGATCGGGATGGACGCCGAGGCCGAACATGAGGATGCCGTCTCTTTTGACGAGCTCCGCACCAGCCTTCACTTGGCCTCTTTGCTGAGGTCAACATGCAGGGCATGGAGGCATTCCTTCTTCGGGGCAAGAAGCGCCGCATCGGTGTCGCCGATCGAGCCTAAGTGGTTGTCGGTCCCTCCATCCGGTCGCGAGTTTAGTCATCATGTAGTCGCTTTGTTTAATTCCAAAGTAGATAGGTTGTTTGTTTTGCTTTTTCGTTTCTTGACCTTCGATGTCGCCTCGCATCTCATTTTAGTTTGTATTTGGATTTGGTTTTCCTCCTCTTAATGAAAAACGGGTGAATGGCCCGATCGAAAAAAAAAAACTTCTCTCCTCCTCCTTAAACAGTGACAGCCACCTTCTTAGCATCCTTGTTAACGTCACCAACAAATCCAAAAATATTTTCATCGATAGACTCGATAGATATATAGATGCAACAAATCCATACGAAGTTGTGCGGGGAGAAAAAGTCCTCTGTGATTGCTAGTTACATACCGTAAACCTCATTTACAATACAATAAATAGAATTAAATTTCTGATGGGAAAAGTGACGACTCATCGCACGAAGTTAATTAGGTGCACAGTCCGCTCACACATCTGAAGTTAACGCATGTAATTTACTAGCCGGCGGTACACCTGCACGTACTGATCTGATCGATCGGTCGATCCAACGGCACAACTGCACAAATTAAGTGTCGTCGTCGTCCCTTCGTCGATCCTGTACTGCGTCCTACGACACCAATACGTGCACATTTTATTTTATATATACACGTACAGTGTGACGAAGCAATGCAGGGTGTTGCTCATGGCAATGTGCTAGTATAACGTAGACGCATTGACGACGAATGGCCGGCGTTACGAGGTGACGTGGCCGCTAACATGCGCCGGCCGTTTCTCCCGCCATCCTCCCTCTATAAAACGCGCCTGCACTCTGGCGCCGCAACAAGTGAGCAGAAATGGAAGACGCGGCGGATCTGGCTGCGGCGGCGGCGGACGGCGAGCATGACAAGGACGACGACGACGTCGACGCGGCGGCGGGGAGGCTCACGTACGAGATCTTCTCCCTCCTCGAGTCCAAGTTCCTCTTCGGCTGCGACGACGTCGTCCCACCCGGTCTCTTCGGCGCCCCGACCGCCGCCCCGCGGGTGGCCGCAGCAGCCGCCAGCACGGGCCGCAAGGTGTGCGTCCTCTCCATCGACGGCGGCCCACGCGCGGCCGACGGACTCCTAGCCGGCGCCGCGCTGGTGCGTCTGGAGGCCGCGCTGCGTCGGCGTGCCGGCAACCCCACCGCGCGTCTCGCCGACTTCTTCGACGTCGTCGCGGGGTCCGGCGCCGGAGGCGTCCTAGCAGCGCTCCTGTTCGCGCGTGGCCCGCGTGGACGGCCCATGTGCACCGCCGACGAGGCGCTGGCGTTCCTCCTCCGCCGCGTGACGCGCCGCCGCCGCCACGGCGGCATGGGCCGCCTGGGACACCTGGTGTTCGCGCGCCGCCGCGAGTGGTCGACCTCCTCCTCCTCCTCGACCACCGCCGCAGGCGGCGGTTTCGGCAGGGCGTTCGGCGACCTGACGCTCCGCGACACGGTTCGGCCCGTGCTGGTGCCGTGCTACGACCTGGCGACGCGAGCGCCGTTCCTCTTCTCGCGCGCCGACGCCGCCGAGTCCACCGCGCACGACTTCCGGCTGCGCGACGTGTGCGCCGCCACGTGCGCGTCCGGCGGCGCCGTGGTGGAGGTGGCGTCCGTCGACGGCGCCACGCGGATCCGCGCCGTCGGTGGTGGTGTCGCGCTCGGGAACCCCACGGCGGCCGCCATCACGCACGTCCTCAACAACCGGCGTGAGTTCCCCGCCGCCGTCACCAATGATGACCTCCTCGTCTTGTCCATCGGCACGGGAGCTGGGGAGGCCGGAGCAGGACGCGGACGCAGGGCGCCTGAGGTCGCCAGCATCGCCGCCGAGGGCGTCTCCGACATGGTACGTAACGTACGGTCAGTGCAGCTAGCTGTAGCAACCGCGGCCGGTCCGGCGTCTCGTCATCGCGAACGGCAGCGAGAGCGATCAGCAATGAATTCTCATGTGACGCCGCTGCGTTTTCATCGTACGAACGCGTGCACCGGCGCACGAATTATGACCTGATTGGATCGTGCGTGCGTTTGGTTAAATTTTCGTTGAATTTGGTAGCGCACGGTGCGTGATCTGATCTGGCATATAAATACATGTTGGTTGCATTTAGGTGGATCAAGCTGTGGCCATGGCGTTCGGACATAGCAGGACGACCAATTACATCCGCATCCAGGTATGTAAAGTAAAAAGGACACATTGCTAAGCTAGTAGCCATGGATGCTGACACCATGAGTGTGCAGGGCACGGGTGGGCGTTCCGGCGGCGGCGGCGGCGGCGGGCGGGTGCCGAGGGCATGCGGCGGCGAGACGAAGCAGGAGGCGGTGTGGAAGGCGGAGGCGATGCTGCTGCAGAGGAGCGTGGAGTCGGTGTTGTTCCAAGGCCGGAAGCTGGCCGGCGAGACCAACGCCGACAAGGTGGAGCGGTTCGCGCGCGAGCTGGCCAAGGAGCAGCACGCCCGGAGGAAGCAGAAGCAGCACGGGAGCCACGGTGGCGACGGCCCGCCCATCGTCCTCGCCGCTTCGGCTGCAGCCGCACCGATGAATGGAAAACAACAGCCGACGACGACGAAGCCGACCGCGTCGTCGGCCATCGCCCCCACCGTCGTCGTCGCACAGGCGGCGGAGACCCCGTCGTCGATCAGAAGGCGCCGGCAAGCGACGACACTGGCCACGAAGAAGCACGCCCCGGCGACGTCGCGGCCGGACGTGATCGATCGGGCCTCTTGCAAGTGAATCTTTCCGATGGACGTACGAACGCCGAGGCATGAATCTCGTCGTGCGCGGTGTCCCCAGTGTCCTGCTGAAATTTGTATGTATATTCCGTACGTGCGACCGAGCATTTTGAGATTTTTCGTCTGCGTGCAAATCTCTGGGAGCCCGTACCGTATCATACTTGCTGCAGGCGTGTCGTGTGCGCGTCCCGGCCGACATAGCTGGGTGTGTTGTTGTTGGGTGCACTACTACACGTACGCTTGGACCGTAGTACGCTGGTACTATACGTACTGTACGTGTACGAACTCGGAATTTAGTGGCCTGTCACGTTGGGTACGGTGGGCTGGATCTGGCAGACGACGAGAAACTACAGCGCGTTAATGCTTCCGAACAATGTCGTGCCCACCGACACTGAAGCTATGCTATGAATATATTTTTTTCCATGGAGCTGATGAGATACTACGGCCAGGAGCTGCCATGTACTAGGTAGGCAAAAGTTATATGAAAAAGAAACTAAACTTTTTAGGTAAAAGCTAAATCGAGTTAAGAGGACACCTAGTTATACTTGGAGGTAAATTGTTGTCTGAAACCAAAAAAAGGAATAAATCAGCTAAGATGTGATGTTAAAAGGAAGAATATATAGTCTATATGTATTGTACTCTCTCCGTCCCTTTGAAAACGTCGTTTTTGACTTTTTTTGCTATCGAGTTTAACCATTCATTTTATTAAAAATTTCTACAAATAATAAATTAAATAAATAATTATTAAAAGTATCTCTAATGACAAAAATAAGTCTTAACATAATAAATAATATTTATATAAAAATCAATAAGGCAGTGATAAAAAACAAGATGGTACGCAAAAACAGGGTGACAGGACGGATGGAGTATACTGTATTAAATAGAAATACATATACATACCTTGTGTTTGTAGTTGAGTTTGGAGTTGCGAAAAAAAAACATTCGTTGCCTGATCCGATCCGCCTCGGATTCCATTCCATGGCAGCATGCATGCAGCAGCACAGATCCAGAACTCTGTCTACAGCACTCCATTGTCGTCACATTGTGTTACGATCAATCAGCCATTCTGCAGGGTTGGCGGAGTCTGGTTGGTGTCACACGTGCAACAGTAACTATTACAACTACAGGTATGTAGGTGGTGCACATACCTGTATTTGTACACGGGTACGTAAGGGAGGACCTAAGCTAGTACCACCTAAAGGCCGCGCCCGGCAGGAGAACGTGCACCTACATGCCATGTACAATTATATTATATTGTACACAAGTATGTAGGCGTCCACATTCTTTTTTGTGTAGTGCCCACTCTGTGGCCATAAAGTGGATGCGGTTCTACTATGTTTCTTTTAACTCAGGGGGTATTTAGTTTAGAAGTCCTAGCTACAACTTTTGTTTAGTCTCCGTGACTTTTTAAAAGGGACTTATAGGGACTTTTAATTAAAAGTAGTAAAAAAGTCTCATCTTGTTTGATTTGGTAGAGACTAAAAAGAGATTTTTTTTAGTCCCAACATCAAAAAAAGTCCCTAAACTAAACAGGGGTCTCAGGCTAACCTGAAGTTTTAACTCCATCAATTTTTAGAAAATACTATATATCTTTTTCTCGAATATGCAAAAAGATTTGTGTATCATTGTTACCGTAATTTTTAGAAAACACTATTTAAGACCTTAAATAAGTAAATAAAGAGAATCTTTATATAATCATATATTTGGTGGAAAATATATTAATAGTTATTTGGCATGTACATAAGCATTACTTAATAACCTCATTTGTAAATTTAGTTTAAGCTAAGATAGTTTAGTTGAGCACTGATTTAGAATTGCATCATTTCTCGGATGGATGGGGTAGTAGTTATAGCATCTCCAAGAGTTTTCTAAATATTTCTTCTAAAAAATCAATGTTTTTCAACTCATTAAAACTACACACGTCATTCAACCCATAAAAAGGTATTGAGAGAGATAAAAAGGAGACCTCCAACGGTTCCCAATATTTCACTTCTAAAAATAAAAATTTAGTGCCACTTGTGTTTTTTGTGGTACTTTTTTGGGCGCGAAAGTATTCCGGCCGGGTCTCACAACCCTACGATGCTGCCGCCTCATTCCTTATAGAGTGTTTGGATCCACTTCCATGTGCTAAACTTTAGCACTACATGCAAGTTTTTCTTAGATCTCCTTTGATGTTAAAACTGTTAGCTCATATTGTAGGCTTCGGAATCTTATGTTGGACTAGTGATAATTAGTAATACATGGACGGTGGACCAAGGACAGAATCTTATGTGTTGCACCAGTGACATAATCAGTGATACATGGATTGAGGGCACCACGCATACATAGAGCCAACAATTCCATCATCAAGAACCGTGAGTCCTTATTAATGAGATGCATGCAAATGGCTGATGGATAATGGCATCAAACGTTCTGCAGCAAGCTGTGTGACCGTCAAATAATGGTGGTCGATGTTTTAGCTTGTGTGGACCTAGAGGTATAGCAAATCTAAAACAATCCAACTTGCAGCAGCGTTGTTGTTGTGTTGTGCTTTGATTCCCTTGAACGAACTCGACTTGTGAAGCAGTGTGTGATGAGATGAGTCAGTCATATGATGCTGTGTCAATCACTGTCGAATCTACATGCATGGAACCTATATATGCTTATGATGCGAACAGCAGGAACACATCATCGATGTATCACTGTGTTTCGCCAGTAAAACCATTGCTAGTAGAGAGCAGAAGTGCTGAGACAGTTTGGATGCTTGCGTTTTGGCCCGGCCGGCCCTGATTCTTGTTTGTTTTTTCATGTCCTTGATGGCTGCAGTGCGATTATTGGTTCGCTGCTGCTAACCACTTGCATGCCCACTTGGCACGGCCGGGATCCAGTGTTACTGCCCAACTTATGGGGGTATGTGTACTAGGTTGCATGATATGACCTACCTCGATCTGTGTCTCAAAAAAGAAAAGAATTATGGTAGCGTCAAACTGTATTAAATAATCTTATTTAAGCTTTTTTTTAAATGTCATCATCACTCATAACCCCAAATAGAAATATTATTACTATAAAAATATATTCTATGGTGCATCTAAAAGTACAAAAGTAGCAAACGAACCATCCTAGAAATTGGTTTTCAGGGATTGTTCGTTGGCTTAATGATAAATATACATGGCCATCGGGCCGTGCTCGGCCGTGCGGTGGCATGCTCGTGCCCGCCACCACCTGTGGCACGCCTGTGGACCGCCGTGCCGGCACGAGCACGATGCTGCCGGGCGGCCCGAGCACAGCGAAAGCAGAGGTGCCTCACGCCGCTGAGGGGCCTGCCGCGGGCGTGGAGCTCGTCGCTGGCGGTGCAGGAGGCCTGGAGCTCGCCCCTTGGCGCCGCCACTGCTGCCGCTAGAGCTTGTCTCTCCACGCCACCGCCGGAGGCGAGGCGACACGATGGCAGCGCTTGTTGGCCACGCTGCAGGAGCCGCCACACGCCGCAAGGCCACCGGTAGCTCGTCGCCGCCGCGCTTAGGAGCCGCCGCTCGTCGCAGGAGCAGTGCGGAGGAGTCCGCGCCCACCTTGCACGACACGGGCGTGGAGGAGGCGCGGGGGGTTTGCAGCGGCAGCACGCCAGTCCGGGGGGAATCTGGGAATGGGGGATAGGGTTGGGCTATTTTATTTTCTTTTTTGAGCAAATAAGGTTGGACAAGCTATTGGGCCAAGAGAACTTAGGACGGAGTTGTGTTAGCAGGCCGCCTGCCGGGCCGTGCCTGTGCCGTGCCACGGGCCAAGGTGGCGGCCCAGGCACGGCCTGGTCACTCGGGCCGTGCCGACATGGGCCCGATGGCCATCGGGCCGTGCCGCGCTCAGGCCGGGCCGAAACAACGAGCCGTGGGCGGGCCACCGGCTGCATGGCCAAGTATAATGATAAAACATCATCTATAATATGTGTGCAGGTCCTTCAGTGTTAACAATGTCCTCTTGTGCAGAAATAGTGTGACAACTGATCGAGACAAACACCTTGTTTGGCGGCAATGTCACAGCAACAAAAAAAAGTGTTTTGATTCCCATATGCATGAATGAACATCATTAGTTGAATTTGTCAAGGATGGAATGATGACGATTGACGAGGTGCAGTAGTTCCCGTGTGTGTTTTGCAGCGCGCGGTCGCCAGTTTGTTGTCTGCTTGCATCGCGATCGATCGACTGGCCGTTTGATATGCATGCTGATCGTCCATCACACACTACACTTGAGAAGCCGATCGATCTGCATCAACCTGCTCCCCGATACATGGAACACGGTTTAGGGTGTGTTTGGATTATATTTGACGACAGTTGTCATTAGTTCAGATCGATTTTGGTCATGGCAAAATCAGGTGACCAGAATTTGGTTACGTTGCATACTTGCATTGCATGCATGTGTTTGATTTTTTCCTTTTTTGAGCTATGCTGGCCAAGAACCAAATTCTGAAAAGTACCAAAATGGCCTTACGAGCAGTGTGCTGGGCCAATTTGTCCTGGGCTCTTGGCCTCTCTTCAAAGTCCAGTCCACGGTGCATTGAGAGACCAGCAGAAAGGAAATCCACGTCGTAGCCTTAATCTGCAGGCTGTTAATTGTCGTCACTTCATAGTCCCAAACCGCTTACTGAAGCTAATCACAGCAATGAGGCCTGCTATTTAAGAGGGCTTAGAGCTCCTAAACCAAAAGCATGCAGCTGCGCAGTGGGCACAACAATTCTTTCGCCTTTTACTAATAAAGAGAATACCGTGTGTGTGCTCGCTGCAATAAGCAATATATACATTTATTTTTGGAGGGTCTCTTTATTGAGGAGGAGCCCAACAATTTAATTCAAGTTTCTTCAACTTAAAGTTTGTTTTCCAAAAGTTCTGCTTATTTTTGGAGGGTGAGGCCTGCCCAACAAAATTCAAGTTTTGTTTTGCAATTTGTTATTCTATTAGTCTTGTATGCAATTCAATTTAATTTGAGTCTTGTTTTACATTTTCTTTGTCGGGCTTATTTCTTTTTGTTTTCAAATACTAGATGTTATTCAAGAGTGCATTTGTGGTCTTTGAATTTTATTTGTTTCAAACCCTACAAATCGCACGCATTTGGCCATGTCATCCTGATCTCTGTCCCTTGGCTAAGTTAAGTGGACACAATGGTAAAGATCAGCGATTTGCAAATCTAGGGAGCGAAATGAGACAACACAACAAGTAACCCAAAAGATTGATTTGCAAGTTTAGAAAACAAAATGGCACAAATAGACCACAAGTGGATTCTATATATATTCAACTTGTTTTGTTGTTGATGTCAAAAAATTTTTACACAATTGATGTCAAGATTTCCAAAAAAAAAACAAAACAAAAGGGAAAAGAATAAACAAAACAAAACAAAAGGGAAAAGAATAAACGCGTCTCTCACAATATGTTGGGCCGATTTGGTCCTGGCCTTCTGGTAAAGCCCGGCCCATGAGAAAATCGGTGACGGGAAAATCCGCCAATGTTAACTGCCGACCAGACATTGCGCCGACCACCCCCGTTTTCGGCCCTTTGACTGTTTCGGCCCAACAATCAGCCCAACAAGCCCGACGGACTGTTTCCTCTTCCGCGGCGGCGGCGGCAGCTGCTTCCTCCACGCCCGCGCGCTCACTGCCGGCCGCGGCCTGGGGTTGCTCGCCTGCGTTTGTGGAGACGAGGACGCTGGTGCTTGCGGCGGCGGCGGCGGACTGTTTCCTCTTCCACGTTGGCAGCGGCTTTGGCTCCTTCCTCCACGCCCGTGCGCTCACTGGCGACCCCGGCCTGGGGCTGCTCGCCTGCGTTGGTGGAGACGAGGCCACTGGTGCTTGCGGCGGAGGCTGTGTCTTCTTCTGCTCCGGCATTGCATTGCTCTCTAGGGTTTGTTCTTCTCTGAAACCCTAACTTCTTCTTATGTTGTATCATTGCATCCCTTGTCTCATCCTTAATGTGAATGTGGTTATGCTCTTGTTAGCTGGGATTTTTAGTATCATTGCTATTGTAGTACACTCAATGATACATACCTCCTCCATGTACTTTGTCTCGGATAATGTAATCTGTCGCTCAAGTTTTGAGATGTGGGACTCTTTTTCTGACTTGTCTACATTAATTTCCTCCTCCAACTTAGCTATTGCATCCTCGAGCTCTTTCTTTGTGGTTTCATATTTATCACTCAACATCTGCTTCTCTTCGATTGTATTTTGGTATTTGCTCTTCAGTTCTTCACGCTCTTGTATAGTAGAAGACACCTGAAAATTATTCTACTTAGTTAAACAACAAAAAAAAGAACTCTTTTCTTTCTACTGTTGTGTATATACTAGAACACATATTGAAGCTACAATTAAGTGGGAATTTTGACAAGCATATCACTACCTGTATTTCTAATTCTGCTTTGCGCTCGATCATTCTATCGAGCATTTTACGAAGCGAATGAATATCTTCAGATGCCTCCTCCTTTTCTGCTACTGCAGCAGCAAGTGCAAGATGTAATTCGTTCAACTTGTTCTGATGTACTTCCAATTCCTCATTCAAACTACCATTTGCTTGAGCCAAGCTTTCCTTCTCTGTAAGGAAATGCCCCAACTTGCTATGTGTATCTACAAGTTGTTCCCCCAAGATCTTTATCTTCTGTGAAGCTTCATCAAATTTAACCTTATGATTCTCTTTAGAAGCAGCAGCTTCAGTTGCCTGCTCCTCATAATATCCCAACTCAATTTCAAGGGCATCCAGCTTCTTACACAATTCTTTAACTTCACCTTCTTTCTGTGCTATTGTATCAAGAGCCTCACGGAACTGAGCTTCAATTTCTTCATTTTCTGATTGAGCTACAGAATGGAGCTCTCAAAGGTTCTTGTGTGTACCGCTGTTAGTTGTGAGATTGTCCTCTCATGAACAGCTAGCTTCTCTGCAGCTTCTTCCTTCTCAGCATGAGTAGAGATAAACCGTTCCTGTAGCTCATCAAACATGGCCAGCTTAGCATCCACTTCCTCTTTTAATGCCTCATTCACACCAGTCAACTTTTTATTCTCAGTTTCAAGCAAAGCCAGCTTCTCAGCTTCTTTTTTGTGCTATCTTTTTCGAGAACATCACGCAGTTGACTCTCAATTTCTTCATTCCTAGATTCAGCTACAGATCGGAGCTCCAAACCTCTTGAGTGTTCTTCTGTCAAATCTTCTAACTTTCTCTCATGAATAGACAGCTTCTCTGCAAGTTCTTCTTTCTCAGAATTTATAGAACCACATTTCTCCTGCAGCTCATCAACCATTACCAGCTTAGCATTGATTTCCTGTTTCAAGGCTTCATTTACGTGTGTCAAACTTTCAATCTCGGACTCAAGTGCAACCAGCTTTTCATTCAAGTTTGTCAACTCAGCCTCTTTCTGTCCTACTGCCTCAAGAGCCTCCTGCAATTGAGCTTCAATTTCAGCATTCCTTGATTCAACTGCAGATTGGAGTTCTATACCTCTACTATGAACCTCAGTCAAATGTTCTACTGTCCTTTCATGCTCAGCTAGCTTCGCAGCAACTTCTTCCTTCTCCGCATGAGTAGAATTAAGCTGCTCCTCAACTTCATGAAGCATTGCCAGCTTAGCACTAAGTTCCTCTTTCAGGGTCTCATTTGTTCCACTCAGCATTGCAAGCTCAGCCAATGCCTGCTCCGCCTTTGACTCAGAATCAGAGACCTTGATCTTGTGTTCTTCAATGGTGGCCTCATGAGTAGAAATCTCTGACTCAAAGGCTTCGAGCTCCACTTTCATGGCCTCCACCTCTTCTGCTGCTGTTGTTGCTCTTGATTGATAGGATGCTGCTTCTTCCTCAGCCAACTTCAGCTTTTCAGACAGTTGGTGGCACTCTGTCTCCTTCTGCGTCAAGTTGTCTGCGGACTGTTGAAGCTTTGTTTCTGTATCTACAAGTAAAGACTGATACAGAGCTTCCAAGTCTAGTTTCTTGGAAGTGGCATGTTCCAGCGCTCTGCCTTTGTGCTTCAACTGCACTTCTGCAGATTTAAGTTTATCGAGCACTGAGCTTTTCTCTAATACCCAGAGACTGCAATTCATTTTCCACCTCTTCTATTTTGCCACGGACAGATTCCAATTCATCCTGCAAAGTTTGGACCTGCTTCTCTGCTTCCAAATGCTTTATGGTTGTTTTCTTTGACAGTTCTTCAAACTTATCCTTTTCTTCATTAACTTGAGCCAACTTTTCTGACAACTCAGTTTCCAATTGCTTTGCTTCTGTAATACAGTGTAGGTATTATGATTTTTAAACTAAATTCATTCATTTATATGGTTTTAGATCCTAGTCCAACATATAAAAACAGTTTTCTCACAGTAAACATTTAATTTTGTAGGACTCTTAGACGTTGTTCTTAGAAGTAAATAGATCATGCGTCTGATCATATGCGAATTTCATGTGCTGCTACTAATTCCTGCTCAGTGCAGGTACTTTTGATTTCCTTTCAGCCTCGCTATGTACAATTTTGATGCATAGACCGCTTCTCTAAGTAAGATACCACCCTCTTTGCTTTTGTTGTTTTCAGACCCACTTTTTTTCTATATTGCTATGTTCTATCATGTGTGCCTCGATGTTCGCTTATAATTACATTGATGTTCTCAGTGAATGTTTCAAATTTATGCCTCTATATTCTCAGTCATGGTTCCAATATTCTATCATGTGTGCTTCCATGTTCTATTATAAATAAATTTATATTCTCAGTGAATGTTTTTGGTGAATGTTCGGTTTATGCCTTTATGTTCTCAGTTATTATTCTCATGTTCTATCGTGCGTGCTTTTGATGTTCTATTATAAATAATTTTTGTTCTGAGTAAATGTTCCTAGTTTATGCCTCTATGTTCTCAGTCATTATTCACATGTTCTATCATGTGTACCGTTGTTCTAATATATAAATAAATCGATGTTCTTAGTGAATGTTTCTGGTGACTGTTTCTGGTTATTTCACAGAGTTGTAGTATCTGTAATGAAAATGTTTTTGGTGAATGTTCCCGGTTTATGCCTTTATGTTGACTGTTTGCCCTTCCGCGGTGGCGTGCAGCGCCGCCTCCACGCCCGTGCGCTCACTCCCATCCCCTGCCCGGGGCTGCTCGGCTACAGTGCTTACCTGAGGTGGGAGGCAGGAGAGGAGACGCTGGACGCCGGCGCGGCGCGACTGCTTTGTTCCCTTGCCGCCTTGGCTCTCTTACGTACGTCGTCCCGTCGTCGTGGAGCGTGGGCGGCGCAATTTGGGTGAGTCAATGCTCACCTCCTGCCATTCCGGCTCCTGATTTTTTTCCAGGTTTGGGGACCGAGCTGCGAGGGAAACCTTGGCTCCTGGTTGTCTGTTGTTCCTTTTTTCCATGCTTTTTGTGGTGATGAAGGTAAGTCTCAGTGTTTCGCAGCAACGTGTCGGTGGCGGCGGCTGGCGTGTTCCTTGCCTAGCTAGATTTGGTGTGCAACATCACACAAACAGGAGGATTTGGTGGACTGAATCAATGGAGGACCATTTCAAGTCATTAGGTCTGTACGATTCTAGCTTTATGTGATGCTGGCTGTACACATCCGCCTTTGCTAGGTCTGATCCGTAGATTAGGTGAAATGGTTTTCTCATCGAGGTTGGATTTTTTTCTTGACCTGAATTTTGATGCAAATTTTGATTAGGAATTAGCCAAAATTGCGTATTGTCTTCCACCATCCAGTGAAGTTAGTAGCTATCTAGCATAATTATTTATTTTTGCCTGTAGGTGTGTTAGATCAGAATGCCTTGAAATCTTTTGAATGCACTGTCACTTTTGATCTATAAAATTTCATAGGCCAAGTTCGTATTGCCAGTTTATAGCTTTATATGTAAGCCTTGATGTACATATACACATCAGGTTTAGGCACATAAACTGAATTCTCTTTTGCTATTTAAATCTGTTAGAAATGGGGATGGAATTTGTGTGTCCTTTTGGAATTAGGTTCAGCGTGGTAGTAATAACATAGCAGTACCAATTAGATTTGTAGGTGTCAAATTTGACCACACCAATTGGTAGTGCGATGAAACTGAATGTTTGTGAAACAGACCATTTGGAATTATTGCCTAACTAGGTGAAGTTCTTATTAACTCTAGGGTTTTCTAATTTCCGAAATTGGCAATACAAGCAGGATGGAATTATTACCTAAAAGTTAAAACGATGTCACCTTACTTTCATGTGAAGTGGATAAATTCCTTTTTTAATGTCATATATCCGGGGCGGCGGTGAATGCTCGATTCCTTTTCCGATATAGCTGTTTCTTCTCGATTTTTAGTTCCAGAGCCCTTGGTTGCTCTCGTTTTCTGCAGGACAAGTTCCAGAGCCCTTGGTACAGCACCAATGTATTTTGGGTTGTTACTTTTTTCTTGTAGTTATTTAATAAAGACCAGATCACATATTTGGCTGTTTCAAGGTACTACAGGAGGATGAATATGGTAGTGCATTGTGGATTTGGATGTTAAGGGAGATCTAAATATGTTTGGCTTTCCAGGCATTTTGCTTTTGTTGCCTCCTATATATAAGCTCTGTTGAATATTTTCCCAAGATTATATAATTTCCCAAGATTAGTCTCTCTAGTGCTCAAAGTTGTAGCCATGTTAACACTTTCACACCAATATATTGTAATGATGAAAAAGGTATAAAAAGTTTCAGTACACTGCTTTTAGGTCCAAATACATATATTGGTCTGTTGGAGGTGCGACCCTGTTTATATTTTGGGGAACACTACTTATACTCTGTTTTAAACTTTTTAAGAGTTCTTTCTCTGTATATAGAGCAATAGTAATTTTCATTCATTGGACAAGTAGAGCTTATGAAGGTTGTCAAGAAACACTGAGCATTTAGCATTTCTTTTAAAAAATATTGCGGTTCATCTTTTTTTTCCCATTTTCATGGGCTTTTATGGTCATTGGTGCATCTGAATATGCCGACTCTTTACAGGAGAGTCCGTGTAAGGGTTTGTCCAATTGATTGGGCCAGTTGCAAGACATTGAGTGGATATGATCCAGTAGCTTGGTTTCATAGCATGATAGAAGGTGATGTTTCTATCATGTGAATTTTGCCTTTGCCACACTGTTTCACTCTCTGCGGTTCCTTGGTTCTTTTTTCTCAACTAATTCTCTACTCTGTTCAGATAGAAGGGTCTGATGAATGTACATCATGCTATTTAGTTGACAAATGGCAAAAGATTTTCAACAGCTATGCAGGCTGCTGCACTAATTTTCATGTGGCCATATTATTTCTATGGAGCAGATAAGTGTTGCCTCTATATAACCAAAGACAAACACTATTCTGCCTTCCTGATAAGGTTTTGTGCTGTCCTTTTGCTTTTTTTCTCTACTCTGTATAACCAAAGATAGGGTGTTGAGCAGATAAGTGGTTCAAATTTAGATGCATGTATGTGTTGTACTAACTGGACCACTTAATTGGAACTGATCTTTTGATTTTTGCAAGTTGATGTTGCACTGGCTGTCTGGCTACCTACAGAGGAACTCTCGCCTCAACTTTTGCTGGGTTACCTAGCTCTAAGCACAACTTGAACAATTGCCTCAGGCCTTAGCTAAACTGGCTATCTTATTGTCAGGTTCCTTCTAAGCACTTGGGTACGTCACTCGCAACTCCATTTATCATGATGTTAATCTGTTCTTGCGTGGATTAATTGTCTAACTAATCTTGTGAGTTAGGTAATTGATGACATGTGTCTGTTGTTTGCAAAAGATAAAATTATGTAGTAAGAATCTTGTTGGGTCAGCTTTCTTCCCTTTGTTGCATATCACTGTATATTTAGAATTTTGCTGTACTCCTGTGTAATCAATTTATCACTGTGTTGTAAACACGTCGCTGTACTCCTGTGTAATCAATTTTTATTGTGTTGTAAACACGTTTGATTACTTCCCATTTTACTAATAAAATGTTACAGGGAATCGGGAGATTAGTTTACTGACTCCAAAGCTGACGATATTTACTAGCTGAGGGCTCTTTTTCTCCTTACTATCTCTTTTATGCATTTATGAGTTACATATGTTTTTCCAATAATAGTAGTTAAGAACAAATATAAAAAATGTCTTGTATAATTATTTATATTTATTTATAACTATTAGGAGAGGATGATCCATAATTTTTTAATAATCTTTCTTATATATGCATATGTAGGTACAATGGTAAAGGCCATTTAGGGGCTCCCACCCGGGGTTCAAATCTGGGTGCGACACTTTATCCCGAATTTATTTCGAGGATTTTCCGTACTATGCATTAAGTGGTAGGCGACGCCCCCGTCGATAGCGGCGCCAGTGGTGACTTGAACTTCAAGATTTGCCGCTCAGTCCTTCAAAGGTGTTCATAGGGGTAGGGTTTGCGTGACGTGTGTTCATAGGGGTGAATGTGCGTGCGTTTTGAGCGTCTGCGTTGTCTTGTGTAATCTCAAAAAGAAGAAGGGTTGAAAATTAAATATCAACTCAACACTTGTGCGTAGTTATTGGCTAAAGTTGAGGCTTCCATAATGGAGAGAATATGTATACTGGTTTTAATTTTTGAAAATAGATTATTTTATTGGCTCGGTTTGGTTGAAAATATATTAAACTTTATTGATTTTTTTCTATCAATAATATTCTCGGATTAAGTGAAACTAAGAAAAGTATAGCTATTTGATTTGTCTGGTTTTATGTTGTAGCGTTAACACAGGCTAACTTAAATAGAGAACTTTTAAAAAAATAGTACTCAGAAACATGTGTTTGTTTCTTATTTTTGGAGATTTCCTCTAACGTTGAATTGTCTGGCTGAAATATTATGAACTGTAAATTGATAGCAGCAAAAAAAAAAAATTAACCATAAATATTATGTACTGTGAATTGAACGGAAGTTACGCTATCCACTCCAACCTAGGCCTTACACGGAAGAAACAGTCAAGAAAGAAACAGTCAGAACAAAAGGCGAAGGGCAGAACACATTGTTGGGCCAACAAAAGAAAAGGCCAGCAAACTGAAGCGGGCCGCGCCTGGTCAGCGCACGCATCCGCGCCGACCAGTCGGCAGTTAACAGCCCCCGGGAAAATCTCCCTTCCACCTGTGCAGCTCTAGGTTCTTGTTGTATCAGCCTAGTTGTTCTTGAATTGTACAAACATCTTCCTAGAGGGCCTCTAGAATTATTAAAAGTTACATAGATAGTCAGTGCTTAACTCGACTGGATATGGATAGATTGACGGTTACCGAACTTTTTCCTAGAGGGCCTCCAGAATTATTAACAGTTACATAGATAGTTAGTGCTTTGCAATGGGGCAATATGTATCAGCCTCAACACTTAGCCTGCAAAATGGTAGACAAAGGCATGTCAGTTAGCGTACCATGAAAACATCGGTGTTGTTTCAGACATTCTGCTCAAGACATACACAAACAAACAAATACTACTAATAACTACTTGTTTGCGTTTTTAGCAGTAAGATAAAGCCACCTATGAAGTTGTTTTAGTTTCGATTATGGTACATAACATAGATGACCTGAAATCGCTGATAGGAAACGAAGACACGAAGGCAATTGAGTTGAAGGAAGGCCATTGTGCATTCTGATTCCACGCTAAAGGTATACTCTTGCTCTTAATTAACTACATTTTATTTATTTCAGACAGTTATTTGGTCAATTACATGTCAATAGTGCTAATAATCTCCTTTGTGTCAAATCAGTGCTAATAATCCTGTGGTTGAGTAATGAGTGGATAGATGATCTGTCAAGCTGATCTGCTTTGTATGAATTCAGTGCTAATAATCCTTTGCCAAATTATCTGAATAGCTTATGATCTCCTTTTATGTGGATGAAGTGCGATGGAGAAAATGATGAGACCTTTGAAGAAAAAAAAATCATGTTCTGGTCAACAGGCATATCTTGGTGATAGTGGTCTCAAATCTTGAACAAAACATCAATAAAATTTTAAAAAGAATGGATCAGTCAATCAAGTCTGTTCACTACTATTGGAAAGCCTGTACTAAATTAGTTTTTTTTAAATATGCTCTCTTTCTTAAGAGAACACATCTCATCTGTAGATGCCTGTACTATACACATTGGGAATGTATTCAATTAAGAGGGAAGACCATCATGATGGTTCCATTACTTTTTCGTTCATGTCAGTATTATGTGTCGCTTAATAGATTAACTGCCATCGTGATTGCTGGTGTTTTCACTTTTTCTTATTTTGCAGTTGGTGTCTTCAAAATGGAACAAGAAATAACATACTCCTTTCCAAGATCTCTATAAACATATCTGATATTTATCTTATGCATTGACGCCTAATTCTGGCAAGAACCAGGGTAAAGTTGGGTATTATTCATCCATGTATATTAGTCCTACATCTATTAAATTTTCTGTACCACTTAATTTGGCCATACATTTACGGATATATTGATTATTGTTGCTGCCTATATAAAACTATATTATTGTTTTGAGATATTGATTATTGTTTCTATACCAATGTTAAAATTGTTATAGAATTTCCTTTTTACTGCTTTGTTGATCATGTATGCGTATGCTGAAAGATTTGGCAGAGTGGGAATGGCAAATCCACAGTCGACAGTTATCAACTTGGTTGAGCGGTTTATTTATGACAAATAAAAAACCTTGCAGTCAAACAGGAAGGGTGATGCATTGGAACTGGTTATGAAGAACGTTGCAAATTTAGTTGTCGGCTCCCCAACTGCCGGAGCAAATTTAGTTGCAAACGAACCGGCTCATCAAGGACGGCGTACGAGGAGATTCTCGCGGCGCCTCCCCTCAACCGCCCGGAGCTGCTGGTTCGCTTCACGATCGTTTGCAAGGGATGGTGCTGCCTCCACACCGACCCGGCGTTCCTTCGCCGCTGCCGTCTCTTCCATGGCGTGCCGCTGATGGTGGGCTACATCCACGACACGGGAGACAACGCCGTTCGTTTCTCGGCCATCTCCATCTCTCCCCCGATCGTGTCGCGAGGTTTGTGCCGACATGGACCGTCCCCTTCAACCCGCGGATGCCCGAGGATGGCGTTGGATTGCACGTACTCGGCGGCCGCCATGGTCTCGTGGTGTTCGAGAAGATCGCCGAGAGCGGGGGGCGCGGTGTCGCCGCTGCTAGTCTAGGATCCCGTCGCTGACCACCACGAGGTGGTGCCCCGCCGGAAGCGTTCCACCTCGGCGTCCCGCTCGGCGGGCTCGCCAACAACTTCAGCTGCGGGGTCATCGCAACACGGCGACGGGCTACAACCACGTCTCCTGCGCGGCGCCCAGTTCCGCCTCGCGTTCTTAGGCTTTCGGGGAGGAGGAGGGTGCCTACATCGGTGTCACCTTCACCTACAACTCCGCTTCGAGGCTTGGACCACGTCGCCCGCCACCGCCGCTGCCACCGAGGAGAAGGAGCACTTTGGAGGTTCGGCGTGGCACCTGCCACGTTGGTGGGGAACACGCTATGCTTCAACGCCCCGGGGACCGGGATACTCGCTTCGGGTTCGGCGGCGACATGGAGCGCGTCTATCCTACATCAACACTCCGTCGTATGCCACCCAGAAGGCCCGGGGATCGGTCATGATGCCTGAGGCGGAGGGGCGACTCAGGTTTGCCGCCATGTACGGCGACTTGAGCATGGAGGTAGAGCATCCAAGAAATAACTTATATCTAAGCCCCGTGCTTATATATAACTTATGACTTAACCCCCTCGATAATAAGGCTAAGGTATCCACGATCTCATGCATAATAATCAATAACCAAAACTATATCAAATATCAAACTAGAATATACTAAGAACATACTAATTGATAATATAATAAAGTAAAGCATAATCATAATAAGAACTCAGATAAAATGTATTATCGAATCTCCAAGAACAATATATCTGAAATCCCGAGCCAACGCTCGAACTCTTCCTTAAACCTCTAATAGATTGTCTAATACTTAAATCTCTGAAGAACTAGAGCTCTAATCCTCTAATCTCTAAAAACCCTAGTACTGATCTCTCTCTCTAATTGCAATAGATCTAAACTCTGAAATCTGAATAATGAATTATGAATTCTAGGGTTTCAGAGGAGAGCTCTGCCCTTTCTTATATAGCCTCCTGAGATGAATCTCAACCCTTGGATCAAACCGACTTGATCGGACGACTTTGATTGGATCTAAAGGTCGATTGTGAGAAGCTTCCGGAAGTAGGACATGTGGATCAATAGGGGAGGCCACTCGACCCCCCACACCTGTGCGAGCTTCTTTCTTTGTTCATTTAGGTCCCCTGAAATTTATATTAATGCCCGTGATTCGGTCCTTTTCTTCTGTTTCTCATTTTCTCCTCTTTTCAGCTCTTTTCGGTCCTGCAAAATCATTTATGCACCGAAACTCGTGGAATTCATTAGTAATAATAATACTTTATTATCATTGGGCCTAGGTTGATGATGAATTTAATAATTAAAATTGAACGATAACTACTGTCAACACCAACGCTCCCTTCCACCTCGTACTCTCCATCCCTCTCGCAAGCAGCGTGGCGAAGGCGGCGTGGTGCAGCCCAGCTCAGAGACGGTGCCGAGATTCGGAGGAGCGCTGCCTAGCGTCTGTCGTCCCTTCTCCATGAGCAACAATGGGGAACGAATCATCTGTCAAAAGAAAAAGAGGAACGGGAAAGAGAGAGAGGAGACAGAGGTAGAGGCGTGCAAGTCTACGTGCCTAGCGCATTGGTTTTTGTGTCCGTTTCTAAAATGACATTCTTTTTAGAATGGAGGGATGCAGGATGCATGTAAGTAGCTTCATCGAGGGTGCTCGGTAATAATGTAAAAGTACAGTAACCAAATAATATATGGATTAGGTACCCACTAATAATGAATAATAATGGCACCATGTTCTTAAGAGAGAACAGTACGTGCTATGAGCTCGAGAGATATATATTTTTCCAAAATGAAAAGTTTGTAAAGCTTTCAAGTGCATGGATTTATTATTGGTATCATGGTTTGCTGCCGTGCCATGCACTCCAGCCGCCAGAGGTTTGGAATTATCTGACACGTACCACGGACCTACGGCGCCACCAACCAATTATGGGAAGGACCAGTTTCTGGAGCCAAAAGTCTAATCTTGAATTTGTTGGCACTCAATGCGTGGACAGGGACGAAGCCCGGTATCGCTCATCACTCCCTCTCTAGCTGTTCTCTCTACTACGTAGGGACAGGGACGAAGCCCGGTAGTGTCCTCGATCAGCGGGTGCACACCAAGAACCAACTGAAAAATAAAAGTGTGTACAAGATAATCTATCTCAAGTTGACACCCCCGGCCCGGTACTATTACCAGTGAACAGTGGGTACGATAGAGAAAAATAGCCAGCCAGCTCGCAGCAGACTAGGCATTCGGGCTTGAGTGTAGGCTGTGTGACTTGGGGGGACCAGCTAGGGGATTGGACAATGAACAATGTCACGATGCATGTCACGATGCATGTACAAGGTATAATGCAACGGCAGCCATATTATTAGCAAAGAAAGCAACGAGTTGCACGATTAGGTACGGAGTCGTCTGTCCACTTGTATATATGCTGGCTATATATATATATATTTTACAACAAACACATATATTATATTATTATAGCAGCCAGTTTAGATATAGGTCCTCAGAAATCTGAAGAGACAAAAGGCAGCGTTGTCCATGGCGATTGTAGCGACGAAGCCGTCAGTGGAGGGTCACAGGGGTGTCAAGAATGGATACACCGGATGGATTGACCACGCAAAGCGTTGGTTGAAGGCAGGCCGGTCGAGGTATCGGAGAAGGAGCACACCAGCGACTGAAGGAATTAATCGATCTTGACGCCGGAGGTTGAAGAAGAGGCTTAAACCGGGATCCCGGGGAGGCGGCGCTGTGTTGGACAAACACCAGAAAGGATGCCACCTTGTTGCGAGTTGAGGCCACCGGGACCGAAGGATGCCGGGGGGGGGAGGCAAGAGGCCAGGCGGAGTCGGAGAAGGCGGAAGATGTGGCGGGGGTGAGGACAAGATGGGAGGCAACACCAGGGGGATCAGATCCACCCAAAAGGGAATCTGATACATAGGCATAGCCCTCAAATCGATCTCAATCCCCGGACAGATGGGAGCTCAGGCAGCTGAGGATGGGGACGAGGATGCCTAAGGGGGGTGAGTTTATTTTATTTGTACTAACCTCAGAAGAGGCGACGACAACGACGAAGTTGCCGATGACGACAGCGATGAAGACAACGACAGATATCTCCCGAGAGCTCTTACCACAACGGGTCACAGCCATACAGGCAGTCTACTAATCCTATACAAACTACTTACTACGAACTGGAGACGAGTCCCCTCTCGGTTCTCCCCATGCGCTCCGGCGAGCACGCCGGAGGCGGACAGGAGGGGGGCGACTGGGAGGCGACGGAGCGGGCCAGAAGGAAGCCAAGTTCGCTTTTGCTTCCTTCCTTGCAAATGAGCCCCCCAATGCTGGTTATATTGTTGTTGTGCCCCTAGCTGCTGTGGCTACGTTGTCTAGCTTATAAAATTCCCAACGACTCAATTCGATACTGAAAAGGGGCCGGTAGAGTGCATGCCGATACCCCTTTTAACAAACAAATAAAAAAAAAGGAATCTGTGGCGTGCAATAAGGTTGATTGAAGTTTCTCACAAATCTGTATTCAGCAATCTGTATGCAAAGAGTGATAGCATTTTGCCATGTTTCTCTATATGGTCTCAAGGAAAAATATGTCTTTTTAAGAAAAGAGAATATATTTCTAGCTTCTACAACATCCCCAACATATAACTGTTCAAGAAACAAGAAAAACACATTTTACGATGTAAGGATATCAAGTTGTGTGTGTATATAGTGGGTGGTCTTAACTCCTTGGTTCTATAAGCATGCACACCACAAGTCATGTATGGGCGTGGACTCGAGCGGATCTTCCGGACATCACTACAAGAGTTGCCGGGTGCACTGGAGAGGAGTGGTCATCACTGCTGGTTGGTGAGTCCCAATCCGGCTCCGATTAGGGGAGGCTTGGTAGACAGATCCCGACACAACTTCGGGGCAGTTGACTCGGACTCGAAGTACCAAACCCAAGCAGCAGCATATTAGCATAACCACAGGCCGGTCTTGTTGAACGTTAGCATGTCCACAACAATGCCTGGCTCTCGCTCTCGCGAGTAGTACCTGCTCTCAGTAGCTCCATATCCAACTTCCCTTCCTCCTTCCCTCCCATCCATTCTTGCCAGATCCCGTCGCGTTGTTGCCGCTCCGAATAATGTCGCCGCTGGCCCGTTCCTTCCCGCTCCGGCGTCCTCGCCAAAGCAGGTAGGGAAAGGGGCCCATCTGCTGTTCAGTAGCACTAGGAGACCGGGATGGGTTCTCCCCTAGTGGCCGCCTTCGTCCTCGTCATCGTTGCCGCTGCTAAGGCTAATCTCGTCGTCGTCGACGAAGATCCAGCCAAGGTATGTCTAAATAAAATAAATCCAAGCTTATGTAGCTCAGATCTCTCCACCTCTTCCTCTATCTCACTTTCCTCTCGTCTCCTCGGAGATCTACGCTTCCCCGCCCCGACTTCACCGCATCTCTCCTCCGCCCCACCTCTACCATGTAGCCTCTGATCCTGTAGATCCAAGCTCCAATTAGGCAACTCTTCACCGGTGTTGGCTTGACGTCCTCGTCTCCCACCGAGATTCAGCCTCGATCTTCTTCTTTTTCTTCTTCATCCAGCGATGGCAAGAAACTCATCCTTCGGTCATCCGGCATGCGATTCGTCTGCGGCTCCGTAGACCCATCTTTAATCGATGTTTTGCGTGGTTCTTCCATCGGGTGTATGCACCATCAGCGCCTCTACGTTCCCTCGCCGGTGAGCTCGTCGTCATCGTCGTCAACGCTTCCGTTTTAGTTGTCGTTCTTATCCAGTCACAGGACCTAGTTGTAATTTGGTCTTCTTCAAAGGACCTTTGTGTAACTTGGCTGCTTAATATATAATATTTGCAGTTGTCAAAAAAATTGTGCTATTTTCACAAATCAACCCCAAAATACCTATTCTTGAAATCCCCGGACTCAAACTCCTTGGAACAGCAACACTTTAGGACGTCCGCATTAATGGTAATAGCTAGTGCTAGCTACATAGTCTAGTGATGTGGAGGTGAGAGCAAAAAACAAAGGCTATTTTATATTGTTGAACCCAAATGCTCATCTCACATGTTCTTGAGCTATGTAAAATAATCTAGCTATTTATATGTAGCTAGTGATGACTCTCTCTCCTACTTTTTTTCTTGCCACGTCACATCTAGCTAGCCAAATATAGCTAACGATTTCGAACGCCGGTCCAGCATTTCTTGGTTCGTCTTTGGCCTTCGCGTGCTCATTGGATAGTCGTCCCTCCCAACTAGGTATGCGATCGAAAGTATCCCTGGGACTATCCAATGTATGCCATTTAGGCAAGTTTTAATAGGAGGTTTCACAGGTGTTTCATGCACATTAAATAGGGTGCCATATTAGCAGAAATTCACTTTTTGCATGAAATTGTGAGGAGAGAGAAGGAAAGGTTTCACCATGGTGAAACCCTTGAGCGTTGTTTCCCATGTGTTGAAAGCAGTGTGAAATCCTTATTGAGACAAAAATAGTGTTTCACCATGGAATTGTGCAATGAAATCGAGAAATGAGAGAGAGGCCATGGGACCCGTGAGCCTATGAAACTGTGCAATAAAATAATGCATTGAGGGAGACGTCTATTTCATGCCAAAGTTTCACATCTTGTAACCCGGGAGGTGAAACGTTCCATTAAGACCGGCCTTAGTAGCGGAAATGCCGGTCCCTTTCGTCCACTAATGTAATTAAAGAGACTTCAAATAGATAATTTGGCTGCTGTAGCTTTCTATATGTGATGTCATCAATCACAATCACTGCAACCACCACACACGTTGCTGTCCATGTTATAGTAGCCCGCGAAACCCACGTATAGGTTTAATTAAGTGGGTTGTCGCAATAACCCGCGAAAATTTAGCCTATACGTGGGTTCGTGGGCTAGCCCACTTACACCCCTAGCCTATAGTATATAGTATAAAATTGGTACTCCGTATATGTCATCAATTAATTCAGGGAGTGGGTTAGGGGTTGTTGGGGTGGAAGACTGGAAAATTGCACGCTTACTTTGGAGAGGGTCATTATTTAGTTAGTTAATTATCCTTGTCGATCTGTAACGGTAATCTATGCATCATCTCCCAAGTGGACATGGTCGTTGGCATTATAGATTGTAGCTAGGTAGGTGCGTGACGATAGACGTGCAGTGGGAGGGGAAGTACTGCGTGAAATGCCACTATATTGTACATGTATATAAATAGTGCTAAGGTGTAAGCCGTGTGTGTATAACCTGAAGCACAGTGAAGCTTCACAGTCGTGGAAGTTTGCTGTGCAAGTCAATCGAACCAGCTCGACACTTGAACGCACACATATACCAAGCTAACACCGTCGATCGTCGGCCTGCCGGTATGCACAAATATAGTCTTAATCACATGTTCCGACCATTACTATTTGTTCGTCCCTTAATTGCTTTGTTAACAGGCGAATTAACCTTCTCATTATGTTGGCAGCGGGGAATATATGGCGGTGCCAACATGGCTCAGTAGTACGACGGAGTGGTGGGGCAAATGGGGGATTCGGTTGTCGGCCTGTTCATGCCTGCTGCTGCATATCGTCGTCCTCATCCTGGCCGACTTCCGGCGATACAATAAAAAAAGTGGCCGGGCTGGTTGCTATTCCTGTGGGCGGCGTACCAGCTCCTGGACATGGTCGGGGGCTACGCTCTCGGCCACCTCTCGCTCGGCGGCGGCGACGACACAGCAACGGAGAGCGAGCAGTTGCTGGTGGCGTTCTGGGCACCTTTCCTCCTGCTGCACCTGGGTGGCCCAGACAACCTGAGCGCCTACTCCCTCGAAGACGACAAGCTCGGCTGGCGCAAAGCCTTCGGGGGCGTACCCAAGGCCGTGTCGGCCTTGTACGTCGTCCTCATCAATATATGGCTTGCCGACGACGGCGGGCTCCTCCGCTGGGCTTCCGGTATCATGTTCGCCGTGGGCCTTCTCAGGTTCTTGGAAAACGTGATCGCCATGGTGCGAGCGCTGATGAGGAAGACCAAGGCCTCCGAGGTGTCACCAAGCGAGAAGAAGCAACCGTCCAATTCCATGTTATCTGAATCCTCCTATGAGGTCCCTGAGGAGGAGGATCCCAATTCCAGCCGCCGGAGGAGTGAGTTCTCGGAATTGGAGGAGAAGGACTTGTTGAAGAAGGTCACTGAGAAGGCCAACAATATTTACGAGAAGGTGTACACCAAGGCAGGCGAGGTCCACACCTGGCGAGGCTACCTCCTCCGCCTCCTCTCGCCGCTCGCCACAGCCACGGCTTTCATCCTCTTCGGCCTCTACCCCAAGGAGAGTGTGCAGCAGGTCGACGTCACCATCACCTACGTCCTGCTGTCCGCCGCTCTGCTTCTGGATCTGGTGTGGCTGCTGGCGGCCCTAGCGTCGACCCATGCATTAGATTTCGTGAAGGCCAAGCCGGGGCTCTGGTTCCGCCATCAGATCCTGTGCGGAGGCTGGTGGAAAAGCCTCAACGGCTTCGCTCTGCGTTTCCATCCGGGGCGGCTCTTTGGCACCGATCCCACTACCTATGGGTCGTCGAGCTCGAGCTTCATCGGGCGGCGCGACCTGCTGCTGGAGTGCGCCCGTGCTCCTGGTTGCATGGCACGCCTGTGGACGAGCATCTTTGGAGAGGATGTCGTCTGGAGTGACTACCGTTCTTGGAAGTGCTCGTCTGAGCTTCCAGAGAAACTGAGGAAGTTGTTGTTCGAACGGATTAAGGAGAGATTCAAGGTCGCACCAGATCCTAGGGCCTACGAATTGAAGGACATCAGGGCACTCTGGGGCCAAGAGGCTGTCAGGAGGAGGAAGGAGACATACCTCTTCGACGGGATCAAACTGGACTTCTTCGGCACTGCATTCCAGGAGGACATCCTGTTGTGGCACATCGCCACCACCATCTACCTCTACTCCAACAATCAGCAGCAATACATCAGGCAGCTCGCAGATGATGTGACCAGACAGCGTGTCGACATCATCGAGGCCTTGTCGGAATACCTCATGTTCCTCGCCGCCGCGCGCCCGCACATGCTCCCGAACCCTCCCCTCCCAAGGCTGTACGAGGTCACCAAGAGAGCTTTGCAACAGGTGTACAAGGAGAAGCAGTCAAATGATGATCTCTGTTGTGCATCAGCAAAGAAGAAGCTTGCCGATGGCATCCTACGCCGCAGTAGTGAACTATATTTGGACAACAATAGACGTCTCATCTCGATTGCAGCCCGACTTGCCTCCGAGCTCCTAAAGGTGCATCAGTCCCAATCGGAATTGGAGCATGTGGTGAACCTCGTCTTTGACGTCTGGGTGGACAAGCTGCTGTATGCGGCCATCCAATGCAGCAGGGAGTCCCATGCCAGGCAGCTCGGCAAGGGCGGTGAGCTCGTAACCATCGCCTGGATCACGGCAGAATATGCTGGCGTGTTTGGAATAGGGGAAACCGGCAAAGAACCAGCTAGTACTACACCTACTGGTGGTGGTGGTGGTGATGATCCACCCCCAAGCGATGGCAGCGGTACAATAAAACCTCCAAGCGACGGCAGCGGTATAATAAAACCGCCGAAATGCCCAGTTGGAGAGGACAGCTGCTGTCATCCGGAAGAAAAGGAGACGTGCCGGTGCCAAAATCCTTTGGAGCCCGTGTGTCCGAAATGCCCAGTTGGAGAGGCAAGCTGCTGGTATCCGGAAGAAAAGGAGACGTGCCAGTGCCACTGCCACCAAGATCCTTTGGTGCCCGTGTGTCCTTACACCTGTTGCATGAAAGACTACTACGGTTGTACGGAAGACTACTATTATTGTTGAGCACCTTCCTATTTATGATATATTTTTATAGTCAAGGTGTAACAAAGAAGCTTTAAGAAAGAGAGAATGCTATATGTCGTGACGAGAATTTGGTTACGTGTGTTGCATTGCATGCATGTGTTTGATTTTTTTTTCTTTTTTGAGCTATGGTGGCCAAGAACCAAATTCTGAAAAGTACCAAAATGGCCTTACGAGCAGTGTGCTGGGCCAATTTGTCCTGGGCTCTTGGACTCTCTCGAAAGTCTAGCCCACGGTGCATTGGGCAGCAGGAAAGGAAATCCACGTCGTAGGCCTTAATTTTCAGGCTGTTGTCGGCACTTGATAGTCCCAAACCGCTTACTGAAGCTAATCACAGCAATGAACCCTGCTATTTAAGAGGGCTTAGAGCTCCTAAACCAAAAAAACACGCAGCTGCGCAGTGGGCACAAAGCGAACTATTCTTTCGCCTTTTACTAAAGAATACCGTGTGCTCGCTGCAATAAGCAGCATACACTAATTTTGGAGGGTTTCTTTCTCTTTATTGAGGAGGAGCCCAACAATTTAATCTAAGTTTTGTTTGTTCTTCAAATACAGTTGCTTAAGATGAGAGGGCATGTTTTCAAGTATATTCTTTGAACTTTGTTTTTCAAAACCTAACTCGTAAATCACACGCATATTGCCATGTCATCCTGATCTTGGTCCCTTTGCTATGTTCAGTGGACATAATTTTAAAGATCAGCGATATGCATGTCTAGGGAGCGGAATGGGACAACACAACAAGTTAGACCCAAAAGATCGATTGGTTTAGAAAACAAACTAAATAGACCACCAGATTCCTATTCAACATGTTTTCTTGTTGATGTCAAGTTTTTTTTTTTTACACAGCTGATGTCAAGATTTGCAAAACAAAACATAAGGAAAAAAAGAATAAACGATGCTCACAATATGTTGGCCCGATTTGGTTCTGGCCTTCCCGTAAAGCCCGGCCCATGAGAAATCGGAGACGGGAAAATCTCCCTTCCACCTGCAGCTCCAGGTCTCCCCGACGTCGAGGTTTTAGCTCCACCACGAGCTGCTACTAACAGCCACCGCCGTGATGATCTCAAACCGTAGGAGGCGGCGTCCCGATTTCTTCTAAGGGCATTGCCAATGTTGAATTGTCCGTGGGAAGCAAAACTTTGGCTACCGCTTTCTTCGTTGCTGATGTGGAAGGTAGCTATGATCTTTTTCTCAGTCATGATTGGATTCATACCAATCAATATGTTCCTTCTAGCTTGCACCAATTCCTCATCCAATGGGTGAGAGATGCCATAGAGATTGTTCATGCGGATGATTCAATTGAGATTGCTACAACCGATGTTTCGCCTAAAAGCTCTGGATTTGTTTGTCTTTCAGTTAGAGATCTATCCAACTATGAGTATATTTGTTTGCCATAGATGAGCTCCTACTGACAGGCCAAGAGCCAAATTTTAAAAAAAGTACTAAAATGGCCTTACGAGCAGTGCTGGGACAATTTGTCTTGGGCTCTTGGCCTCTCTTGAAAGTCCATTCCACGAGGCACATTGAGCAGCAGGAAAGGAAATCCACGTCCTATATCCTTAATTTGCAGGGCTGTTAATTGATTGACGGCACATGATAGTCCCAAACCGCTTACTGAAGCTAATCACATGCTATTTAAGAGAGCTTAGAATGCTTAACTCAAAAGCACCGAGCTATGCAGTTGGCACAAAGCGAACTATTCTTTTTCGCCTTTTACTAAAGAAATAATGTGTGCTTGCTGCAATAAGCAGCATACACTTATTTTTGGAGGGACCTTATTGAGGAAGGAGCCCAACAAAATTCAAGTTTTATTTTGCAATTTGTTATTCTATTTAATAGTCTTGTGTGCAATTAAATTTAATTTGAGTCTTGTTTTAGAGTTTCTTTGTTGAGGAGATCTTTTTGTTTTCAAATACTAGATGTTATTCAAGAGTGCATTTGTGGTCTTTGAATTTTATTTGTTTCAAACCCTACAAATCGCACGCATTTCGCCATGTCATCCTGATCTCTGTCCCTTGGCTAAGTTAAGTGGACACAATGGTAAAGATCAGTGATTTGCAAATCTAGGGAGCGAAATTAGACAACACAACAAGTAACCCAAAAGATTAATTTGCAAGTTTAGAAAACAAAATGACACAAATAAACCACCAGTGGATTCTATATATATATTCAACTTGTTTTGTTGTTGATGTCAAGATTTGGCAGAGTGGGAGTGGCAAATCCCGGTCGATAGTTGTCAACTTGGTTGAGCGGTTTATTTATGGCAAATGAAAAACCTTGCAGTCAAGCAGGAAGGTTGATGCATTGGAACTGGTTATGAAGAAGTTGGTTGAGCGGTTTATTTATAGCCTTTTGAGCTATGATTGAGTGGTTTATTTATGGCAACTTGGTTGAGCGGTTTATTTATAGCCTTTTGAGCTATGGTGACAGGCTGCGACCACGTCTCCCTCGTCGCGGGCGGGTTCCGCCTCGTGTTCCTCGGCTTTCGGGAGGAGGAGGGTGCCTACAGCAGCATCGCCTTCACCTACAACTCCGCTTCCGAGGCTTAGACCACGTCACCGCCGCGCCGCCGCGCCGAGGAGAAGGAGCACCGGAGGTTCGACGTGGCACCTGCCACGTTGGTGGGGAACACACTATGCTTCAACGCCCGAGGGGCGCTTTAGGTTCGGCGGCGACATAGAGCGTCTATCCTACATCAACACTCCGCCGTACGCCACCCAGAAGGCTCGTGGATCGGTCATGATGCCTGCGGCAGAGGGGCGACTCTGGTTTGCCGCTGTGTACGGCGACTTGAGCATCCACTTCTGGGAGGCAGAGCCTCCCCCGGACAGATTGTCGAGTGGGTCCCCGGCACTCTCATCAACATCACACCGTTCACGGAGTCCGCCTCGTAGGCACCGCTGAGAGCTTGGTCTTCGTATGAACAAAGGACCACAACATCATCGGCGTTGACATCAGGAGCAGACGACTCGTGAGCCTACACACGCTAGACGCATCGCTTTCCCTCATCTTTGTCATAGTCCCCGTGATGGGCTTTCTAACTCTATGAGCATGCGGTTTACTTGAGTCCAATTTTGGATTTGTTTTTGATCATGTAATTTGGATTCTTTGTGGTTGAGATTTCTTTGAAGAAATAAGTGAGGATGGTAATAGTGGAGGATGTCCTCATCATTCCCACCCCCTTAACAAGGGCCCAGCTTTGATACCAAATGATGAGTCTGGCCTAGGTGGGGTTGGATGAAAAGCCCGACACACCGATCCGGATTCCCCGAATCCCGCAATCTTAGCACCGACAGCAGAAAATACGACACACTGATCCGGCTACAACGCCACTATGAAAATGGTTCCAATAAAGTTGATTATGAGGGGGCTGGATAAAGACTAGAATTTTAGAGGCACTTTAGAGATATACAAATGAGTAAAGGGCCAAAGGTACTTTCCACCTTCCTCCTCCGCTTCTTTTATAGGGCAGGTGGGAGGAGAGTTTTCATTCTTTCCCATGGTAGGACTCATATTTACAAGAGCGTTTTTAGGTGCTACCAATGGACCCTAAAACACTCTCATAAAAGGCCCCGTCCTAAGCTTTGTAATTGGTCTAGTGTGTAAGAATGCAAATGAGTAAAGAACAATTGAGTATTAGGACGGGGCAAGAGAAAATAAGATTTAGCCCTATGGTTCGGTTGCTTGTGAACAACCTACATGACGTCGCAACAAGTATTAGTGTGATGGTTTGCACATCAACAAGCTGCTCAAATTTGACACACAACCTAGATGCCACAAGAATCAATCAATAAGGAGTACTGCAACTAGCCATGAGCATTAGAATCACGCTTTACGATCTTCTGGTGAGCGTAATCCCCCTCATAATCAACTTTATTGGAACCATTGCATAATCACCGAGTGAATAGTGCTCAATGATCCTCCAACATATAGTTACCTAGGTGGCGGCAACAACCAATAATAACAATAAATCCAAGGCTAAACAACAAACTAGTGTCACTAGACGCAAATCAACTAAGAAAACGCACTAGATCTCTCCCAATCTCACCTTGGATCGATCAAATAACTTGAAAGGAGATGTGTAGTAGGTGTACTTGAGATGTCACACAAGTGTTTGGATAAATTAGAGTGCCAAGTGAAACCTCAAGAGGCCGACTGACAACTATATAGAGGGCTCTCCTAAAAAACCAGCGGGTTAGCTAGAAACACTAGAACAAGCATTACACAATCGGATGACTCGGGTTCAATCTAGAATTTAAACCTCCAGCCACTTCAAATTTAGTTGTGCCAACTAAAGTACACCCACCATAAATGCGGTGAATCCCCATGTGCTTGGCCAATTCAAATTTAGTTGTTGGAATCCCCAACATCTATATCCTCTTCTCATGTGACTCTTTTGATGAGGGGCACCAGATAAATCAGATGGCCCCCAAACCCTCTTATTGTAGCCACCTAGGAGCTCCTAGCCTTTAGCAGAGAAACTCTATTGATGAGCATCGAAATTTTGGTACTAATATATACTCAAACTCTAGGATACCACATCCTCCAGTGTTGTTTAGTGGGTGATCATCATATAAATTTGGTGGCAAACCCTAGCCTCGGTTAAGTGTGCACGGTGCACCCTATACGTAGCGCTTTCTCCGGTGAGTCACCCTTAGGGGCACTAGATAAATCCAGTGAGTGTAGAAACCATACACTAAATTCGGTTTTTCACAAACATCTCAAATCTGTTGAATCCAATATGTTCAAGCACGAACTTCTTCACCTCAAGCAATGAATTAGATTTTTGAAAGTATTTTTTCACTTGCATCTCACCATGTCACAAGTTCCAATGCATATGCAAATAAGTTAGTTCACACCTAGCGGCACTTGGATAACAATTCAGGTTTATGCATAAACGACTATCTATCATAAACCCAACCACATACTCTATTATGTCTCGGCCAACAGAAGCAAAGCCCTAGCATATGTATACCTTTGTCTTGGGTTTTGGCCCTCATGGCTTGATCTTCATCTCCACCACCTTATAGCTTTGCTCACCATCATCATGTGGATTCTAGCTTAACCACAACTCGGTGAAAGCATTAGCCCACTAGTTGTCACTTAGCACCAAAACAAAACTTAGGGCTTGCATTATGATGGTATATACCTCTCCTACACCATGTTTCAAATGTTCCGACAATTTTAATTTATTTCCTAGGGAGCTATACTCCATTATTTCAGTTCAAAAACTATTCTATCCTCCCTCCCTAAGCCTAACGGGCCGTCGGCGGGATCTGGTGGCACGAGCCCATATGCCGACCCATTTGGGTTAGGTTTTGGCTTTTTTCTTTTTTTCTCTTTTTGTATTAACCGTGGCGTTTTTTTTCTAAAGAAAACCGTCACGGTTAATATTTACCATGGCAGTATTTTGTGGTTAGAGAAAAGGCCACGGTTAATCGGATGATTAATTATGACCCTAGCTCGGTGACGGTTATGAAAATCATCACGGAAAATAAAATAAAAACGCCACGAACATTTTTGTAGTAGTGAAGTGAGAACTACATAAATAGACCACTAGTGGAACTCTACCCTATATATTCAACTTGTTTTGCTGTTGATGTCAAGATTTCCAAATCAAAACAAAAGGGAAAAAAATAAATATGTCTCACAGTATTTTGGGCAGATTTGGTCCTGGCCTTCCTTCCACCTCCAGCTCCATGTCTCAAGTACAGTGTTTTCATCTCACCATTTCCAAATGTTTCTGGGTGTTATTCAAAAGAATGAATGCAATATGTTCAGTTGCCTTTGCAAGATCAAAGTGTGTTCGTGTACAAAACTTATTTTCGTTCCACTCTGACCCACAAGCATATTACTAAATCGTTGCATCTTTACCTTTGGAACAATGAATGCATCTTAAGCATTACTAAATGGTTGCTTCTTTATCTTTTGAACAATGAATGATCTTTTTGTTCCACATATGATCATATAATATGATACAATTCCGACTTATTGCCCCGTGCGCATGGGGGTACCTAATAGCTGCATGCATGTCTTTGATGGTGGCCAAGCGGCAAGCAAGCCAAATTTTTAGAAGTACCAAAATGCAGTACTCCTCCGGGCTGCTGGGCCAATTTGATCATGTTTTGGACGACCGGCCTTCTTCTGCGTTTATAGGCCTAATAGAAGGGATACGAGCAGTACTGGGCCAATTTGTCCTGGGCTCCTGGCCTCTCTTTAAAGTCCAGTCCACGGACATTGAGCAGCAACAAATCCACGTCGTAGGCCGGCTGTTGTCGGCACTTGGTAGTCCCAAACAGCTTAGGCCTGGTTCCCAAGAGAGTAAAAAAGACTAGAGACTAATTTTTATTCCTATTTAGTTCCTAAATTACCAAATATGAGGAACAATGACTAAATAGAATAGTAACTAATGTTTAGTCTATTTAGTTCCTATTTTAATAGACTCTTGAAAGGGCTCCATGGAACCAAACCGGGCCTAAAGCTAATGGCATCAATGGGCCCTGCTATTTAAGAGGGCTTACAACATCTTCTGAAACAAAAGCACCAATCTGTGTAGTGGGCACAAAGCGAACTATTCTTTTTCGCCTTTTACTAAAGATAAAGAACAAAGAATACTGAGGTTTCATTCTTTATTCAGGAGGAGCCCAACAATTGAAAGTTTTGTTTTGCAATTTGTTCCTCAAATACAGTTGCTTAGAGGAGTACCTTTTGTTTTCAAATAAAATTTTTGTTTAAAACTATAGCTCGTAAATTGCACGCATTTTGCCATGTCATCCTGATCTCGGTCCCTTGGCTAAGTTCAGTGGACACAATGGTAAAGATCGGTGATTTGCAAGTCTAGGGATCGAAATGAGACAACACAAGTTAGACCGAAAAGATCGATTTGCAAATTTAGAAAACAAAATGACACTAATAGACCACCAGTAGACTCTACTGTATATTCAACTTGTTTTGTTGTTCATGTCAAGTCTTTTTTTTTTTTTTTTTTAACTCAAGATATCCAAAACAAAACAAAAAGGGAAAAGAATAAACGCGTCTCAAATTATGTTGGGCCGATTTGGTCCTGGCCTTCCCGTAAAAAACTCGGCCCATGAGAAAACAGGAGACGGGAAAATCTCCTTCCACCTGCAGCTCCCCGACGTCGAGGTTTTAGCTCCACCACGAGCTGCCCACTGACCGCCACCGCCGCGATGATCTCCCTGCTCCGCCGCGCCCTCACCTCGTCTCCGGCCGCCACCTGCCGGAGACCCCTCCTCGTCACGCTTCTCTCCGCCAGCGGCCCCTCCCGTCCCATGGCAGGCGCCCGCGTCGGCGCCGCCAAGGCGGGCGTTCCACGGCTCGCCGCGCCCCTGGGGTTCAGGTCCACCCCGCGTCGTGGGCCGGGCCGGGGAGGGGAGGGCGTGGGAGTGGGTACGGGGGGCTGAGGAAGGGCTGGAGATCGCGAGGTTGGGGATCTCGCCGCGGATCGTGGACAAGCTCGCCGCGCGGGCATCACCCGGCTCTTCCCATCCAGGTTCTCCCTCTCGCGTGCGAATTCGATGATGATGATGCAGCAGCATGCCTAGTTTTGATCACTTTTTGTCTGATTTCCAACGGAAATGCCGAAATGGTAAAAGCTTCCGAATTGTTAGGATCCTGTGGTGTAAATGGAAATGGAATTACCCGCTTCTGAAACGTTAGTTTTAGCTGTGTTCTCATTGTTTTGTTTCGTGAAACGGAGGAGAATGCATTGGGATCTTAGTTTTGTAACATCAGGGCTGCCTAGTACGATATATGATAATAGTGATGTGATGTAAACTGCAACCACTTGATGCATTTGCAAATTTGAACAAAACCACATGCCTAGTTTGATTTCAACTGTGATTTTGGTTCCAAACCTCTGAGATTGTAGCATTGCTCGGAACTATTATGCTGGAATCAGTAGACTATAACAGAGCCCTCTGTCATTCTGCTGTATTCTTCCTTCCTGTGAACCAACAGGCATAACTATAAGCTGCCTAGTTATTAAACTGCTAAGTCAAAACGGTGGTTCAATATGTTCTGACCAAAATGTTAATCAACTTGAATGATCGTAAGTTCAGAACAAATGCCACACATCTGCACCTATTTCCTGCTCCATCTTAACTGAAAAGGTTCTATATATAACTATCCTGGGTTCCCAATCTGATTCAGTTCATGCTATTTTGCTGTCCAGAGGGCTGTTCTTGAGCCAGCAATGCAAGGGGAAAGACATGATTGGCCGTGGCTCGGACAGGGACTGGGAAGACCTTGGCTTTTGGTATTCCTATCATGGACAAGATCCTCAGCTACAATGAGAAGAATGGGTTTGTTTCTCTTTCACATTTGGAATTCTTTTTTAATTTATCTACCAGGGAGATAGAATATATTGTAATAATTGCATAGTGTAATGCATGCAGAAAAGGTAGGAATCCTTTAGCCATAGTCTTGGCACCAACAAGGGAACTTGCTCGACAGGTTGAGAAGGAATTTAGAGAATCTGCTCCCTTGGACACCCTCTGTGTCTATGGAGGTGTTCCTATCAATCAGCAAATGAGAGTTCTTAACTATGGTGTTGACATAGTGGTCGGAACACCAGGTCGAGTTATTGATCTTCTGAGAAGGGGTGTTTTAAACCTTTCACAGATCCAGTTTGTGGTTCTAGATGAAGCTGATCAGATGCTGGCTGGGTTTTGATGAAGATGTTGAGGTGATCATGGAACAGTTGCCGCAGAACCGTCAAAGTATGCTGTTCTCTGCGACAATGCCTAGTTGGATAAGAAAGATTTCGAACAAGTACTTGAAGGATCCAGTTATAATTGACCTTGTGAGTGACTTTTTTTCTTATTTTCTCCTAGCTTGTCTCGTGACAATCATGCATCCTTTTGTATACAAGACTATAAGAAGTCCTGCATTGAATAGATCTCCCTGGGACTAGAAACATTATTGAAGCATCTGATGAGCATCAAAGCTTTCCTTTATAAAAAAGAATACCATCAGCAGCTGAACTTTATCTGTATTTCTTCTCAGCACAGCATAACTACATTCTAAGGGGCATTCCCTGACATTTGCCTCCCTTATTCCTCAGGTTGGCGACTCAGACCAGAAATTACCTGAAGGGATCTCTCTCTATTCCATTGCCTCTGATAACTACGGGAAGTCATCAATTCTTGGTCCTTTGATTAAAGTGAGTATCTTCCTAAGTGCATATGCGTTTTATGATTTACATGCCAAAAAGAGTACATAACCATTTCCCCGCTCACATCATTAGGAGCATGCCAATGGTGGAAAATGCATTGTGTTTACTCAAACTAAACGAGAAGCAGATAGATTGGCATATGTCATGGGACGGAGTTATCCATGTCAGGCACTACATGGGGATATTTCACAGAATCAAAGAGAGAGGACACTCTCAGGGTTTCGTGACGGTCATTTTAATATCCTTGTGGCAACTGATGTTGCAGCTCGTGGATTAGACATACCCAATGTTGATCTAGTAAGTATGACCTGGGGTATACTATATGGAAATATTTAGCACACAAACTTTTTCATTGTGCAGAAAATACGCCTGCTGACTCTTTTTATGTGCATAGTTTTGAGTTATTCCCCTTATTTATGCAGGTGGTACATTATGAGATTCCAAATACCTCGGAGTTATTTGTTCACAGATCTGGGAGAACTGCACGAGCAGGGAAGAAAGGCAGTGCAATTTTGATATACACATATGAGCAGACTAGAGCTGTAAGGGTCATCGAGCAAGATATAGGTTGCAGGTTCACGGAGGTAGAGTATTTTATGAACCATGCATATCTAATCCTGATGAAGTTATTTTTGTAGTTGAGATGAAATGTGGAAAACTCATCCAGAATTCTTTTTGCCGCTTGCAGCTTCCGAAGATTACGGTTTCAGATGAGGCTGCAGACATGTTTAATGTCACGAGAGGTACTGGATTCCGATCAGCTGGAAGCAGAAGAACAGGCGGACCTTTCAGCCGTGAAGGTTATGGTGGCTTTGGAGACCATCGTTCCAGCGGCTTTGGTGATTTTGACAGATTCAGTGGTTCCTCTGACCGCGGTGGTGGATTCCGTGACTCAGGTTCAAGGTACCGTGGTGGATCTGGAGGTTTCAGCCGATCTTCCAGTGACTTTGGCAGGCCTGGTTTCAGCCGTTCTGATAGATTTGGCGACTTTGGAGATGGTGATTTCAGCAGACGTGGTAACACTGACTTTCGGCAATCCCGGAGCTCTGATGATTCAGGCTCCCCACGTTACGGCAGAGGTTCTAGTGGTTTCGGCACTTCAGATTCCGGCAACTTCGGTGGCTTCAAGGATTCCAAGCGATGAATGGGATAGGGTTTTCTTGTACAGTTCTGAGCCTTTTCTAACACCTGTTGTTTCTTCCTTGCCTGAGCAAACCAGTAGCACTTCATTGTGCTTTAGGCCCTGACCACCAGTAGTTTGGGGGTGTAGGGTTGTTTCAGAACCTGTATCACTGTATGCTCTGATTCTGTTCTCTTTAATAATCCAATAAAAGGATGGCTTTTGGATTATGTTCATGTACATGTGTATTGCTTGTAGAGCTCATCTCAACTGTCACAGAACTTAGAACTTCTGAGTTAGATGATTGTTTTTAACAGGGAAGTGTTCTGTTTCAGGTTAAATCCTCCCATGGAGGGGAGGCCCGAGATTCTACTAACAACCAAGCTCAAGTTCAGATGGGCTGGCCCAAAATCGTCCAGGGCCCCAGAAAGCAAACAAAGCTGCATGGGCTCTCGCTCTCCTGTCAGAAAAGGCTCCCATCACCCACGACGGCGACGCACTGGATTGGGTTGGGACAGAACGAGCGACGGCGAGGAGACGGCGATAAGATTTGCCACACCTCGCTCGGTAGCTGGGAGACCGCACGAACGGCGGCAAGGGGCTCCACCAAGGCGGCGTCCACGAGTCACGACCAACCAAGCAGCGGCGGCAGGTCCGCTGATGCCAGACTCCCCCCAGCTCCACCACCCGCCTCCCCTCCCGCGCCGCCGCCGGCTGCTAGCCCAACACCAGCCACGCCAGCGGCAGCAAATGCGCAACCCACCCTGGTACTCCGCTGCAGCCAGCCGCCCACCATTTCTTTCTTCTTCTCGTCTCCTTCTCCGCTCGGTGGGAAAAAAAAAAAGTCGGATCTTTGCTGAGGTTGCTGCTTGGATTGTTCCATTGTCCAGGTGAAGCTGAGGATGATTATCAAGAGCGCGCTCGGGCGTTACCAGCGCTGGAACCCCGTGCACCCGACGGCCGGCGCCTTCTGGGGCGTGGGGCTCGGCCTTGGCTGCGGCGTCGGCTGGGGCCCAGGGTTCGGGCCTGAGGTGATTGGTTACGTCGGCGCTGGGTGTGGTGTGGGGTTCAGCGTTGGGTTCACGCTCGCCGGCGTCGGCATCGGCCTGCCACAGCACGGCATCATCAGGAACCATGACCACGGTGATAATTAGTTATGCTCTGTTCTTAATTTGTTCCTTTAACAAATAATCATACACTCCAGTTGATATTGGTGGGACTAATTCTTGGATTTAGTGGGAGTTTCAGTTAGTGTAATACTATTACGTCTACCTGATTATTGTGAGAATAGAATGAAAATTTGTGTCAAGTAGCAAGTAATAATCGGTGAAAAGAAATGTGTTTTTAGTAGCATGGTTGCCATGCTCTGGACTCTGAAGGGGGTCTTCTCAAGCTTGCATCACCTGTCTTTGTTAATGTTTTTATACATAGGATCCCCTACAATCTACTATAGTAATAGCTGTGGTTTGTGCACATGAATTAGCAAGCTAACAGTATGTTATCATTACTAATGCACGTTGATTAGCAGGCCTCTGTGCCCAATTGTTTGTTGCTATCCCAAGTCACATGAGTGACAGATCTGCCTTCTGAACTTGACCTGTAGGTTTAGCAATTAACGTCCCTGTTGATTCAGCGAGATTTTACGCCCTAACCATCATCAGAGGTTTGGTATGGGATGCCATCAGCTATGTGGGTCATGTAGCGGCTATGAGGAAAGAATCTCGACAGAAGCTTCTGAGGTTCCAGGACAACCCTCCGGTATCAGGAGTTGATCTGCCCAAGCTGGGGAAGGGCGTGTCAAGTAGCATCCGGTCCACAGTGGAATGCATCAGGGCCTTCAAAGATCAGCACTGGCCTCCTTAAAAGACTTCATGGGCAACCAAAGCTGGTTATAAGTTACAGGGTACCAGAACAGAAGCTTTAAAATGGCGAATACCAAATTTTGTTTGTTTTGGTATGAGTTTTCCCTGACTTATGGAATGGGAAACTAGTTCTTCTAGCTTCCGGAAATGTAGTCTGCATCCTAGATATTGTTTATGTAGATCCATATGTAAATATGAGCTATTGCATATGTAAATATGACGGCTGCTAGTTTGCTCTTTAATTATTCACAAGCAACCTGAAACAGGGATTTAGCACGAAATAAAGTTATTGTACTCCACTGAAACCATGTAACCTACATCTATGTAACCTACATTTATTATCAGTGCAAGTACTCCTTACCATTGAACTATGTATGCCGCGGAAGTCAGAAAGCGTATTATTGAAACAAGACTTCAATGCACTTTTGGACGTCATTTTAACAGCTTCAGGTTGTTTGGAGGCGAGCAAATGATCGAGATATCTCAAGGATTGTCTGAAGAAGGTGGCCGGTTTTTGCACTACACGCACAAGTAGCCGTCTGAAGGCATCTGCTGGAGCTTGTGGGTGGCTACTAGCTGGTGCTTGAAATGCTGAACAATATTACCACTGTGAGGTACTAGAAGGCAACAGCCATGGTCAGGAGTTTGCTCTGGTTGCTCTTGCTTGCAGATGCACTTGTTGTTTTCCTGAACTTTATAAGATTCGTGGGCACGGTCGCTCGTTGCCTTGGCTGAAAACCACCTAGTTCCTCGGAAATGCTTGTCTGTTTGTATGACCAGCTAGCTACTGCTGGTCTCGTCGTCTGATTAGCCGCGGCTTTCGTGGTTGCGGCGCTCGGCATGCTTGTTGGCTGTCATGTGGAGCAGGATGCGTATGAGTGCGCTCCGGTTATTAATCGGACCGGGTGAGCTCCTGTTAAGACCTCGATCATTTTTCAGACATCTCGATCATTTTTAGGCCAATAATAACATGATTAACTCATGTTCCTACCTTGGCGGCTACTAATCGTTCCGGGTGAGCTCCGGTTAGGACCTCGCAACGCTAGGCACTCACTATGAGTTCATGCACCAATAAATTAAAAAATGGGAGCTTGGGTCCTAGTTGGCACCGCCCTACGAGTTAAGGAACCGCCAATGAATTTTACTCTTAGCCCGTGGCCGTCGCCTTTTCTTTGCAGGAGGACAAGAGAGTTTGTGAACTTTTGAATATCTCAAAACAGAATCGGGGCTAACATCATAAGGCAATTTTCTCTTTATTTGGAACGTACATTGATAGATAGTTTTGAGCCATATGTACATTGATAGATAGTTTTGAGCCATAGTTAGAGATTATGTGATGTTCCTTATTTATTTCTTCTGTTCTTTTTATAATGGCTATTTGTGTATGAGTTTTTTTTGACAAACTATTTGTGTATGAGTTTGTTATATAGACCAAAAACTTTATATTAAAGCCTTATTCATTATATACTCTCCTGTGTCCCATAATGCTTGTCATTTTGAGATGGGCTAGAATCCTTTAGATTCACATAGGAGTGCATGCATTCGGCCAACACTAATGTCCAAGTTCGGTCAACATTTAATGCACTTGGTTCAAGCCTAAAAAACGTCTATATTGGGACAGAGTTTGTTATATAGACTAGAACTTTATATTAAAGCCTTATTCATCTATAAAAAATTTATCAAGTTTTTTTTTCGTTCGCAGATGCACAATCCATTGAGAGAATACCAAGACCAAGCCCATGAGTGATACTACATGAGAAAATACACACAAGCCCAAACACCATGCCACCGAATTTAAAACATTTTTTCTTGGGAACGGAATAGGCTAGGGCTTGCTACTCAACAAAAGAGATATTTTTTTTTTTTTGAAAAAAAGATACCATATTAAACATATAAAGCTTGTTAAGAAAGAGCATTTTGTTATAAATGGTATGTTTAGATAGATTTATCCTACTTTATATTAGAGTGATAATCAGAGTTTTATTTTAGAGATCATAAGAGCACATTTTATCAAATAATTATACCTTTTTTTTTATTGAACAGAGAAGGTAGGTACTGCCAACCAAAGACTCTCCATACTAAGTTTATGGCGCCACTCTCATAAGGTCTGACATCACATTGCCTACTTTTGCAATTTTAAGGATTAGAAGAGAGTGTTGTCAAAAAAAAAAAAAAAAAAAAAGATTAGAAGAGAGTAAGAGACCTAATGGCATTGCTAGCAGAGAACGAGTGAGAGGGAGCTCCATTCATTTCTCATTTCAGTATTTGTATGTGCATAGTCTGGATGAAATAATTATCGTACAAATAAAGTACTTTGCTACAATATTAAAGTTAATTTTTCTTATGGCATACTCTAGTAAAAGATGTTATTACTTACCTTCTACTGTCTTTACAATATGATGTGCCTTTTTGACAGTAACCTTTATATTAAAATATAGCTTATAACTTCTAATACATGTATCCGACTACAAACCTACACACATGATTTTTACATGTCAAACTAAATATTTGAACCCTATCAATTAAAAATTTAAAAAGTATGGCTAGGACTTAGTCGAAATGTTATATAATTGTTTCCTCTAGGAAAAACTAGTTATGAAACTTTAGCATGCAAGATGACATGGCACCAAAGGCAGCTTTTCTAGGGAAGTGAACAAGAGAGCTTTGCCACTCAACAAAAGAGGAGAAGTTTTATAAAGGAAAAACAAAAGTTTATTTTTAGCCCTTGAACTTTTGTTGAAAGTATAGATTTTGCCACTGAACTCCAAAACTAGACATGCACAAACTCTAGCCCTTAATATAATTGGCAAAGTGGCTTTGACCATATATAATTTCTAAAAATGATAAAGTTATAGGAAAATAATAAAGAATTTTTTAATCAGAAAAAATATAAATTTGTAACCAAAATGTTCTGTAAAATATAATGCGTAGTGATTATAATAATATAATAAGAACGAAATAAGTGTACGGGCCGGCCGAGTGGGCGGCATAGACCTGAACCTGCATGCATGCAAGAAAGTGAACAGTGCCAGGCGGCGGCGGGCAGGGCCGGTGGTGGAGTGGTGGTGGCAGCTAGCGTGATCATCGTCAGGCGGCCATCATGCATAAGCGTGCAGCCGGCCGGCGCCGGCCCTGAACGTGGATCCGGCTGGCCCCCCATGGCCTATGGCTCACACACATGCAGTCACGCGCACCGGCTGGCCGGCCGGCAGCGTGGCAGGCGGTGGCAGATGAGAACAGAAGACGGCGAGCGGAGGACGACAAGCGCAAGCCGCCGCGGCGTACGTGCGTAGGTAGGAGTACTGTAGCTAGGTAGCTAGCTAAGATCACCCACTTCGCGTGGACGCAGTTAATTGGCATGGCATGCATGCAGCAGCGGTTCTGCCTGCCTTGGCGTCTTCTTGTTGGGTAGCGGCCACGCCGAATCTTCTCCGTCGTCCCAGCTCAACCGCGCCGGCTGGGCCGGCCGGCGGCCGGGCAGGTCCATCTCTGTCACCTGTGTCACGGTCACACCATCGTCGTCCACACAGCTAGCCCTCGTGCACGGCAAGTGCGTACACACGTGCTCATCGATGTGGCTTGGGTGTGTGTATGATGTATGTACTCGAGATTCTCTGTTTTGTCCTATATGTTATGGTATGTAGCTCGGTATGCGTATATGGTGTGATCGACCGGATCGGATCGGAGGGTTTCATTTTGAATTCAAATCCTAGCTAGAGGGAAAAACTAGAGTTTGTAAAGCAGTACTAATTCCATTTGTGATGCCCCCATATGCAGAGCTTTTGAATATTTTTTAAAAAAAAACTCTATACTATGTAAGGATTGACCACTATCTTATCGTCTATCCTTGATCAAAGCCAACTTTCACTTAGCACAAAACCATTCTAAATTGGCAGAGCTTTGGATATTTTTATAAAAAAAACTCTCGAATCATTCCAACATGTAGTTTGTCTTTTAGTTTTATACGAAGTCAAACTTCTTTTAACTTTGGCTAAGTATATAAACATATATTAGCACATGCAAAACCCAATAAATGCATTGAAGACATATTCGTGATGGATTATTGTATGGTGGAAAGATAATTGGATGTTTGATGAGATATTGGTGTTTTTTTTTCTATAAACTTGATCAAAGCTAACTTTCACTCAGCACAAAAACTGAATTGACCAATTTATTCGTGAACAGAGAGAGGATAAGATAGTGGTTTGACACTTTTGACGGGTACATTTTGGTAACTCACTTGTCATGGGCCCTGTTTGTTCCGGCTTATAGGCCCTGTTTGGATACTCTAGCCCGGGCTAAAGCTAGAGTTAGTTTTTAGCTCTAGCTCTAGCTCCAAACTGGCTCTTGCTCTAGATGCGTTTGGATCCTTGGGCTAGTTTGATACTAAATGCACCTTTTCAATTATTTTAGAGAGAGAAAAGTGAACTTTTCTGTGATCCCAGCCAAAACCAGCCCCAACTAGGCCCAATATGCACCCCTTGGATGGGCTAGTGATTTTGGAAGGGCTAGTTGCATTTAGCCCAATCTAGCCCCTCCTGTTTGGATCCCTTTGGGGCTAGTTGAGCCAAAACTAGCCCAAACTAGCTCTAGCCCTGGGATCCAAACAGGGCCATAATCCGATCCTCGGTGGAAAAAAGTGAGCCGCCCAAATCCTTTGATTATTTCTGAGTATTTTGACTGTTGCTTCAGAACTTTGATCTACCACAATCAAGAATCGAAAAAATCTCTATGGTACGATGATTGTAATCAAATTGATTATAAGCAGTCCCAAACAGGGCCATGATCAAGCTCAAAGAAGGGCCACATCTCGCCTCCAAAGATAATGAAAGTTGCTCTTGTGGCTATAATAATGCTAGGTTTTGGGAGGCGGATCGATCGCCACATGAACAAATAGTTGTGTTCCTCTTATGGCTAGATAACAAGCAATACGCAGTGTAATTGTGGGGACTAAAGGGCAAGCTAGATATATACGGAGTAGTGCGTAAGTGGGGTGAGGCTTTGGGAGATGTAACGTTGGAATAATTAGATCTTGGATGCTTAGTAAACGAACTCTATAGGGGGTACGTAATAATAAATATATAAAAACATCATTCATGGTTTTCTTCAAGATGGTGAAAATATATTGGAGAGTAAACAAGAAAAAACTTGGAGCGTTAGGTTCAAGATGCATCTGTTGATTCTTCAAAAAATGATGCATCTGTTTATAATTTAAGGGGTGGGCAACATTTTGTTATGATCTGTCATATATAATTAGTGCTGAGGCCTTCTTAGAGAAAATCCTAAAATTTTATAGAAAGATCTTCCATTTGACATCCCACCCCACAAAAAAAAAGTTTGGTATTTTGCTCTAGCTTATACATGGCACATTATTTTTTTTTCGAGACCGGGGATATAGCCCGCGTTTTCATTAAGAAGAAGAGAATGGTCAATAGACCTACACATAGTTGATAGAAACCGGGACGCCGCTTGGGTAATCCCACAGATTACCAACGAAGCCCCGAAACACAAACACGAAAAGCAAGAAATGCGGGGGCGGAGACCCTCCACCTAACAACCCCCAAGCAAGCCAAGCCTAAAAGGAAGAAAGCTCAACACCAAGAGAGCCGAGGCGATCGGCCGCAGATGAAGAGGGGGGATTCCATGTGCTCCTCCGAGTCACTTAGGGCCGGGACCGCGGGCAAAAGAAGTGCCGACATGAAGATACCCCTCCGAGTCACTTTAGGCGGGACCACGCGGGCGAGGAGCGTCGACATGAAAACACCCTCCGAGTCACGAGAACCGGGGACTGCGGGACGAGGAGCACCGATATGATACTGCAAAGAACAACCAACAGCTAGACAAAGGCGAAGAGCAACAATAAGCGCAAATAGGCCTAGCACGACGACCCGGACGAAGCAAGCGGGGCACCGACATCCACCACTCGGGGAAAGGGCCGTCGATGGACGCTTCCGGGGAAGTGAACGGCGCCCGGCGTCGCCGTCATCGACCCAAACATGGGTTAAGGCTTTCGCCATGGCACCATTTCCCCAAACAAGGCGGAGACCACGCAACGGTGTAGAGCACCTTCCCAAAAGAAGGGGTTGGTGCGCCCACTCCCGAATGATTTCGGCCTCACCACCATGACGCTGCCGATGCACGAGAAGAGCAAGACGACGCCATCCACGCCACCATGGCGTCGACGGCGCACGACGAGGCACTGTCTCTACACCACCATGGTGTAGGACGGTGCAAACCGGCGGCCGCATCATCAACCGGAGCGACCCGCCGTGTGGGGCCGGGTCCGGCCGTCGCGGAGTACGCCGGCTGCTGGAGGAGGTCTGGCGGCGGGGCTGAAATGCGTGCGTGTGCGTGGGGGGCGCGGGGGGCCGCGGAGCGCGGATCCGGCGGCCGCCGGCGGCCCGGCTTTGAGCCCGCGCGGGAGTGGGGCCCGTCGGGAGCACCACCACCCCGTCGGCGCTGTGCACGCCGCTCGCCGCGCCGCCACAGAACACCGCCGGACGCGCAGGAGGCCTGGTCGGCACCGGACCACGTCCACGGCACCCGACCCACGTCGCCCGACGCGAAGCCCGCCCGGCTGCGAGGAGGGGGCAGATCCGCCGCCAAAGAAGGCCGGATCCGCCACCTAGAGGCGGATCCACCCCCCGCCTAGGCCGCCGGGAATCGCCGGTCGCCGCCGAGGAAGAAGCTGGGTGGAGGGGGGGGGGGAAGAGGAGCGCGGGAGGGAGGGGTGGTGGCCCGAGGGACAACGCGGCGTTACCTTGTTGGGCGCGCCGCCGGCCGCCGCCGCCGCCGCGAGCCAAGGGCGGCGCGACGGCGGCGGAGGGAGCCGGTGGCGGGGGGCTCGGGCGGCCGGGAAGTCGCCGCCCGAGTCGCCCTCGTGAGGACGACGCTGGGGCCTGGGTGGTTTCTCTCTGTTCCTACATGGCACATTATCGTTGATGAACTTTAATTTGTAGTGGTTAAGTTTGAAGGTTCACGATCGAAAACCTGTCCACAGCTTTAATTGTGAAGAGCTATCATGCTCATTCATATTGGCAGGTGAAAGCTGATAAACCACCTATCATGATGCAAGTGTATGCTGGTTATGTGGGACTACCTAGTACGTGCCTATGCATCAGTATCTATCATAGTATATTGTTGTATGCAAGTGTAGAAATTCGCCCGTGTACGTCGAGAGTAATTCCTACTCCTAGGTGCCAAGTACAAAATGTTAAGGATAACGACAAGATGAGATTCTTATCAAGCGGGTCACCTACTATACCATTTTTAAAATAATGGAGCTAGGAAAAGGTACTCCCACGCAGCACCGAGAAAAGCAGGGCTGAGGTATGCATTCAGGCATCATCTTTTACCGTGATAGTAGCAACAATTGATGTTATCGTACCATATTAGTGAATGGGTTGCTACAAAGTTGATGCATGATTTGTCATAACTCCTGTCCTTTCCCTTGGTGTATAGGGTTTAGATTTCCTTGCTGGAGCCTGGAGGAGGATGATTAGGGTTCAGGCCTCTGCTGGGACACTGATGCAATGGCAGTAAAAAGATAAGAGGGGTGGTGAAACAGTGGCTTGACCCACTCAAGTTTGGTCCACACTCCCATACATGAACGCAGGGGGAATCCTACTTGTTGCCAAAGCCAAGCACTGGGAGACAAAGCCCAGTCCAGGAAGGACAGCACTACTACTACTGTGCAGCAAGTAAAGGGAGGGAGGAGATAGAGAGGTTGCACGCAAGCGTCCACACAAAAAGCTCAAGGCTTTCTTGGTAGGTGCACATACAATATCTGCATACTCACACACACTCGCATTCAATTTAATTCTGTGTGGTGTACGTACATGGACGTTGGAGATAGATGCGATGCGATGCTGCATCAGGGCCTTACGCAGATATGTACAAGCACAAGATTTTACATCCCTGGCCCTACCGTATGTATGGGTCACGAACGCAGGGCAGAGGCCAGCAGGATGAAGAGAAAAAGGCCCCTGCTGCTATAGCTGGTGAGTGAGTGGTGACAGTAGTGCAGTGTGTCATGCATGTCGCCGGCCGGCCAGGCTACTAGTGCTCCGGCGGTCCGGTCCGGTGATCCGGCCTCCTATAGGGTTGGAGGAGTACGTATATGTTTGTCTGCGCTTGCTTGCATTGTATGGGTATCATCATATGAATGACTGGGATGGACGACAATCATATCTGTAGAAGGTAGCTGTACTACCTTGGTACGTCTAGGGTTTTGGTTTGGTTTGGTTGGATGGTGTGCATATATGAGGTAGCAGTGAGGATGAGGGAGGAGCCAGCCACTGCAGTGTGTGGCCATGCTGCAAGTGTGGGTGGGTGGGTTATGTGGGGGGATCATATTTTAGTGTGCATGTATGTTGGGGGACCTCAGCTCCACCCTGGGGGCTGGGAGCTATATATATGCAACTTCTTGCCAAACAACACCATCATTCAAACAGCCTCACTTCATCTTCATTCCTAGCGAGCATTTCCATTTCCATTTCCATTTCCATGCTTCTTTCCTTCGCCGTCTAGTTCTAGTTCAACTTCAGATGTGTGTGCCATGAGTGAGAGGGAGAGGAAACAAAGAATTTGAGCTGTTGAGAAGTAGAGCTAGCATATGCAGGGCAACCTAACCAGTGCTGTTTGGAATGCAGTTGGATGCATCCATACTGATCCATGCAATGGCGGCAGGAGAAGATGGTCGAGGAAGAGGTGAAAGCTAGGGAATATGCCTGGCTCCCTGTATGCCACTCGCACGGCTACCATGCACCCGGTGGCCGCTGCGGCTGGCGTGCGAGGTGCCAAGCATGGCCCTCATACATCTCTCTCTCTCTCTCTCTCTCTCTCTCATATTTGATCGATCCGTCTATCATTTCTCAATGTTTTACATGAATGATTCGTCGTCCGCTCGGACGAGCTAGCTAGATGCGACGACATGTTTCAATTATTTACAGCTTTCGTCATATATAGAATTTCTTCTATTCCTTGCAAAGTTGAGTATATATCCGGATCCCTGTCATTTAGGTTTCCATTCAGTCGGATGCAATGTGTGTGCAATGCCACCAAAATGGTGTTATATAGGACCTATCTGATCTTCTCATATATATGTACAATCCATGTTTGTTGCATGCATGCCTCCCTCTAGTTTAATATTTTTTTTTTACATATATAGTATTTCTCAATTAGGTTGATCATATACATATCAGACTTTCGATGTTTATTATTACTATAATCATGTACAGTTTAATTAACTCTCTATAAGGAATCGAAGCTGACCTATATATGACTTCCTACATACTATCTTGTGTTTGTCATTCGGCACATACTTGGTACATATAAATGTGCATTCAATCATCAATTCAGTGAGAACAATAAGCATACTAAGGTCATTAATTTGATGCCTCTAGTATACGAGCCCTCATACATCTCTCTCATTTGATCGATCCGTCTATACTATTTCTCATTAATTTGTTCGGTAAGGTTTACTGCTTGGAAGTACGTACTTTCAACAAAGATGTGGAAGTGCTGCTGACGCGCAGAAGCCCAGCCATTGCCTGCGTCGAAGGTCTTCGGTGGGCGGGCCTCTCTCCCAGGTGATAGTTGAATCAGACTGTGCAAGAGCTATATTGTTACTGAAATGTCAGCAGGAGGACAGGTCGAAGATTGGCCAAATCATAGGGGAGGTGAGGAGCTTGACTCAGTTGATGAGAGAGTGGAATTCTTTCCCAAGTAAAAGAGAGTGTAATCAAGTATTCAAATGCATTTTGTTAGATGTCGTAAACATTCTGCCGCGTGGCTGGATCAAGTGCCTGGGTGCGCTATCTCCTTCCTCCAGGCCGATTGTAATTTGCCAATGGCTAACTAATAAAGCTTCCATGAAAATTTTTTTCTAAATGTACACATTGGTCCTGACATATGCATGTTTTAAATTCACAAATTCAAACTCACTAGATTCAAATGTTTGTTCGCTTGTTCGTATCAGCCAGAATCAACCAGCCATGAAACAATGTTTTCCTCTCACAACAAATCAGCCATACCAATCAGCGCCAGCCAGAAAACGAACCAACAGACATGTTAAACTAATAAGATTTTCTGTTGTAGGCAACCAAAATATATAATTACTCACTTGAGTATACATTTGGATCCCTGCTAATTATGTTTTCTATTGTAGGTGCCCCAAAATGGTAGGACCTATATTTGAGCTTTCTTATATATAAGCCATAAAGTTTATTACCTAATCCATGCATGTTGCTTGCCTGCCTCTAGCTAGATTAATATTTTGTGACAAGTAATTTTTTGTGAACTAAAAAACCTTGTCACCGAGGGCCTTATATCTGTCGATTCTATATGATTATATGTTATCAAAGTATAGATATTTGTGTTATGTATATACATACAACATTATTTGTATTCGAAATATATTGATCATATACATATTTGATCTCCGACTTATATAGTACACTACTCAATACTCTCTTGTACAACTTACTTTCATGTCTCCAATTCATACATGTGTTTGTTGTATCATTGAAGTGCTCTTGCTTTATTTGAGCACTGCTACCAATGCAAATAGTTGTCTGCAGTGAAATGTTGTACATATGCTCCGATCCAGAAATGAAAATGTGTGGTACCTATCCAGTGCATTTTTTTCCTTGTACAATTTCCTCATTTATGTCTAGGTTTTTCCCTTCATTTGCCTATAAAAGTCTCAAACCTATATTATTATACTGTAGGGAGCTGACCTATATATTATTGCCTACAGTCGTCTTATATATAGTTGGCTAGACTCGCCATACTGGGATATAAAAATGTGCATTCTGTGAGAACAAGCATAAAGCTTTTTTTTTTTTTTTTTTTCAAGTCATGTGCGAGGCATTGCATCGTCAGTTGGGAACTGACGTAGTTTGGGCCGTGGAATGGAAGAAAGCAAAAAGGAATAGGAAGATACCGCAGGCCTGGGCCTGGGCTCGTGAACATGGTTGCTCAATTTCTCGATACAAAGCCCGGCTAAGGTAGTAACTTGCAGCCCAGACTATGGCCCAATACATGCAACAAACCCGCATGAATGCCCCACTATGATTACCCAAGTTGATGCTGACGACGTTTTGATGCTGAATTGCTGATGTATAGGAAGCCACGAAGTGTGCAGTAGGATTTGAGCTTCCTTAATAATGAGATTACTAAAGTGGAAAATAATCTAAAGTGAGAAAGCATTATTAACTTTGCGTTTGGGTCTGGCGGTGGCGCCGCGGCGCGAGGCGTGCAATGGAGGAACAAATTGCCAAAGAGGAAAAAAAAATGCGCCGGGCGTGCGTGTGGGGAGATGGCGGCGGTCGGCTCGCCTTAGGGCTTCATCAGTCCGGCCAGGAGAAGAAGGTTTTGGAATGACAAAAATGGACACCGTACCATATGAAACATTGATGGCGACCTCTTCAAACACTGACTTTAACTGACATTACTTGATGCAATCATGCAACGATGGAGCATCATATATAATCTTATACACAAGTGTTTTTATCGAACACATCCACAATCCATTCTCTCTGTATCTCTCTCTTCTCCCTCAATCATATCTCTGGGTGGATTGTACTTTTAATTTGAAGTAGCTATATAGAGATTGGTATGTACAGAAATTCGTTAGAGCCGGAGCAAAGCAAAGGTTGAACGATTGATGAGGACATCGTTGCTTGGGTCCCCAGGGAGGGGTCCCATGAGGTAGGAGCGCTGATGAGGACATCGCGACGCTGGACACGCCGACATTATGGTCTTCCCCAAGTTGCAACTCGTCCCCAATTCAGCTGCCACGTCACCCTCGGATTCAATAGACACGACGTCCACGGTTTCGCCATAACTTTTTCATACGACATCGAAGCGGGCGATCTTGGATGCGTTGAAAAGGGACGGCGGCGTCGTCGTTTTGGATCTGGTCCCAACTCCAGATGGCCCGTGGATTATTCTTTGTGACCACGAGAAGGTGTCGCGTCATCTATTTTGGGCGAACTTGGCCATGTATCGAGTCGGGCCTTAAGCCCAAGTTGTGGGCGCTGCCGTGTTGGTCACCCCCAACCCTAGTGTCCTCCATCGTGTTATAAACTCAGTAGCTGCCGCCATTTAGACTCGGGTTTTGATTTTGAGTTTAGTTTTCCAGCGAGAAATTGAATCGTTCATCGTAGCTGTGAAGACAATTGCTTTTACAGTGATCCAGGGGCCGTTCTTGTCCGTCACCACCGTGTCGATTAGCTTTGTGATCCAAACTCGAACCCAACGCTTCAATTCGTGTCGTTCATATCTGCTATTATTAGATTGCGTGTTTACCTGTTCTTGCTTGTGTTCTTCGATTCGCTTGCAGGAAAGCCTTCTTGACGAGGTCAATCAAGTCTTGCTTGGTTGATAACCATCGAAGCTGTGGTAGATACCTGTCTGTTGTAGGATCGGTCCGTTGTTGTCCTCCTATGGTGAAGCACTGTTGATACCTGCAATTTGATAAGTTATACCTTGTGGTTGTGTGGTCTGATGGGGTTGGCTGCTTCTTGTGACCGGTGTTGTTTGGCTATTTTGTTGCATTTGGACTGGTTGAGGCTGAATTTATTCACCAAGTGTCTGCAAATGAGTCTACATATGTGCTTGAGCCGCCTTATGAACATGAAAAACGGTCCACGTTCTCCTTTGAAACCTATTATCATTACGTGCTTTCCAGATATACCACATTGTAAACAAGGTAGCACAAAGAGTGTTTTGTGGCGGGTTAGGGGAAATCAGAAGAGGTAGAGCAATTTGGACCCCATCTTCTAAAATAGTAATAATATTAGGTGGGAGGGGTGGGTCGCTAGGGACCCATACCTGAGTAGGCAGATCACATTTGAAAAATAAGTGATTGTCATCTTCAATGGCACCACAGTATGAACAATGTTGGTCAATATGAATAGAGTATCTTCCTGCTCTTTCTCGAAGTGGCAAGAGCTCTACGAATTACTCTCCAAGCAAAGGTTTTAAGAAGGGAGGGATTATCTTACTTTTCCATACCTTTTTGTAGTATAAGGTTCGCCTCATGGAAAATCTTTGGGAGGCTGTGATTACCTTGAGAGGCTAAGTGAGTGTAGATGGCTTTGGTAGAGCACCTACAGTTGTGGTGGGGGTCCATGTAAGGATGTCCCGATTGCCGGAGTGAACAATGGGAGTGGCTTGAATGGCTTGGACCGCTTGTTGTGAGAAGGTGGTTGCTAGCAGGTTGTGGTTCCAAGTTTGTGTTTGAGGCAACCAAAGGTCAAACCTTGAGTTGATGACAGGGGGTTGTTGGTGACAGGAAGGAGAAGGTGATCATGGATTTCTCTCCAAATAGATGACCATGGTGATGACCAGATTGAAGAGTCACCTTTGTGAACCTGGTATATGACATTTGCATCCAAATGGTGCCTAACCTGCAAAATAGAAGACCAATCTATAGATTTGGAAGTATTGTTAGGCGCTGTCCAAAAGGAATTATTAGGATAATATTTGACTTTGAGAATAGAAGACAAGAAGGGGTTTTTAAGCTGAAACAACATTCCAAGGTTGAATGAATAATAAGACTCGATTGATAGTCTCCATGTCTCTTATGCCAAGGCCACCTTGCTCTTTGGACTTACACATGTCATCCCAGGATCTGTATGCAATACGGTTGTTATTGTTCTGCTCCGCCTGTACACCAGCCCACCAAAATCTTCTAATGATAGTGTTAATTTTTTCAATAAAAGTCTTGGAGAATAGTACAGTGGATATGTAATATATAGGGATAGAAGCAAGGACAAATTTAATGTACTGAAGTCTACCTGCATGGTTCAGCTTGATGAAGTCATAAGACTTATTTTTTATCTTTGTAGTTGAAGATCATAGGGTGACCAAGATGCATGGTATTAGGCATAAGATGTTGGTCTGGGAAGATAGTTTTATACTGTTTTTTAACATGGAGAGGAACATTTTTACTGAAATAAATGAAGGATTTTTTTGAAGGTTAGAGTCTGACCTGATTGGTTATAGAAGTCATAGAATATGTCTTTAATTTCTTTGTGCTTCTTGTATGGATTCTTTACCACATAATATTAGATCTTCTGTAAATAAGAGGGAGTGGATAGCAGGACATTGAGGTCCCAGAGAGACTCTTTCGTTATTCAGTGATTTCAGAACAAGATACGAGCGGATGGTTGATGGTGGGTACAAAAAAAGAGACATCGTACATAGTTTTTCGTGATTGCCTTTGCATCGGTGGAGATGTGTTTTTCGGCAATGAATATAGTGAAGTCGAGAACGAGCAATAGCTCGGCTGGCTAGCGTTGCAGGTGAGCACGCTGCCCACCGCGTTCGAACCCCAGGTTCGACGCTGGTGTTCTCACGGGATTTATTCCCATAATAATTTCAGATGAGCTTATCTACGTGGAGTCACAAAGGGGACTGCGACAGCGTTACCGAGCATCGATGACTCTAGTGATCTCTCTAAAGACGCTGGCGTCTTGGTATCTATGTATAGTTGTAGGTCCGGGTGGTGTGCGTGAGGTGTGCGTGTGTGTGGTGGTGTGTGTCTGTGTATGCGAACAAATGCTACAACTGTATCAGGATGAGAGGTGTAAAAAAAAGAATATAATGAAGTCAATATATACTTTGAAATCGTACGTATCAGAGATTAATTTATGAACAATTGTATCATATGCTTAGTAGAACAAGGACTTCTGGCTGTAATTTCAATCGACGATCTGGTACTTCGCTTTCATAAGATGGAGGATCATATTCATACAGGGACACTATAAGATGTAACTAATGTTGTGATTTGTAAAAGCTTTTTTCACAATATGCAGTTATTATTATATTAAGAGATTTTATATTAATTTGATGTTATGTATGGTATTATATTATCTCGGCCTATATGCTAATACTCACTTAGTTGTGAGTGCTGACCCGGCAGCCAATTTTACTGGCTTCGCAGGTGCTTGGAGGAGAGTGGTGTGCCGGGCTACGGCCGCAGTGGAACTGTAAAGAACGGTGACGTCGGCGAGGTGTTCTTCTGACGTTACTGTGTGTCTCTACTCTCGAGGTCTCGACCAGACAGCGGTGGGTTGGAATTGACGGTGCTACCCTCAGTTCCTCAAGGTCAGTTTCCGCATATTTCAGATGATTTTTGTTTTTTCTCGGTATATGGTTCCTGTAGAATAATGTGATAAGCTTTTTTTTTTTTTTTTTGTGTGTAGAAATCACTCTAGTAATTAAAATTCAATTGAACCCACATGAAAGGATTCAACGGACCTCGAAAGAAATGTTTTCTACCAGGTCCTTTCTTTCTTTTCTTGAGATTTATGAGTTGCTAGTTAGAGCAACTCCAACAATTCTCCATTTATGATTTCACAATTGGTCTTATTTGCCAACTTCCAAATCCAATTACCAAGAAAAAAAAAAAGTCTTCTCTAATAGTTTGGCAATTCTGGTTTGCCAAATGAGAAAAGTGGGTACAATGAGAGAGCGTACGGTTGGTTTCCTCGTCGCGACCCTTCTTCTCCTACTCCATCCGCACCGACCGCCGGCAGCTCGCCGGCCATCCGCGAGGTGGTCGGGCCGCGATGCCCCTGCATCACCACTAGCGGGTTCCCCCCACCGCCACCGGCGCGGAAACCACGGCCTCGCGCATCCTCCGCCGCCCGAGCGGCCACGCGGCCACAGCGCCATCCACGGCGGCCTCCCGCCCGCCCGGTAGCCGCGCACGGACTTCGGCCCGCACCATCTAGGCCCGCGTGGGCGGCGGCGGGACTGCACCGCTGCGGCCATGCGGCGGATGGCCGCGGAGACGCCGGCCCCACGAGGATCCGCGACCAGGTCCGAATAGCTCCCGCCTATCGCGATGGCGTCTTGGCGTCACGCGTCCGCCACGGGGCGACGCCGATCGCCTCGAGGACCACGGCGCCGCTCACGCCTTTGGCTGGCGGCGGCGTAAATCAGCCGGCGCAGCCCGCATCCTCAGCGAGGAGAGCAATGAAGAGACCCCCGCCTCTTCCGCCGTCACGCCCTCAACGATAAGACAAGGGCGGCCTCCACGCCATCGCGACCATATCGCGCTTCTCTCCTTCTCCACGCGCGATGCAGCTCGGGGCCACGGTCGCGAGGGGAGAAGATGAATTGCGCCCGAATGGAAGAGTTCAAGGCCTTGAGGAGGGGGAAACCACCGGGGGGGGGGGGGGACAAATAATGCCAAAGCTCCCAACTAACGCAAATATGTGCTAGGAGGCTTGCAATTGCCAAACTCACCAAAATGCCAAACGTATTTGCCAAACTGTTGGAGCATCATTTTAGAGCCTCTTGCCAAAAAACAAGAATGCCAAACTGTTGGAGCTGCTCTTAGGTTATTTATAGAGAAACTTGTTCATCCTAGCTTAAAGTTCTAGATTTGATGTGGATGATTACGTTTTTTTTTATTTTCCTGTTGGTAAGTCACGGTCCGTTGATAGCGAGGGACAAGGGCTAAGACTATCCGCACCGGCTACTGTAAAGCCATCCTATAAAGGATTTTACCGGTCAAAAAGGGTGTAGCGGGGTACGTTACGGCTCCCACCACCGCATCCCATCCGCCATTCCCAGCGTCTTCCCGTAGCTACGCTGTCGCGCGACGTCGAACTTGCCCGGGAAAGAGAGAAAGGGAGCAGCGGAGTGAGAGAAAGAGAAGCACGACGACCAGCGCCTCGCTCCCCGGGCGTGAACTGGGGTCGGTGGCGCCTCTCCCGAGTGGCGCCGCCCTCTCCCCCTCGCGTGAATCTGGCTCCCCACCGCCGATCGACACGGCCGGTCACCGGCACATGCATGGGGAGCAGGGGAGGGGCACGAATCCGAGTCGCCGAGCATCTGCCTGCCCTCGCCACATTGCTGGCCGCCTATCAGCCTACCTCAAGGAGCTGATGGCCATAGACGGGCCATTCGACGGGCTACTGCCAGCTGCGCCTGCCTGTGCGGGCAGACAAGCATGGGCCGGCGTCGCCACCTAGGACCCGCCTCGCTGGCTGGGGAGGAAGCAGGGGAGGGAGTGATCGAGGAGGGGAGAGAGAGTGACGGGGGGAGGGGAGAGAAAAGAGAAAAAAAATGACATGTGGGCCCCACCAGCTATGTACAGGGTAGAGATATAGAGGATGATGGGTGCGGAAGCAATGTATGTAGAGGAAAGAATTTTGATGATTAGGATGTATAGAGGAGGAAAATAGAGGATAATGAGCGCGATAGTCTAGGAGGCTACATGAACATCCCACTGTGTGCGCTCATGTGCCTCCAATGGATGGTATTCTCAATGAGCCGAGGACCCTCGTCCAACCTCTCGTGAGGCTATACAACACGTAAACAAGATTTGAATTTAAAAGATAACATTTCAGTGCTCAAAGGAAGAATCTTCTAGAACATGATTGAAGGAGTTCGATGTATTCGGTCAAAAAAAGGAGCTCGATGTATATCATGAAAATGAGATGGGCATGAACAAAATTCCTTGGCTCTTCTAGGAACAGATACTCTTGGAAGGATAGATGATCAAAGATGAAGTCTTGTTACGATAAGATTGATGCTTACTATACCAATTGGCACACGATTGACACCAATTAGAGGCAGATTCCTAACAACCTCAACATAAGAAGCCTTAGATGCAACTAGATTTAAACCCCTTTCTCTATGATGCTTCTTCTTCTTGGAGAAAATTGTGAAACTCGCGAACGCATTTAGGTCCACCATCTCCCTAGAAGGTGCAAGATATTTTATAACAAGAATAATATTGGAGATTATGAACAAAGAAACCTACTTTTGAGGGGAGCGAGAATTGTGAAACTCGCGAACGTATTTCGTCAGCTCATCTATACGGTACTTTTGGAGTAGCTACTACTCCGTATAGATGAGCTGATGAACTACTCCAAAAGTAGGTACTTTTTTTTTGTGGAACAAAAGTAGGTACTTTTGGAGTATACTACATTACTACTCCGTATAGATGAGCTGATCACGAAATGGCTGCACGGTGCAGAATATATCCTATGCAGGCACGACCACGTCAAGGTCATGGGACGCGAGCGCGATCACGATGCGCTCGGTCTGGCTGGTTCTGCCGCCGGAGATCGATGTCCAAGTCTTGTCGCCCAGCTACGCTACGCATCGAGGCACCAGCAGCTGTAGTCCGGCGTGGACAGCCGGAGGAGCTCCTCAGGCGCCATGCGCTCGTGCTCCCGCTGCCTCCACGCCGGGAATGCCAGGTCCTCGGTCGCTGCCGGTGCGTCGGCGTCGCTGGCGCCGCCCCTGGGTGTGCTGCTGCCCGCGCATCCTGCGGTAGAGGCGCATGGCGGCGACGCAGTCCTCGAAGGGGTGCTGGTGCCCCGTCTGGATCTCGTAGCCGAGGTACTTGAGCGTGAGGAACCTGAGCGAGTTGCTGTGCTTGCTCGTCCTCGTCAGCGGCGGGTACGTGGCCGTGTCGCGCTTGAGGTAGGCCGGGTAGTCCGATCCATTGCCAGCGCGACAAGGTCGTGGTCGAGGCCGTGGCCGACCAGCAGCCTCGCCCTGCCCCGGCTCGTGCGCACCTTCCACGGCTGCTCACCGTTGAGCAGCAGCTCCTCCAGCCGCCGCTGCGCATTCTTCACGCTCACGCCGTTGCGGAGGTGCTCCGGCCGGATCCCCGTCGTCTCGTACCGGTAGTGCGTCACCGGGAGGAGCGGCTTCACGAACGCCTGGAACAGGATGGTCTCCTCCTCGTCCATGACGCACACGTGCGCGCACACGTCCAGGGTGCCGTCGCTCCCGGCGCCTACCATCTTGCAGCCCAGCGCGAGCGCGCCTCCTCCTGCGTCTTGCGGCTGCGGCGTCTGGTGATGCTGCTGCAGCGTCCTCGGCATTGTCGGCGGCGGGGTGCGCAAGAGCCGGCACGCCGCGCGGTGGGCTCGGAGAGCGGCGGCGCTGGCGTGGACGCGGAGACAGATGTCGCAGCCGCGCGCGGCGAAGGCGTCGGCGCAGCTGGCGGCCTTGGGCAGCGTGGAGCCGCCGACGCCGAGGTGGTTCCTGAGCGCCTCGAAGGAGCGGCAGTGCTTGCGGCAGATGTCGCAGCGGGGTTCGTGCGCCGAGTGCCGCGCCGCCCGCATGTGCTCCACCAGGTGCTCCATCTTGTTGAACTTCCGGAAGCACGCCGTGCATCTGTGACTCCTGCCAAAAACAAGTCACAGGTTTCTCAGAAATGCATTTTCTGGAGGCACTTGTTTTGCTTGTATTTGTGCGACGACCACAACCTTCCTTTTTGGAATCAGTAATTTGGTGAATTGCTTCATTTAGCTATATAATACTTCTTGTATGGTTTTGAGCAAAGTCCATTTGTCTGCGGCTCTAAGGAACTTGCAGCAGACAGGTCACCACAAATGAGAGCTTGGTCTTTGTCTAAGGACGGAATCGATGAAGGACTTCTGAGCTAACTAGGAGATTATGTTCATGGCTGAAATAGTTGCATCTCTATAGTTTAATTAGATGTGTTCTTGACACATGTGCATTTCTAAAATGAAGCCGTGGCGTTAGCACAGACACTATACTAGTAAGTTCAAAGTGTTGATCATAGGTTCAATTAGATTTATGTTTTAGTAACTTAAACTAGCACAGAAACATTTTTAGGCAAAATTGGCTACGTATTGGACACCTAATTAAGTGGAGATCATTTGCTGGTGAATACACTGTACACATTTTTATACTAGGAATTTTATACTACTCATGTTCTCCAGCGAATGTGCTCCACATTCTGTGTGCAGGCGCCAATTGCCCCACAGGTGGTTATTATAATAAAGAAAAGGACCCAGTACAAATAGAACTGTGGGCTCACATGGCTATGACCTGTCAATGTAGACATATCTTTACCGACAAATTTAATTTCTTAAGCTTATTGCTAGCTAGTACAAATCCACTATTTACATTATCAGTAGGCATAAGACAATCACCATTGTAAGTTAGATCTATACCGACGGTTGGCTTATGGGATTGCTACTACTGTAAATCTTATATTTATATTAGAGTTAAATACATGGATCTACCCTTAAACTTATGACGTTGTGCCACTTAGGTGCACGAACTCTCAAAATCGAAATCTAACCCCCTGAACTTGTTAAGTTGTGCCACTTAGGTCCACGAGCTCTCAAACATGTCACTTAAGTCCACGAACTTGTGGTGTTATGTCAGTTAGGTCCACGAACATGTACACATATATTAGAATAATTATTTATACAACTTATCATGCGTGAAAACTATTTCCTTAATAAATGACATAATAATTAAGTTATATTAATACTCTATAATAATAATTTTACAAATTATTATTCAAGATAAGTGTACACATTTTGACTTAATATACTCCTCCGGCCCTTGAATAAATCAATTCCTAGAATATGTGCCAGTCAAACTTTTTTCAAGTTTGACTAACTTTATATAAAAAAATAACAACATTTATGATATAAAATGAGTACCTTATGAAAATATACTATGATAAATCTAACGATACTAATTTAATACCATAAATCTTAATGTATTTTCCTAGACATTGGTCAAAGTTTTTAAAAGTTTGATTTAAGACAACTCTAAAAAATCTATTTATTCAGAGACAAATGGAGTAAACACTCTTTTGAGATAGGCTTATTTGTGAACTTTGGAAAGTTAGTGAATCTCAAATTTCAAACTAAATAGCTTAATTTAGTAAGTAGATTCCAATTACTCCAAATTCCGAGGGAAGCCAAAACGGGCCCTTATAGTAATAGACCATGTTTCTTTTAGGCAAGCACACAATTCGCTGTTCTACAGGAAGCTAAGGATGTGAGGCCATACATTGTGGATCACATGACAATGCTGCAAGAGCAATATCCAAGCATGTCACAGGCTTGGCGACATAAAAAAAATGTAGGCAGGAATTTGGGGATTCGTTGCGATGCAACTTGCTTGGGAAAGAGTTGGGTAATCAACTGGATGTCCTAGCTAAGGGACTAATTAGTGGTGTTCGTTTCAACACATACCAAAAGAGTACATTTTTAAGTACCAAGGGTATGAGATCAATGAATTCACATTTTACACAAAAAAGCAAGATGGAAACAACACATACCAAAATAGTGGTGTTCGTTTCAATGCTCAAGACGATCATGGCAAAGTGGAAGATACAGAGGAGATATGGGAACTAGACTACGGTCGGCTGAAGGCAGCTTTGTTTCGCTGCCAGTAGGTTCGGCTTGACACCATCACCACCGACCCAACGGGGTTCAGTATCGTTGATCTCACCAAGACCGCATATAGAGACAACCCCTTCGTCCTTGCAAAAAGATGTTATGCAAGTTTTCTATGCACCAGACAACAAGACAAAAAGGAAGGCTACAAGTACCGTGAGAAGGGAAAAGGAAGATTGTCGGAGTCGATGGAGTGACGGATGAAGAAAACTATAGAGGGTACTACGAAATGCCCAAGATTCGCCGGTAACGTATCCCTACCTATCCTTGAAGAGCATGAGGGTATCACGAAATGCTTGATCGATTAGGCAAGGACAATGAAGATAATATTCCTCCTTCGGATTGTCTTCATTATTTGGACAATTTTGACAGTGATGCCGAGCTAACAAACATACCAGCTAATCCCATCGATGATCCCGATTACTTCTAAAATATGTAATACTATGTTCTTTTGTAATTAAATTTTGTTTATTATGCATCTAATTCTTATTATGTCTTGTTCATATTTTGATTATAGGTGATTGAAGATGGCGAGCACCCGGGTCCGGAGGACGACGGGTAAGGGTCGGACCAAAGGTGGAGGAGGACGGCCGCCGAGAGGCCCTTGTCCAGCTTTTTATAGCCCGCCACATGGGGGTACGGCGGGGGAGGGGTCAGATAGGAGGAGGAGGAGGCCGGGCGCCGTAGGCCTAGGACAAAGCCGTCTCCCACGTTGGTGCAGAGGACCGAGGAGGACAACGATGTGGAGGTGCTGGTGGACCAGAGGATCGAGGAGGAGGACGACGATGTGGAGGTGCTGGTGCACTGGGCCATCATAACCTACCATGCGGCGATAGTTGGCGGGGAGGATAGGGAAGTATCAAGCAAGAAGGGGAGATGTTGACACGTGAACAGTTTATAGAGGTACATGAACAGACACTAATATTGCTTCGTTTTGAGATTAAGTATGTTTAATCTGATCTTCTCATTTGTCAAATACTTCATGACATGTAGATGATTCCCTAGTGGCGCCGCCTCCGATGCTCCCTGCCGGGAGATGATCGTGGACAAGTGGTTCACGTAGAGTACGCGCGAGGTGCACGACATTAATCGCGGGAGCGGCGTTGGTGATGCATGGTCCAACACACCACCAAGGCAGCCCGAGCCTTGCAGAGTACAAAGAGTTATGGGTACACAGTTTCTTTTATCGCTTCTAAGGCTCAATCTTTTTTTATCGCCGGTCTAGTACACTAATCTTCTTCCTTTATTTCTTAGCACATTTCGACAAGGATCGCAACGACTTCCGGTATAGTGCATGTCGCACAAGGGCAAGGGCGACATCGACATATCCTACGGCATGAATGATCCGCCCAAGGCGCATAACAACCAAAGTGTCGGCACCCCGGATCGGCCGAGTACACGGGCGCGACTAGGCAGAAATATAGGGAAGATTATGATCCGGGCGCCCATGACATTGATACAGACATCATAATGGGCTTGGGAGGAGGCAAGAAGCACGGGAGGTTGTGGATTGGTGACGGCATCATCGACAGTTCCGGCCTCAGACTAGCCGACGTCCGAGCACGGAGGGCATAGTCTGACCCGCCGATGCGACAATGGTTGAGCGTGGCGATGGGCTGGGTTGGCGCCCTTGAGGTTCTTCCTGTTTTACTCGTCATACATTGATCTTTTAACGCTTATTAGGTTTGCATTACTGTAACTCTGAAGTTAAACGTTGTAGGTCGAGCTAGCACATGAAAGGAGCCGACGTTAGAAGTTGGAGCAAACGCAATAGGTAATGGATTAGAAGTTCAAGGAACTTACTAGGTTCCTTTCGACGTTAGGGGGTATGACTCTGCCACCTGGGCTCCTAGCTCCAGTCGCTCCAGAGTTGTCTCCGACTTAGCATGTTCTGGGTACTCCTATGAGTATGATAGCAGAGGGTTTTGTTTGTGGTTTTCCTATATCAAGTAATCATGTCTAACACTTGGAACCTTGTCTACTTTGCGCAGGCTGGATCGGCAGGTTTGAATCAGCCGCCTCCAGGTGGTGAGCAAGTCTTCCAGTCACCGACAACTCAGTATCCACCTTTTCCACCTCCCTATAGAACTTAGGTTTTGTTTTCACATAGTTGATGATGTGGTGAGACCAATGGTGAGACTTGTGGACTTGATGGTACATTTGATGGACTTTGTCGGTGATGTGGTGATGCACTTTTGCTACATATGTGATATATATGTGTTCTGGATGTGTCATATGCGTTAGGTGTGTCAAATAATGGATTAATGTGATATATGTGATCTGTGTTTGAATGGATGGATATATGTGATATTTGTGTCTGTTTGTCACGTGAAAAGCAAAAAAAAAAAAAAAAAAATGGCATTTTTTCGCTTCTTTGAAAGTGCATCTGTCAAGGTGCTCGGCAAAGCTAGGAAAATTTCCAGCTTTGCCGAGAGCCTAGCCACTGCACTCGGCAAAGCTGGCTTCTTTTGCCGAACACATTTGGCAAGATGCTAAGCAAAGTTTTGGTTTAAAAAGAATACCTGCTTTGCCGACAACCCCTTTACCGACGCGACGCCCTCGCAACGCTTTTGTAAAAAAAAAAGGAAAATCTTTGCTGAGGACGAGCTCGGCAAAGAAATTGCACAAAAAGGAAATTCTTTGCGAGAGCCGGGCGGATGCTCGCAAAGAGGCCACCATTTTTCATCATTTTAAACTGTCGTTAACTGCTACTTTTCTTTGCTTTGCCAAGGGCCACATGCGACCCTCGGTATGCCTTTGTCGAGTTTGGCCTGGGGGCGCTCAAGCAAAGAGCCTGTGCCATGAAAAAGTTTCCCGGTGTCCTTTGTTGAGCGCCACTTCGGCAAAGGCTTTATCAGCGCCCGACCAGTTTCGAAGCGAGATCGCTTAAGCAGATCAGCATCCCACTACCACAGCATGTTGGCTCAGAGATTACCCCTCGCTTCCATTTTTTTTCGGTTTAATTTTGGTTTTCTGCAATATGACTCACTAGTCTATGAGGACCAAGTGGAGCTTGCCATTAGTAGATATTTAAGACAATATCCTAGCAATCTAGGGAGTGGCAAAAGGTAAATGTTGTGGGACACTGACTTGCTGGGACTCACCATCTAATTACGGAGCTTGATTCCTAGAGCTTATATATAATACTTCCTCCGGGATGGTATTAGAAGTCGTTTAGATGGCGACACGGGTCTCCAAAACACAACTTTGACCTCTTATTATTATAAAAATATTTATGAAGATGTGATATATGTATACTTTTATCAAAGTATTTTTAAGACAAATCTACTCATATAATTTTTACATTTACAAACTCAACAACTTAAAAATTATTGATGATTTATATTCCCCGATGTTTGACTCAAAACTTGTCCAAAACGACTTCTAATACCATCCCGGAGGGAGTATTTTTCTTTCAAAGTGTTCACACATTTTCAAAAGAACGTAACTTTGGACTATTATTACCCTTATGTGTACTAAGCCGCTAAGAGTCAAAACACCAAACAACAAGACTATCAAAAGCTTCCCACTCACCAAGATTTATTTTTGTGCATGTCTGTGTCTTGAAGTGAATCCAAGTCCGCCTTCGCAAGCACAGCCTAACCCAAGAAAATCAACATTGATGAGAGAATTACAGCTCAAAACTTTAATGTACTCTAGGTCCAATGTCTGCATCAAGTCATTGACATCATGCCACGACATAAAAAATAGAAAACACAATAATGTTAGAAATAACATTGTCAAAGTCGATCTCCTGCAAAAGAATTAGTCGTGCTATGTTTGCATGTCAAAGTTGAATTGAATGGCAAACAATGCTCAGTTATTATAAGTAATGTTGCATAAAATGCTGCAAACAGTAATTTTTAGCATATTTATGAACATAATCCCCTATTCTTTATTACTTCCGTATTTCATTTTTTGGAAATGTAGAAGATGCTACTTTCATCATTACCTTCTGCATATTTATACACTACAATGTTTTCGTAAAATTATATCAAGATAAAAATGTTATTAATATAACAATATATCTAGTGATGCAAGTTTTGTATACCCAGAAATTATTAAAACGTGACGGTGAGAATCTCGACGCTGAAGAACGCTGACTCCGGATGCTGCTGTCGAACACATGGCGAAAAGAAGCTCCACCTCACAACGGCTTTGATGTGGACCGCCGTAGACGCTCAAATGCTCAGACGAGAAGAAGTTGTTACCGAACGCGCCCATAGGTCAGGTCCACTCTCGACCTTCCTCGACCGTGGATGCAAGCTTGTTGTAGCTTGATGCATCCTCCTATCTTTCACAATGCCCGCAAAGATCCTCCGCGCCTTTTGAAACACAAGGCCAACGACCCCCTTCTCACCACGAGGCGAAAAGTCATCGCCGACCGACTCTCTTGTAGACGAGCCGACGAAGTCGGACTCCACCTCTACGTGCTCGTCGACGGTGCTGGAGCAGAGCACCTCTTAGGCGGGTGAAGCACTAAAGGACCTTATTCCATGAAAACGCCGCCGCCACCGCCTCGATGCCGTCGCCGGACACCAAAACCCTAAACCTATTGGAACTACCACCACCGACCAGGGAGAGGCAGCGGTCTCTGCCACCTCGTGCAGCCCAAAGGGCCATCGGAGGCATGGAAGACCGCTGCCACCCCGGCGGCGACCGGTGCACTTGCTTTTGAAACTCTTGTTTTTTTGACCGGTCCGATCGTCCACTTGCTTTGAGTCAGGAAAATAGAGGGTGTTATCTGCCTGTGCTTGTTTGAAGTACAGTATTTGTTGTATTCTTCATGGAATACATGTTCCAGAGATGGATTAAGTTTGTTTCCTTAGTAAACAAAGTTCAATAATATTGCAATTCTACTTACCATATCAAGAATTTGTGCTATTTCCTTTATCTGGCGCCTGTGTTCCCTATTTTGGTCCGTGCAATTCAATGCAATCTTAATGCATGTTTCCACTTGTTGGCAAACTCTCTTGAGTGAGTGTCCTCTATGATAGTATAACAATACCTTCTTCCAGCTTTCTAATTCTTAGTACAGATTTGATTGTCATGTGAAAAAAAAAAAAAAACAGGTATTCAGTATAACAATTGTAGCGAACATTTGCATCCAGTCTTCCGAAATCCAGATCGTTTGAAACATAAGACGACATATATACATACAACTAGAGATATCACTTCAAAAAAAAAAAGTTCAAGAATTGTAGTAATCAGATATCTAAACTAGAATGGAAACACATCCCATTAAAAAAAAAAAGCGACAACATTGCAGTAATCAGATATCATCTGTTTTTCCTCTAATTTTCTAATAAAAAATATCTATCCAAAATTCAAATGAAAATTACTTATAGTAGAATAATAATACAAAAAAACATATACATTTGTCAAATAAATGGGAGTACTTAACGGACATCTCTAGACAAAATGCAAGTTCTAGTTGTTCGGGCAAGATGAGTGCAGGTTTTCGGCATCTACTTATGTTGGGGCCAGGGCTCCAGCCACCCAGCTGCCACCCAGCTCCAGCCATCCCACGCCACCGCTCCTCCTTCCAACCACAGATCCTAAATCCCTGCTCAGTGATCTATCGATCCATGGGGATATCACGAAGTGCCTCTGCCCCACCACCTTGGGGATCTGGGCAGCAGGGCCTCTGGCAGCCACCCTCCATGACCCCGTCGCCGCCCGGCCGGCCGGCTGAACCCTCCCCACAGCCCTACCATCCCCTGCAACCTCCTCGCTCCTAGACTCCGAGGACCTTGCGCCGGCGCTGACAGCCACCCTCGTGTGCGCCGCCGGTGCGTGCCTAATGGAGGCCCGCTACAGCCGGCGCAACTCCCCGACCTCTTCGGCCTTCAGGTCCTCGCGGTCACCACGGGCGCCTCCCCGACCTCGACACCCAGCTTGCCGGGTCAGCGAGCCCGATGTCATCCTTGTGCGGCCATCTGCCCCAACCTCGTCGCCGCCTCCCTCCACCCCAATGCCCGCTATTGCGTTGGTGGATGTGGGAGCCCCCGCTGCTGATGAGCTCGTTGTCATCGAGGATGCCTCCAACGATGACAAAGGCCCCGGATTGGTCCTCTTCCCTTCCTCCACATGTAGACCAAAGAACCAATGCTGGTGTGAGACCTCCTCTGACAACGAGGAGGAGTGCGAACTCGGGGCCTCGTGACTGTGCCTCACCTCTGGCCCTGGCCCGTGGTGCGATCTCCATTGTCGGTGCTGCTGCTCCTCCATGGAGGGTGTTGTTGGTGGTCGGGCGCCCATGCGCATGAGGCATAAGTGCCGGCGACATAGGAGGAGGATCGAGTTGGCCTCAAGAGTGTCTCACATCTTTGGCGATCGAAAAGCCGTGTCTTTGTGGTCGCGAAGGGAGCCCATGTCACGCGTGTACCGCACATCGCCGTCTTGGTCCGCTGCCTACGGCGAGGTCCCGGAGCAGTAGCACCTTGGACGCGATATAAGGCACCTTTTCATCAGCACCACGTTCATCGCGCACCGCCGCACCGATCGGCCGATGGCTTCACTCTTGTTGTAAGCTGTTGGCGACGCGTCGCTGGGCCCCGCGCCACCCTCACCACGGGCGGGCAGTGCCAAGTTCACTCATTGGTCTCTACTTCAACCGCCTGGCGGAGGGTCACATCGCTACCTAGTGCACCTCCCCATCCCGCCGCTTTTACGCCTCGCACGAGGCCCCGGGCTAGGGATTGCAAGCATCAACACCATCATCGCCCACCATAGCACCCTTCAGAAAGCCACGCGATAGGAGGACCCACGCCAACCCCATATGTTCACTATGGCGCCGACAATGATGGCGATGGCGGGGGCTCCCTAAGCGCTGGCCGAAGCCGCGAAGGCCCTGATCCTTGTCGGATAGATTCTTTGTGGCCCCCCTTGACATCGATGATGTAGGTGCACGCGGGGTGCCATTGGCATCTATCGTCGTCGCCGGGCGCCAAGCTACCAATGGAGGTCAACTTCGCCATGACTCCTTGCTGCACCGACAATGCTGTCCACAGGACCGCTAGCGCTTAAATGTCGATGCGGGGGTGCGGAGCCAGTTGTCTGGATTGACTGATGCTTTCGATGAGCTCGTGGCCCCTCCCTCGTTGCGCCCATCTACCTTTCTAGAGGACTAGGCAGTGCTAGTGGACCCGCCCCTTCGTGTATGGTATAGCTCGGCTTCGCGGATGCTGAAGTGTTAGAGTTGGTCGGTGGTCGCTGCGACGAGGGGTGCTACACCGACACCTTCCCTGCTCCCGCCCCGCCATAGCCCCCCACAATTGTTCTTGGCGCGCTATAGCGAATCTTGGCTGCGTGTGAGGCCCATGTGATCTTTGGCGGACCCCCTATCGCCACCCGTATGGCCCGGCTCAGCACTATGTATCTTTGGTGGCTGCATGGACCGCGACGAAGAGGGCCTTTCCAGCGTCGCCTCCCCCGCCGCCGCACCGACCACCGCTCCGTCGCGTGTTGCTTGTGCATGCACAACAACGCCCGGTGATAGGCCTTCATCGAGGCCCCTTGACACTGCCGTTGGAGGAGTCTCTAATCAAGTCTACGCCTCACCTCCGGACTTCCAAGGTCATTGACTGGTTCTCCCACAAACAGCGACGGTTGGTACGCCAAATCGGCCTACCGTGATCGAAATCCGAAGAAGCATGCACGCGGCGTGTCTTGATGAACAAGCTGGAGGGGCGCCCTAATCACATGGTGACTAATACCGGACGCCACAATCGCCGTCAAGTTCCATGAGGGCGTTCGGGCGGGGATGTCCCTACTTGTAAGAGGGAGGTGATACGCGCGGCCTTCCCCTTGCTCGGATGGATACGGGCCAAGGCGAGGTAGGAGTTAGAAGGATCACCTTAAACGGTTGAGCGTGCGCTTTAGTCGCACAATAGTTTCCTCGATTAGTACAACCACCTAAGCTCCATTGTTCAAGCCGGTGTCTTTCTTAGTGTTCAACCTGCGTGCGGCTAATGGCTTGCTCGATGTTTGGCCAAAGCGGATAGTGTAACTTGATTCCCACTTTCCTTAATGCAGCACATGCAAAGCACACTTGAAAAAAAAAAAATGAAAGCCACTAGAAATGCAATTGTAATATCAACATGCCACAAAATCTACTATCCCCAATTCCCGCAGCAGCGTGGGGTATGCTTCTCGAAACATTCAAATCCTAATTCAATACTCATTTTAGATTTTCACTAAATTCTGAAAATCTCCTCATGTATGATTTGGAGTATAATACTACCCTGGAAAATCTAGGCTTGAATATTTTTATTTGTGGCCTGAGGAACACTAAACTCTACATAATTTGTTTCTCCTTATTTTAAAGAAAAAAAGGAAATTTTGTTTCACTAAAGTTTGACATATATAGTACCGAAGCATCTAAAATTTTGAAGTTATGGATTTTTTAAACAAATGGATAGACTATTGTGTCCATCTGGTAAAAAGTCGGAACATTGATTGTGTTCTCGCTGGTTGCGAATGAAATGCACTCTACATGCAAGGAAACTAATCAAGAGGATAAGTTGTATGAGATATTTATAGGCATTCATGCAAGGAAAGATCGAGATTAAAGAAGCTGACGATATACTCATGAGAGAAAAAATAAAAGTTCAATTTGCTACGCAAGGAAATGAAATAGTTCTGTAATATAGGTATAAGAAAACATTCAAATTTGTCCTAAATTATAAGGGATTCTAGGTGTACAAACCCTCTGAAAGGTAACATTCACATACCTTCCATTAATATATATCACGAATTCAATGTGTGTGTGTGTGTGTGTGTGTGTGTGTGTGTGTGTGTGTGTGTGTGTGGAGGTTTCCAACTGACCTGGAGTATGTACATGTCGTCCTTTCCCCTTTTCTGTTCTTTTTCATAAAAACCAGGGCCTTTAGACCCTGTGACAAGTTCAAGGATTACAACTCCAAGACTATATATATCTGCCTTCTTTGACACCGTGCCCTGATGTATGTATTCCGGTGCCATATACCCCCTGTGTTCACGGAAGAATGAGCATGCCAAAGAATATTTTGTGAGAACATTTTTTTTCAAAACGATATATTATTAACTAGCATTGTGGACTCACAATGTTCCGGGATTATTCATGGTGTTGCGTGTGCTTTCATTATCGAAGAACTTGGACAAACTAAAATCTGTAATTTTTGGCACCATATTGCTATCCAATAGAATGTTGTTTGGTTTCAAATCCAAATGAATATACCCTTCATTATGGATATATTCCAGACCATCGCAAATTCCTTTTATTATCTGATATCGTTGTGTCCATTCTAGTCCCTGGTGCGCATCTGTGCAGGTAAAATTAAAGGAGCACCATTCATACTTGATTGAGATATTACACTAATTAATAATGGATCTAGAAGGAAATTCTGTCATACATCTAATAGGGCAGTGTATGAGACGTCAGACGTGTTAGTACTAAACTGAGGTGCTGTTTGGTTCCTAGGAACTAAACTTTTTTTAATTCTAGGGACTAATAAAAAAAGTCCCTCCAAGAGAGTCTTTTTGGGACTAATAGAGGAAAAGTCTCAAAAAAGTCCCTCCTGTTTGGTTTGGTAGGGACTAAAAATGACTTTTTTCTACCTCCATGTTCAGACTAATCTTCAATTTAAAAAGATAACAGCGACTTACCTTGCTTCGGAATGGTTCCATTAGGTACATATTCGAAGCAGAGCAGCCTTTCTCTCCTAACTTCTACAAGAATCTTTTGATCCCTGCCCCTGTGTATATATTCTTGATTTTTCTGTGTGAATGCAATAGCCTAGGAACCGCACACTATGTTCTTGTGCTTGAGCTTCTTCAGAGTACCGAGCTCAGCATAGAATCTATCATCATCTAAAATCTGCCCGGTAAGTTGAAGCCTCTTAACGGCAACCTCCATCCCATTTTTGAAGCTCTCCCTGTTGTGTGTGAGGACACAGTTTTTTGTTTGGACTACTACATAGGAGCTGGAAGATGTATATGACGAGAAGCAATGAAGGAGTAATTAAACATACCTTGTAAACCACTCCAAATCCTCCTCGGCCGATTATAAGTTCATCTGAAAAGTTTTTTTGTGATATATTTTCTAAAAGTGAAAATGACAGTTCTACTGCCTCTGCACTGGGTTTCAGTAATATGTCCAGCAGCGCATTTTTTGTTCGCTCCCTGGATCACCCATTTTAGTGGCACAATAGCCTTTCATGTGATTCCTGGTTTGTAAACACAAAATAGCCATAGGTGAGCACAATTGCACTACTGACCGTAAAAACCTTATCAGAACAAAATAACAGTGACACGAATGAACTTGTAGTATCGTCGGCTGGCCTGGCCGAGCAAAGTTGGATCGTTTGCTTTCAAGGTATTTCCTCCCAGGCAAGGTGAGGCGAGTACGAGCGGCCTTAAAGATTGGACCCCAACACATGTGGCTTAAAAGTGTATTTGTGTGTATCAAATAAGCCTTGTGTGTCATGAAAATTCTCAGAGAGGCGCAAAACACTGAAAACTGGATGGCAAATGATCATCTGAATATGAAACAACCAGATCAGGCGCAAATCAAAGGGGTTGCTAGCTCTTGGGATATGTTGAGTACCAACCTTTGTTTTTTCAGGCGGCAGGTGGGGGTGGGTGAGGCGCTAGCAGCTCTCCTCCTCTGCTCGATTTCAGCTGAGATATGGAAAGTCGTCATCATCAACAGGCATGCGCCGCTTCCCGTGGCTTCCAGACTCCAGTTCCAGCTAAGAAAGAAACCATTGCTACAGGTTGTTGGGTCAAGCACTCAAACGAGTGAAATGTCGCATGCATACCATTGTGGTTACCAAAATGGCGAGGCAGTCCATGGGATCCAATCTCAGCATGCATTATTATCATTGTTATTCTAGTAATCGGTTGGCAAGCTGTCACTGAAAGAATATAGGACAAAATGTCAGGTGGCCGGCCCCGGCCGGCTCTACATTATAGGCCCCTGCTCGGCTGCACGCCTGCACTTATGGTGCACTTATGGATACTTCAGGGGTGCGTATCGGGTATCCCGATACTCGCGGATACCGATACTCCATGGATACGCCATGGATACGTATCCAGGCCCGTACTAAGAAGATTGGATACGTGCTGCGCTGGATACTCGTATCCGTCTGGCGTGGGCGATTTGGATCTTTATGAAGCTAAATGGCCCAAATTTCACTCTTCCACCTGACGTCTTGTCTTACAGGCGATGCGGTGGCGCACGCTCGTATTATATGTCGCGTCGCCTTGTATTATGTCGTTCGCCTCTCGCACTTCCTTCCATTAGACTTGTGGTGGCGATGGCCGTGGCCGGCGGCGATCGGCCTTGGTGTCAGCCGACAATCGGCCAGTTGGCGTCGGCGATGTCGAGCGGCGGCGGCTGTCAGCGGCCGGGCGGCTGTGAAAGGCGTGAGGCAAAGCGAGATGCAGCCCTCTCCCCGCCCTCGGGTGATCTCCTCTAGCCCTAGGTTTTAGTCCCGGCAATCAGCGATCCCTTGTAGTTATAGTTATGTACTTTGTTCACCATGTAGATGGCGTCGTGTGATAATCGTGCTCAATTGAAGTTGATGACCAGCAAAAGAAGAAGAATAGTGTCCTATGAACTTGTGTCCTGTGATCTATGGATGACTTTAAGCGATATATTTTAATTTGTGAACTATGTTTTATATTGAATCATGCTATTATTAATATTATTTAAAAAAAATCTTAGGCGTATCCCGTGTCACTGTTTTTTGGAGAATAGTGTATCAGCGTATCGGATCGTATTGTATCGATACGCGTATCCGTATCCGTGTAGCGTAGCCTGTTTGACTCACTATCTTATTTTCTGGAAAGACTTTGTGCACTCTTATTTTTTACAATACTAAATAATTCCCTGCATGTTGCGATGGGGATTTTGGAACACCAATTTTAGGCATGTACATGATGAATGAAGCAATCTTGAGTGGAGAGAAAAAAAATTCAAGGTCTATGATAGAAGTCACAACTAATTGCCCTTTGATAGGAAACACGGTTTGCTCTAAATTGACATCTCTCAAAGTAAGATGACATTGAGCTTTTGATCTGATCCATGCATGTTGAGACAATGAGACTTGGTTGCACAAACGCCTGAAATGAACCTTATATTTAGGCTGTACTCTCAGTTCTAGTGAGAAATTGTTTGAATATGGACATGCACCAAGATTAAGTGCACTTCTAAAATTTCAGCTAACTCATTTTACAATGAAACCTGAACATCCTGCAGATGAGATTCAGTTGGAAAGATCCCAAACATAGGCTGTGTTTGGTTATGGAGCCGTTGGAACCGTTCCCCCGACCCACCTTCCCCACGAGGCGGCGGCGACGGCGCCCCTCGCCGATCTCCTTCCCGGTCGCCCCACCCCCATCTAACCTCGGATTCGAGCTCCCGTCCCTCGGATCCACCGCTCCATAGCTGTTCCCGTGGAGCTCGTGCCTAACCCTCGGCGCGACTCCGGCTCCGTCGGCCACCGGCTGCTGCGGTCGGCGTCCTTAGCGGCCCGGCATCGGCGCCGCCGTCACGGCCTCTGCGGCTGCCCACCGGCGGCCTCGGGGCGCCGGCCACCACGGCGGCGCCTTGCAAGGATGGAGGACCTATCGATGGGCCCATGCCGGTGGCTTTGCTCCGTGGCGGCTGCCGCCCGTCGGCCGCTCCTCCAACCTCACGGTGGCGGCCCCTGTGGCCGGCCCGGGGCGGGATCCGTCGCGCCGGCACCGCACTACATGCCTGGCCGGGTGTGGGGGCCATGCCCAAAGCGGCGCCCGCGGCTGGCTGGATGGCGTCGTCCGGCGTGGGGATGCCTCCGTCGATGGCGGCGGCGTCGAGGAGGGATGGCCGTGTGGTCCCTGCCTCTGCGCGTCCTTCTCGGACGCTTGGTAGTATAGCGGCGTGGGAGCCGTCGCGTCGCCCGCCCTTTGTCGAAGCCGACGGTCTGGCCCGCCGTCAGGCCAAGAAAATCCCTCTCCCCGGCGACGCCCCATTCGTCCACAGGGGTACCTTGGTGGGCGCTCGAAGGCGGCCGTTGGGGACTCCGACCAGCGCGTCGGCGGCAGCGAAGCGCTTCGCCGGCGCCAAGCGTCGTCGTACCTGGGCGCCGCCCGCAAGAGCTCTTCGGCCCTCGCCGGCGGGGAGTCTTTGCCGAGGTGGAGGCGCGCGCCTCGCTCTGCTTTCGGGAGGCGACGTCATCATCGTCGCGAGTGCGGCGCGCCCGGCCCAGGCGTCACGGCCCGTACTGCGCGCGGCGCGCCTTAGTCCGCGGCGGCGCCAGGATCGGCGCATACGCTTGGGCCCCAGTCCACGCCCCGCTTTACCCGATGTCGGACGCCGATGGTTTCCGTACCCGTCGTTCGTCGTCACCATCGGCGTTGCCCGGCAGTGCACCGCCAAGGCGTCGCCGCTGGTCCCACGGATTTGGTGGAGCCTCTGCCTCAGCGTCCGTAGTGTGACGATGCTTTTCGGTGCCACTCCCGCCCAGCGTTGTGATTGTTAACCGGGGCTCCGGCCATCGGGCGGAAGTCGGCGTGTCCAGCGCTAAAAACGGCGCCGACCCCTCACAGCGCCCGTCCTCCAGGGCCAGAACAGGAAAGATTTGCGGCCCCTCACACGTACGCCCGCTGGGGCGTTGTGCCAGATCCTGGCGTGCGTCGCGGCGGCGCCGGCGCCCGACTACATTTTTCAAGATGGCGAACTGACGGGCTTACGATTGCCCTTTGAGGACCTTGCGGCGCTTCTATTGGGCAAAGTGCGGACCGTTATATGGGTTGACCGTGCTCGATGAAGCTTGTGGCCCCTCATCTTCGCCGCACGCCCTTGTGCCCTGGAGGGTAGTGGGCACGGTCGATCCCCCTCGCCGCCAGCGTGTGGTGCACCTCACCTTCACGGATCTTTGGGGTTGCCACATGACGGGGCAAACCTGGCCACCCACTACCACCTCGCCCGCGGCCGCCGTAGGCTGGCTGCTGCCGCGGCGCCATTACGCGCGGTTTGTCGTCTCCGCGGCTATTCTTGCTGCCAGTGGCGAGGCGCTGTTGGTGCGAGATGCGCTCGTGGCGGATGTCTGTCACGCCAATCGCAACCCCTTGTGGCGACCAAAGGTAAGGCGTACCCAAAACTCGGTTTCACTACGGCGGCGCGGCGGCGTCTTCGCGGCCAAGCGGGAAACAGCGGCGTTGCGAGGTAAAGGTTACATTGCGGAAGCTCGGAGTTGGTGGATAAGCGCCCGTGCGGTGACATTGTGGCCCAATTCAATGCGGCTTTAAGGGGGGACATGTGGTCATAGCGGCGCTTAGATAAGCTGCTGGGGGAGGTTCGATGTGACCATGTTGGACCTCAACCTTAGTGGTTTGGAGGAGAGCTAAAGCGCTGAGTGCCCGGCTTTGTCCATCGCGACAACGATGCATGTTTGTTACAATATAATCGGTATTTTAGATCCGGTAGTTGGTAGGTTTTGGTAACCTTGGTTTACCATGTAAGACTCTTGTGACTTTGTTTTTATTTCCTGCAGCAATGAAAAGCAGAAAGGCGTGATCTGAAAAAAAAGATTGGAGTTGGAAAATATGGAAATACATATTCAATTTATTAATGTATTTATTTGGGTCTTCTTGTAGCTCCTGCTCACTCCAGCAGCTCGTGAATACGAAGAACTACTGAAAAATAGAATAAAGGCATGTAAATTGAAAAGAACATGAGGCGCAGTTTGTTTTTTCATTTAAGGAAACATTTTTTTTTACATTTCGTCAAATCAAAGGAGGAAGACTCCGCCCGGCTTAGGAAAAAATATCATTGCCCCTTTGATGAACAGCTCTACGAAAGATTATCACCAAGCTCTTAGCAAACAGGCTTCAATAGGTCATTATGTCCCTAATTCACAAGAACCAATATGGGCTCATCAAAAGCGAGAACAATTCAGGGGCTGCTTGGCCTGGTCATTTAAATACCTTCACCTTTATCATCATTCAAAAAGAGAGATCATCATCTTGAAACTAGACTTTTGAAAAGGTTTTTGATAAAATTGAACACAAGGAAGCTATTATTAAACTCCTCCAAGTCGAGGTTTTTGGACTATGGATGGATTGGATCAAAAACATTCTTGGTTCTGGCACATCAAAGTGCTGCTCAATGGCAACAGCGGAAAACCAATTCAGCTGTAAAGAGGAGTGAGATAAGGTGACCCTCTATCACCTCTGCTGTTTGTCTTTTTTTACGAGACTGCTCAATCCATCATCAACTCGCAAAGATAGAGGGCTCCTCAAACTACCCATCCCCCTCAATTCTTCCTCTGATTTTCCAATAATATAGTATGCTAATGGCGCCCTCATTATCATGGAAGGAGAAGCCACTCAGACTATTTCTCCTCAAGGGCCTGCTCCAATCTTTCTCTGACTCTACTAGATTACAAGTCAATCCTTACATGGTACCCATAAACATTCATGGTACCCATAAACATATCAGTGATAGAACCGGGCATTTGGCAAAACACCTTTGGATGCTTCGGTGGGATCTCTCCCTTCACCTACTTAGGCCTCCCCTTGGGCACCACTAGACCAAAAGTGGATGATTACCTGCCCCTAATCAATAAATGTGAGCGAAGGTTGCTCAGCACCTCATCTCTACTCTCAAAATTTGGTAGGCTGGAACTAACAAATGCGGTCTTGACTGCCCTCCCAACTTTCCACATGTGTGCTCTAACCCTCCCAAAGGGGTTCTCAAGCAGATTGACAAATATAGAAAGCATTGCCTATGGAGAGGTTTAGATGTCAATTCAAGAAAATGTCCTAAAGCAGCTTGGAAAATGGTATGTGCAGAAAAAGAAGGAGGCTGGGAGTGATTAACTTTTGCAAAAGCATAATGAGGCTTTACTTCTAAAAGAACCTGGACAAATTCTTCAACAAAAAAAGACATCCCCTGGGTCTCTCTTGTCTAGGAAAAACATTACTCTAATGGAAACTCCCAATCATGTCAAAAAGGCTGCTTTTGGTGGAGAGATATCCTCAAGCTTCTTGGATGGTTATAAAGACCTTGCTTGAGTTCAAATCCACAGTGGCACTTCCTGCTTTTTTGGTCTGACCCCTGGAGAAATCAAGCACCAATGGATGAATTCCCTGAACTCTTCTCCTTTGCCACAAATAAGAACCTGTTTCAAATGGGCTCAGCTTTTGCAACCTCAAAATTTACTTCAGCCTCCCCACAAAGCGAGGCTCACCCGGCAATTCTTAACTCTGGAGGCAATAAGAAATGACATCATCCTCACTGTTGAGAATGACATCTGGACAACCAAATTGGGGGGCATTTTTCAGCAAAAAGGCATACAAATACCTTATGGGCCCCCCTCTCAAACACCCCAGGCTTTCAAATGGCTGTGGAACAACTGCTGTCAACCAAAGCATAAAGTTTTTTTTTTTTTTTTTCTGGTTTGTGAAACATCTGTCTCTCTTTTTTCATCTTTTTCTTCTCTTTCTTTGTTTCTTGAGCTTAGCTGAAATCTTGTACCTTTGAACCTTTGTGTTTCTGGTTTTAATAAAGTCCTGTAGGGGCTCCCAGCCCCTCAGTTTCATCCAAAAACAATATATCATTGCCCCCGTAACGACAACTCGCCTGCAATCGCTGATATATGGTGATGGGATGCCTGGAGAAGAGATCGTGCAAATGTTGGGGCCTTTTAAATTGGGAGAGTCGACCACAAAACTGAAGTAAATTAAAGTCCAATTGACTGTTGAATTGATAGGGAAGAGAAAAGAATTGGGCTGGTACATTAATGAAGTAGTCATGGTGGGAAGCAGTTTCAGATCAAAGTGCTCTCGGTGGTCACAACCCACAATACGTGAGGGAGATGGACAGACAGGCAGTCATTGCTAGCTGCACCACGAAGCTGGACAGAAGTGGGCCTAGGGGTGTATTAGCTTCACAAGATCACATAGAAATATGCTAATGGCGTCTCCTAGACTCCTATTTAGGTATAGTAGATAGTAGATACCTGAGCATGAACTAGACCTAAAAGAAATTGCAAAGTAGTCTCCTAATAGGGTAGCAGAGACTTATCTGATAAAAATACACGCAAAGGTTTCACTTGATTGAGAAAAAAGGTCGGTTTGCATCCTAGATCATTATTACTAATCTTATAGTTTCACCCCCTTCTCCACAAGATTTAACGAAGCTTGTTCGGCTGGCTGGTTGACCATCGGTAACAGTGCTTTTCTCTCACACTAAATCCCAGTCCGACCCTTAAAGCCGGGTCAGCCGATCTTTTCTCTACCGCTGGCAAATTAGCACAAATCAGCACTAGTCAGCCGAATAAGCTGCAAAATATCATAGTGTGATCGATTATTTTAATAGACTAT
>JADLZK010005854.1:0-33789 GCA_015847255.1 Hyparrhenia diplandra
TCTGTCTGCGCAATGGGCCCGTCCGACAGCCGCACTAGCCGCTCTGCCCCTCTCTTTCGCGACGGCGAGCGCCCGCATGCCAGCGAGGAGGGCCTTCTTCCAGCGCTCCGCATCATCAGGCGGACGCTACCGCTGCCATTCGATTTTCCTCGATCGCGCGCGACCATGGATCGCTCGCGCCTATAAATGGAGGGCCCCACTGCGCCGCCACCTCCTTGAACTCCTAAACCAAACCTAGGACGTGCCGCTCGGCCCTCGTAGCCGCCGCACGCACGCCAGGAGTGTGAGAGGCCGCCGCTGCGGTTGATCTCTCTTCCCGCCGCCCGCCGCAGACGAGATCGCCACCACGGACTTTCGCGCAGAGGTGAGCGACCCGCCGCCGGTACCGATCTTACCTCTTCTCTTCTCTCGGTTTGCGCCGACAAGCCGCCGTGGTCCGCCATTTTCAAAATGCACGCTTCGGCTCGCCTGTCGTCGTCGCATCTCCGTGTCATCGGGCTGTCGAGGTCGCTTCCTTACGCGCGCTTCAGCAACCCCGTTCCCGCAGCGGCGTCCTGGATCACCAGTACGTCCCACCGTCCTACGGCGAGCATACGCCGCAGCACCGCGCGCCTTCCGCGCGCCGCCACTCCACGCATCGCTGACCGCCGCGCGAGCCGTTCCCAGCCGCCCGGATCCGAAAGCAGTAGTAGGAAGTAGTATTGGAGTTTCGTCCCTTGATACATGCTTCGTGGTGATAGGTGCATGCTGTAACTAGTTCGGCCTTTGTTTCTACTTACAATTTACCTTCGTTTTAGTTCGTTTCTTTTGGCTTTGGACCTTCAGTGTCAGTCATCAGCTGCTATTATCTGGAGAGTCTATAATAAACTCGTTTGATCTAGACGCCGTGCTACGTGAGCCCTCCATCGCCTGCAAGATCTTCCTCTCCGTCGCTAATAACTGCTTTATCTTAAACTTGGCATCAGTCCAAGATCTTACGATGTACTCCTCTTAGACCAAGATTCAGTTTCTCGCCTTCCCTGAATCGGCCGGTGTCGAAACGGTGCAAAGACCCAGGCCACCTAACCCAATGGCTGGCGTCGACAACGCGACAGGCACAGACGGGCGGTAATTTGCAGCATCTGCATACGCTCGCTAGATTATAGCATCTATCGCCGCCGCCTCGTCGTCGGCGATCAAGAAGTCCCCTGCTGGTCATCATCACAATCACAGCAGGCGCAGGTCGACGGCCCGCACGTGATCGAGCGCGCTTAACTTTTGCTTCTATTTACTGACAAAATGATCACGCAAGTTAGTCTTCGCTTGGTCCATCCATGCATGCCCTAACTTCCGTATTTCTCCTCTGTAGGTGTTATGCAGCCAATTGCCGCAAGAAGCTCTGGGCACTGTAACGAGGTGAGAATCCATCAGTTTTAATTGTCCATCCAATAATTTAATTTTGTTATGGTCGCTTCTCTAAGTTGAATAGGCTATCACTTTTTATGCTCATTGGTCCAAGATTCTGCTCTAGGATTGTTTCAAAGGCCTTTTAAGCGTGGACTCTTTTAGCTACGGCAACGCCAACAGAAAACAATTTTGAACTGGTATATGTTCCCTGGTTTTCTAAATATAATTTGGATCTCTTACTTTACCTTATAGACACATGAAGCTTTGTCTCACGGACTATAAGTTTTGGTTTTCATGATCTCATATAACATGCTAGCATTCAATCAAGAACTACTAAGCTCAAATATAAGAATTGATTTCTTAGAACTCTTTGTGTTGAATTTGACTAATTTTATTCAACACCTTTCTAATTACAATATAGGCTTTTAACTTTCGGTTGACTTGACTAAACTGCAACATTAGTGTATTATGGATAATATACTAGCTTTATTAGCCTCATGATGCACTTACGATGTGAAAATTCTGATTTAATTTCAGGATGCCACCTCCGCCAAGTTCTATGCCTCCTGCTGTTTGAATGGACTGATAAAAACTTTTGTAGGAAATATAAAATCTTTTTGACCTCTTAAGCTTTCATCTCCTGGCTTTATTCTCAAATATAACTTGGACTTAATTAAACTTTAGGCCTTGTTTTATCACTGAATTGGGTTCATTGTAATAAATTATGAAATTAGGTGCATATTTGAGATAGGCTATATAATTTCTATAATATTAATAAAGTTGAACCTTACAAACTTCTCGCATGGCGATGTATAAAATCCATTTGTATCTCACTTATAAATTTGAGATAGACTTATATGTGAACTCTAGAAAAATCTCAAATTCCATGCCAAATAGCCTAATCCGTTAAGTAGATTTCAATTCCTCCAAAATGAAAGGATCCAAATGGGCCCTTAGGGTATTGATTGCAAGCATCTTCCATATTGTTTTGTACTTATAAGTAAATCAACTGCTTGGAGTTTCTTTTTATGCATTGTAAATGTTTTAGTCAAGCTTTTTAACAACCCGTGAACGAGAAGTAACGAGAAGTGAGTTCTTTCTTTAGTAAACTTTTTGAGCCTTTTTATTTGATTGGTTTAATGTCTTAGTTGTTTCCCCTGCTTTTGTTTTCTTGTATGTTCTCTCTCGGTCGTGGTTGATGCGAGTAGAAGGACATCTCGTGTTCGTGATTAATGAAGATGGTGAGCCAAAGATCCAAAGATAAAGACCGAGACATTGCATGCAATTGCCACATAGACAAGAGTGAAAGGAAGGTTAGTAACATGAGACTTCTTACCCAATCATAACATTATAATACCTTTTAATATGCATGTGTGTCTAATATGATGAACACGTGAAACTTTTTTCTAGAACTCGTTATGATCATTAATATTATGATGTTGATTTAAATTAATGATTTATGAGAATGTTAAAATGGTGCCTTTTAGTGTCATATCCAATTTATGGAAATTGAATAATAGATTATATGTGCTTCATAGAATAGATTTTCCAAGCTTTGAAAATAGTTAAATGATAATCAACATACAAAAAAAAACTTGTGAGGTCATGTTCATACTGTTTTACCTTTTGCCCTCACTAGTTTATGCCGATTAGTGCTTGCTTAATTGATTTATCATTTTGCACAAATCATTTTCTATTTTCAAATTTAAATAAAAAAAGAACCAAACCTAGGATCGGGGATCGTGGGTTTGAACTCAAGGCTTAAGAAAAAGCAGGTACAAAATTTCAAATCTAGTTAGGGAAGTAATAAAACTCACCCCAGGGGGGATACCCGTGGGGTGCTGGCACTCGTGGCTCCTCCGCACCCAAATTTTGTCCTTCCGAGCCTTTGCCCCGCAAATGAATGGCATTCATGTCAAGCATCGGGCGATTTGATTCATGTCGAGGCGTGAGGGTGCATTTTGCCCTATAAATACCACCCCTCACCTCTCTTCTCCTCACACAATCATCTTCTTTGCTCTCACCTCTCCCCAATCCTCCACTACTCAACCAACCAGCAGCAATGGCGAGCCATGCTCTCTCCCCCTACAACTCCGCCACTGCCTTTTGCTCACTAAGTGATGGATACCTTCTCCTCGCTTTAATGAGGTCGAACCATCGTCCGTCGCCTCCTTGCCATGCTTCCTCCCTCCACACTATTCTTCAAGTGGAGGGACATGGTGTCCACGCGCAGGTCAGTGTAATCTAAGAGCATCCTTACTCTCCCCTACTAGTGGCACCATTGTCAAGAGGAAGGCACCCGAGGGCTTCAAGCGCCTGCTCTTCTCGACGGAGACATCGGGTCTCCACTCCTCCGACGCAGTTTCTTGTCTCATCATTGGTGCTGACACACCCGCAGGCGTGAAAGGTGAAAGGGGACATGAAGAAGCCTTACCAAGGCTCCCGCTCCAATGCAATCTCCTAGTGCTCCACTGCAGATCCTGCAGCCCCTAGAAAGGCCTCGAATGTGTTTAAGAGTCGCCGAGTAGTGAGGGGGTCCACACGGCACGTCCCTAGGAAGGCCCCCAATGTCTTTGAGAGCTGCCCGAGGGCACTCTTCGCCGCACAGCTGGTGTAGCAGCTCGTGGGTACCTAAGGATCCTTCGCAGCAACGCTGAACGGAGTCACCCTTGCGCACGCTAGTGAAAAAGGCTTTACCAATGAGGTAGAAGTGGCGGAAGATGAGAATGTACATTAGAAAAGAATTAGACTCCTTCCGCATTTTCTTGGCTTCAAGACCAAGCTCGTCAGTCGCTAAAGCCGCCAATGCGCATGCCCTCAAGAGGCGGCAAGATAGGCACTTTACCTCCCCTCGACAAATAGGCGCACGCATGTTTAAATTTCAGCATTTCCTTCCAAGTTTAATCTTTAAGTAGTACTAGCACACCAGCACCGACGCTCCTTTGGTCAGGCGAGATGATGTCGCTTACAGAACCACACCCGCGAGACGTAGTAGTCGGCCGCATCGCCTTCTCCACCTTCCAACGGAAAAATAAACACAATCAAAGACTACACTCAAGCAAAAAGCTTCCACGTATCATGAATGGGAGAACAATAATGCGCACTCACCTCCTTGTCCCAATTAGTCCTTGCCGTGAGCATAGTCGTAAGTTATTCCCTCAAGCTCGTCCCTTGTTCCAACCCCCGCTCCTTGTCCCTCGCCCACCACCACCACACACACTTCGGGCCACCGGCACTCCCTGCCGTGCCAACCCGTGTGTGTCGGGCCCCTCGGGCGCAATACCGCCCCACTCTTCCCGCCCTCAGGCCACCAAAGACGACCCATGACTACCTTCTCTCGTGTGCTTACCCGCAGATGTCGTTGATCCTCCTAGTGCCCTTGTCGATGGAGAGACACCCGTGGAGAGCAAAGCTGGGTGAGGACAGTTCTCCGTGATCTTGTCAAGTGGCGATGGCCTTGCCGCCGCTGCAAGCTTTGCCGTGGGCCATTGCCGTGCCCATTAGTCTGCCGCCGCAGCTTTGTTCAGGGCCATGGAGACCACAGAGGTGAGCAAGCCTTTGGTATTCCCGCTTCAGAGCAAATCGTGAACCTCGCTTCATTGTACACCCTAGAACACCGACATCAATCTCATACCTAATGTGCCTCCCTTTCTTTGATTATTCGGAAGAGTTCTTCTAGAGTTCTAAGAGTTAACACCACGAGCACCTTCAATCCCTTCCATGGTAAATGTTTTACCTACCGATTTCTCCGTGCAAGCAAAGATGCGCATTAAATCCATCCAACACCGAAATTGCAAACTGAAAGCAGCTTTTCTCAAAAAACCATTTCAGACAAATAAATTGAATAAAAGTATTGTTAAAAGAATGAACAATCACATCAATAGAAAACATGACCAATAATGCGATAACCATGGTAAGTAAATGTGTTTGCATAATGGGTTACCTTGGCCTTCTTCGTATCGAAGACGAGTCAAATTTGTATACTTTTTAGAAGATACAATCAGCTCTCTATCTTTTTGCATCTCAAAATCAATAGCCGATGAAGCTCCTTCAGCTATTTCTTTCTATTTAAATGGTCGACATCGACGTAAGACTCTTATATTACCTAGGTATAACATGCAAAACACTATTAGTTTTTTACCATTATATTTGTAAATGAAATGTGAAAGATGATAATAAAACAAAAAAACAAACCTTTTGCTCTTATGTTTGAGCTGTGTGTTTTTACGCCTCCTTTGCCTCCTCATTGAACTTTTCTTTAAGGTGTTTGTTGTCACATTCCAAACTTACATATTCATTAACCGGTTGATCACAACATCATGTTTATACTTATTTGTAGGAATTAAATACAAACTCAAATATTGAAAATGTATATGTTGAAGCATTGACCATAACAAACTTTAATAATTGTTGTGACATTTCAGAAGACCGCATCTCGACACAATTTTTGTACTCCGACCATAACAAACTTAGATTCTCGTGCTCTGACTTTAGTACCTTCATATGATTATAATTATATCGACAAAGTATGAGACAAACTTATCGTGCCCTTACATATGACAAGTGTGTGTGTAAAAATTTGAGCTAAATACCATAAATTTTTTTGCTCCACTTCTTTCAACAATGGGGACACGAACGACTCTCCTCCTCTCACTTGCCCCCTTCCACCGCAGCTGGTCGTGGGTGAACAAAAAAATCATAAACAAAATTGCTTCCGATGAAAAACAAGGAAGCCTAAGTATGCATGACATTTGATAACAACCAAAGAACCGAACATGATCCCGCCATAAAGTGTATAATCGTGACAACCAAAGGAACGTAACATGTGTGCTTAGTTACATGACTATCAAATTTAAACTCGAACACAAGCCACGGTGGTCAAAACTCAAAATTTGAACAATGCAATTGTGTGTCTGTCACAACCCTTTACCTAGTGAGCCAACGTACATGGACCCTCCCCGCCATACGAGATGCCGCCCCTCCTTCTTTGGGTGGCTAGGTCTTCGCCGCCGGCAACGATGAGCCAACGCATGGACTCCCCTCCCCGCCATACGAGATGTCGGTCCTTCTGTCTCTTCCCCCGTGGTGGTGGTCGGGTCTTCGCCGGCCGGCAACGAAGTCCACCGCTTCCCGGCCATACGACGCTATCCTCCTCGGCTGCGACGAGTGCCTGGGGTCTTCGCCGAACTTCCTGGCGTCGTGCCACGTAGCAGTGCCAATCTCGCCGACCCCCTCGACCATCGACGACATCAACCCGGACATCAACCGGCTATCTTGAATTCTAGCCTCACCGGCCTTACCGGGTAGACGCCGAGTGGGATAGGAACTCACAACGGCTAGGCCCTGAGCGCTCATTCATGGCAATGGTGGAGAGATGTTGGCGCGGGATGTTGTTGCGCTTATATCAAGCTCCCGCCGCGGCACTTGCCGAAATCATCAGAGTCGTTTAAGCCCCATCATAACACCCGGACGCTCTTTCACGCACCGCGTCGCCGCGGTGCCCGAGCGCCCGTGTCGATCCCGGGCCGCAAACTTTCTTTGGTGACCGCAACGTGAATCACTCAGGAAACAGCAGATGAGAAATCGATCTAGGTCCGCGTGCAGAGGGGGATACAGAGGATGATCCATCTGCGCGCATTCCCTGACGCCGACGCTTCAATGCGGGCCCGGGGGCAGAGGGAATGATGATGTTGCGGGTCGTCGGTCTTCCTCGCGGCGACGGGAAGGATGGTGAGTGCGACGACGTCCTGGCGCCGGGCGCGGCCCCCGTCCGGCCCCGGGATCTAGCCTCGCCGGCCTTTTCTCGCCGCCCTCCATCTCCTAAGACTACCCACCGAAATCGGGATCGGGCGAGGAAGGAGGGAGGGACCTGACGGACCGATCGATCGCGTGACGGCACAAGAACGCCGGTGGTGAGGAAGGGGAGTAGTGCTGGGGTTCGGGTTGAGGAGGCTGGGCAGGAGAGAGAGGGAGAGGATTGGAGAGGGGTCCTGGATCCTCCTCTAATCACTCGAGCGGTCGGGCGAGAGGCGCCACGTGGGAGTGAGAGGAGGAGGCGACCGCTAGGGGGAGATTTTTTTTCTCTTAATGCGCCACCCAGTTCTTGTTGCTCTGTGTGGTCGCCGTGATTTACGGCAGCCACCAGATTGGATCGGCTGTGGCACGGTGTCTCGCATTTAGCAACGCATGGGCACCGATCGATCTAACGCCGTGAACACCCGCACCTTTGTTCCGCACGTGCCATACCGGGCTTTGCTTCCACTAACCTACCCATGGGGCGCTTGTTGGCGAGGCACAAGAGCCTCCCGTTGGTTTCAACACATATTGGCTCAAGGGACCACCACAAGCCCGATGCTTACAAACATCGGCTTCCACAAGAATTTTTCCATACACATTTGCTACTAGATCCGACTCTTGCCAATCGCTCTGTGCCACTCACCTCGTCACACTGAGTTTGATCTCGATTTCTCAATCTAAAATGCCCCTTTTGTTTATCTCTCGAATCGATGATGGATACCATCCGATCAGCACTTCATCCTCCCACACTCTTGTCCTCATCCGGAACACCAAATTACCCCACCCTCTCGATGCCTTTCTCAGAAGAGGGCACTTCGAGTTGCCATCCATGATGAGCTTACACAAGATGAGCAAGTTTAAGATTCCAAGAGCTTGATGCACTTGAAGAGCGCCGCCGACGCTTATAGAACCTTGAGTTCTATCACCGGAATATGTCACGAGCATATAACAAGCTTGTAAAACCACGAGTCTTCAAGAAGGGAGACCTGGTGCTAGCACTTCGACGACCCATTATCCTGTCCAAAAGCAAAGGGAAATTTGACCCAAAATGGGAAGGGCCTTATGTCGTAGAGCAAGCCTACGATGCAGGTGCCTACCAATTGATCAATCATGCGGGCGTCCGGCCAATGCCTCCTGTCAACGACCGATATCTTAAAAATATTTTAATTAAAAAAAAAAAAAAAATTGCACTAAGGAACCACTACTTTGTTAAATCAAATGAAAGGTAGGGATGTAGCTCCTTAGTCTCCTTTTGTTTCCTCTTTTAGAAAAAAACAAGGGCATCAAATTGCCCATATAAAACGGCTTCCCCAAAACATCATCAAGCAGGTGACTTAAGATTTGTCCACTCGAGAGCTCAACAACAGGCAAGATCCTCAACCAACACAATGCACAAAGGCACATGTTAAGTGTGTGGGACCGAACATTGAAGGTTAATTTGATCCTGATCTAAGGTTGTCCGAGTCTGTATACCCCGTACTACCTCTCGCCACGTCCGGCAGAGCCATCCACATATGGAGAATACTATAGGAACAAGAGCATGAGAGGGCTACCTACCCCAACAAAAGTTGAGGTGTAGTGTGCAGCTTCTTGCCACCCCAACATTTCAACAAGGGACTTGTAAAAAAAATAATAATGCCCGCGAGGTCTAGTTTCACATAGTGTGGAAGGTGGGATCTCAAAGCCTTGAAGGTAGCTTCCAAGAAAAGTTACAAGATATCAATTCAAAATGTCCAAGCAAATCAATGGACAAGTCAAAACGTCCAAGCAAATCAATGGACAAGTCAAAAAAATCAATGTTCAAGCTCAAGCTACCAAAAAGAGCACCCAGCCAGCCGGGAGAGTGAGCACCTTCCTGAAGATCTCTAGTTTGGTTTTGGATAATTAGTGACACCTAAGGACTAATCTCTCGATGCTAAGTGTTTGACTAGATTGGAGATTGGTCATGACAAGCTTGGAGCACGGTGATCATGGAGGATGGATCGAGGTGATCCAAATGGTGATCAAGTGTCCAACTTGGAGGGTTTGGAGATCATTTGAGCCCAAGGCAAAGGTATAACCATAGGGCGTTTTGTTTTTACACTCAAGACACCATAGAGGGTGTGAGTGATTATGGGATCGATAAGCCGTACTATAAAGAGGGGAAACTTATCGTACATATCGGTCCTCCAGTGCCTTTAGGTTCAAAATTCATATGCATACATTCTAACCTAAAGAGCTAACTCCGCACTTGTCGAAAAATGGTTTCAAAAATGCTAACACATGGTGTCGGGTGTTCTTCGACGTCCTCGCAACAAGAATCAAGTGACGGAAGTTGGTTTGGGAGCAAAGGCTTAAGGAACGACAACGGAACGACGGAATTTCGCGGCTCGAGATGACCGAACGCGGTGACCGGGACCCGCGACCGTAAGCGTGAGCCACCGGAGGCTCCGGTGAGTGGTTCCCGGCCATGATTCCAAAGAAGCATGTTTTTTTGGTTTGGTCTCGTGGACCGACCGGACGCATGCACCGGATGCAAGGGACTTAAGCGCCACATCCCGACCGGACGCACTCGGGCGTGCCAGCTTCGGCTTGTCGGTGCAGATCGGACTCATCGGCCGGACTCACTGGTGAGTCCGGTCGGCGCGTCCGGTCAGGCTGAAAACAGCAAGTTTTGCCTCCTAACGGTTGGATTTCGTGATGGGGGCTATATATACTTGTTTGGCCGGCTTGTGCTCTCTCTTGATCATTTGAATCACTCCTAACTTCCTAGAGCTGAGCAAAAGCCTCCTCCTTCTCTCATTCTTGATTGTGAGCTTCATTCTTGAGAGAAGAGTTGATCCTAGTGCATTTGCATCGAAGTTCTTGCATCTAGAGGCACTTGGGGATCGCCGTGAGACGGTTAGTTTCCTTTTGCTCTTGGGGACACCGCTCCTAGCCGGCTTGGTGATTTGGTGGAGTTGTTGGCAAGAAAAGGGGATTGTTCTTGGCCACCTCCGATGATTTGTGAGAGGATCACGCATTCCTTCGCCGGGAAGACAAAGTGCAAGGAATACATTGCTCTTGTCTTGGGTACCTCACTTGTGAGTGTTGGCTTGGGGCTAGCAAGTGCACCGCCTAGCTCAAGCACCATCCTTGTGGTGGTCGGCACAACCGGAGACTAGCTTGTCGGTGTACAAGTGAACTCCAGGTCAACACACCGACGTTTCTCTTGTCTTGGTGATTGGCTCATCGCCTAATTGTGTTGATTGTTCATCCTCTTCCCCTGATTGGTTCATTGCCTCTACAAGTCGGTATAATATTAAGCTTGATCTCTTGCATTTACATTCCTAGCTTATTTTGTGTAGAGAGCTAGCTTTGCTTTGTGTAGTTGCTCTTGCTAGCCTAAGGACCATATCTAGGATTACTCACTAGTTAGAGTAGTGACATAGCCTTTGATTGATATAGATATCATAACATATATCTAGAATTGTCACTAGAGGCTTGCAAGACAATAGAGCTAGTGCAAACCGCGATTACTTTTTGTTATTATACTAATCGGTTTGTTGAGTTGAGTTTGTAGAAATTTTTTATAGGCTATTCACCCCCTCTAGCTATCTAGGACGTTTCACTTCCACCACCCCTCGCAAAAAGTGAGGCGCCCAAGCCGTTTACACCTATAAAACCATTCCATCTCAGCCTATACCCAATGTCTCTTGGGGAGTACGGGTTGATGACTCGTTTTTAGATGAAGTGACGTATCAAAGAAGTTTCCAAGGTTTCGTGAACATCTTCTAAACATGTTGTCCTTAATCACGATCACAAGCAAGGATATCATGCACACCATCCCCGAGGTTGAGTTCTCTTTGTGGACTTGTTAGCGCACCACATATCTTGATGACTAATGGAAGCCAACATTTTTAAAAAAAAAAAAAAAAAAATCCTCGAATCCAACCGTATGACCATGAGGTAACCAATGTGCCAACAAACGACGTTGAACACACCAAGAGTTTCATCCATGTCGGCACCGGAGTAGCGAAGCATATTATTCATAGTGAAATCGAATGCCTTTTGGTCACGCTTAAACATGCGTGCAAACCGTGGGGCGCATACACAAGATTCTCGTATAATTGACAACGGTGATATGAAATTCCACCCAAACCACTACCGACAAGATGTCAACTTCCAAAAGTGTGAGTCGCTTTTTGTCATTTTTAGCACCCCGCCTATCTTTCGATCATGTATGATTGATGCTTCGAAAATGAACTCTCACTCGCCTAAGAAGTCCAGTGGCCAAAGAAAGAGCAACCATCTTTAATAAAGCATCAAGAAACAGCGATGTGCATCCCGTAGGCTAACTGTACCTTTGAATCATCTCGAAACATCTATGATAAAAGGTGGTGAATCTATGATGAGTGGAAAAGACACGGGCCGCCATGTAAGGAAGGTAAAAGACATTGCATGCACAGCCACATAGATAAAGACATTGCATGCAATAGCCACATAGATAAGAGCAAAAGGAAGGTAAGTGTAACTTACCCAATCATAACATTATAATACCTTTTAATATGCATGTGTCTAATAGGATGAACTCGTAAAACTTTTTCCTAGAACTGTTGTGATCATTAATATTATGTTGTTGATTTAAATTAATGATTTATGAGAATGTTAAATGGTGCCAAGGCTAGAGCAAAGAGCCCTTTTGAGGTGCTCTAGTTTACCCTTCTTAAGGACTCAATCTTAAAGCAAAGAAACCAGATATATGGTGCTATTATCGTCTACATGGCTTTGTAGACTCAAGAAAAGCCACTCTTTCTTGAGTTGTGGATTTGGATTACTTATCCTATCAATGAATTCCCAATGTCATTTGGAAGATCTAGTGGTACCCAAAACTATTATATTTCTAGTACTCGGTCCAATCAATTCTTTTTATCTCAAAGCTCTTGATCCAATGGAGTGCTTAAAATAGAAGTCCAAACTTTATCCTAGCAGGTGCCCATCACCGAGACAAGGAAGAAGACTTGAACACGATTGGGAAAGTGGGTGGGTAAAACTCACACGAATACAGAGGACTCAAGGCAACGGTTTGTGCCGCAAAACAACAGAAGGCGTTTTCATGATTCTATTACCAAATATGTAGCAAACAAACAACAACCCTTGGCCGCACAATCTCAACGCCATGCGCGCTTCTTCTTCCTATAGAGTTGCGCTATCCCACGCCTGAACAAGTGGTGTGCTCACTTTTATCCTAGCATAACTAAAAACGAGAAAAGATACTCAATGCCGCGACCACCGAACTTAGCGAGGTTCTGGCTTACAAGACGCACCCGTGATGGTTTCAAGACTTATTTGCCAAGTGGTTGTCGACTATTCTAGCGCCTGGCCGCACTTTGCTTCTTCTATTTTTAGCAACTCAATGTATATACATAGGAGTATGCTCTCCCCGACATGGTAGACGGCGAAAAAAGCTCGCGAAAGCACCACCATCCGCACCCGACTTCCAGTTCGTCGACGATCGAACTTTTTTGACAATGCCAGCGATGGCTCCTGGGCGACCACTCATCCATCGATGATGTCAACGCCGGTGCCGGACGCTGCCCATTCCTCGACGCCTTTATCGACGACGCCCCTAGTGCGGCGCTAGACACCGCGCCCGATAGCCTCGTTGCCGACGATTCCAACGCCCGCCTGGACGCCGCCCGCTTCGACAACCCCCGCCGACTATTCCAAATACGGGCCGCACTTTGCTTCTTCTATTTTAGTAGATCGCAGTATATACGTAGGGAGTATGCTCTCCGGGCCGACATGGCGTGACGATGACAAAAAGCTCGCGAACAACCTCCATCCGCAATCCGACTTCCGCCTCGTCGACGGCTCAACTTTGACAATGCCGCCATGGCTCTCGACGGCCTCGCCATTGATGATGTCAACGCCGGTGCCGACGACGCCCATTCCTCGACAGCCTTTATCGACGACATCCCTAGTGTCGCTGCTAGATGTTCCTAGTTCCTCGATAGCCTCGCTGTCAACGATCGCACCGCCCGCACCGGACGCCGCCCGCCGACAAACCGCTTGTCGACTATTCCATCGGGCCGGGCCGCACTTGTTTCTACTATTTTTAGGAGCTCACAGGTATATACGTAGGGATAGAGTATGCCTCCATCCGACATGGCAGACGACGACAAAAAGATCGCGAGCGCCTCCATCTACAATCTCGACTTCCTCGGCCGTCGACAAAATTAACTTTGACAATGCCAACGATGGCTCGACGACGAATCCAGTGTCGGCGCAGACGTCACTAGTCTATCGATAGCCTCGTCGCCGACGATTTTCGCCGGCAGACCGGACGCCGCCGCCGACAAATTTCATCATCGATTATTCCGTAATCGGGGTCAAGTCGCACTTTGCTTCTTTTAACACCTCGTAGTATATACGTGAGGAGTATGCTTCTTCGGGCCGACATGGCGACGGCAACAAAAGCTCGCGAGCAACCTCCATCTACAATCTTGACTTCCGCCGTCGACGGCTCAACTTTGACAATGCCACCGACGGATCCCTCTGGGCCTCGCCATCGACGATGTCGCCGCCAGGCCGGACGCCGCCCATTCCTTGACGCCTTATCGACGACGCCGCTGCGGGGCGCTAGACATCACCGCCTCGATAGATAGCGGGTTGCCGATGATTCCACCGCCCGCGCTGACACCGCAGCTCGACCCTCGCCAACGACTATTGCGCCGACCGCACTTGCTTCTAATTTTAGCATCTCGTATATACATAGGAGTATGCTCTCCGCTAACATGGCAGACGACGACAAAGCCTCGCGAGCAGCCTCCATCCGCATCTCGACGCCCAGCCTGGCCGACGGCTCAACTTTTGACAATGCCGATGGCTCCCGGGTGGCCTCGCCGCCGACGATGTTAGTGCGGGTGTCTGAGCCGACCATTCCTCGATAGTCTTATCGATGTTGTCGCCAAGGTCGTGACGGACGCCGCTTAGTTCCTCGATAGCCTCGCCGCTGACGATTCCACCACCCGTGCTAGACGCCGCCCTCGCTTTCTTGACAAATTCCTCGCCATCGACTATTCCAAATACGGCCACACTTTGCTTCTTCTATTTTTGGCAACTCAATGTATATACGTAGGGAGTATGCTCTCCTACCGACATGGCGCACGGTGACAAAAAGCTGGCAGCGTACACCATCTTCAATCTCGAATTCCGCCGGTCGACTCAACTTTGACAATGCCGATGGCTCCCCCTGTGGCCCTCGTGATCGACGATATCGAGCCGGTGCCGGAGAGCCCTCGTTGTCGACTATTCCAAATACCGTCGCACCTTGTTTCTTCTATTTTTAGCAACTCAATGTATATACGTAGGGAGTATGCTCTCCGTCGACATGGCAGATGGCGATAAAAGTCTCGCGAAAGCAGCCACCATTTGCAATTCGACTTCCGCTCGTCGACGATGAACTTTGACAATGCCGCCGATGGCTCTCGGCGACTCGCCATCGATGATGTCAACGCCGGGTGCCGACGCCCATTCCTCGACGCCTTATCGACGACGCCCCTAGTGCCGGTGCAGACGCCGCCAGCTCGATAGCCTCGTTGCCGACGATTCCAACGCCCCGCCAGACGCGACCCGCTTTTCTCGACAAAGACGTTGTCGACTATTCTAGCGCCGGGTCGCACTTTTGCTTCTTCTATTTTTAGCAGCCTGTATATACGTAGGGAGTAGGCTCTCCCACGACATGGCGCACGATAACAAAAAGCTCGTGAACAGCCTCCATCCGCAATCCGACTTCCGCCGTCGACGGCTCAACTTTTGACAATGCCAGCGATGGAGCCCGACGGCTTCGTCATTGACGATGTCAACGCCGGTGCCGATGTCGCCCATTCCTCGACAGCCTTATCAACGACATCCCTAGTGTCGGTGCTAGATGTTGCCGCCTCCTCGATAGCCTCGTTGTCAACGACAGACCGCCGCTACCGGACGCCGCCCATTCTCGACACACCGCGTCGCCGACTATTCCAAATACGGGCCGCACTTTGCTTTTTCTATTTTTAGCAGCTCGTTGTATATACGTAGGAGTATGCTCTACGGTTGACATGTCGACGGCGACAAATGCTCACGAGCAGCCTCCATCCGCATCTCGACGTCCGCATTCGTCGACGGCCAACTTTGACAATGCCAAGAATGGCTCCTCGGGTGGCCTCGTTGCCGACGATGTTAGTTCTCGTGTCGGAGCTGACCATTCCTCGATAGTCTTATCGATGTTGTCGCCAGCGTCGCACCGGACGCCGCTAGTTCCCTCGATAGCCTCGGCCGCTGATGATTCCACCACCGCGCCGGACGCCCCCGCTTCTTGACGCCCTCATCATCGATCATTCCAGCGGGCCACACTTTGCTTCTTTCTATTTTTTGGCAACTCAATGTATATACATAGGAGTATGCCTCCCACGACATGGCGACGGCGACAAAGCTTGCAGCGCACACCATCCGCATCCGACTTCCAGTCGTCGACTCAACTTTGACAATGCCGCCGATGGCTCCTCGGGGCCTCGTGATCGACGATATCGAGAGCCAGGCCGGAGAGCCTCTTTGTCGACTATTCTAGCGCCCCGGTCGCACTTTTGCTTCTTCTATTTTTAGCAACTCAATGTATATACGCAGGGAGCATGCTCTCCTACCGACATGGCAGACGGCGACAAAGCTCGCGAGCAGCCACCATCCGCAATTCGACTTCCGCATCGCCGACGATCAACTTTGACAATGCCGGCGATGGCTCCTCGGCGACCTCGCCATCGATGATGCCAACGCCGGGTGCCGGACGCTGCCCATCCCTTGACGCCTTATCGACGACGCCCTCAGTGCCGTGAGACGCCGCCTCCTCGATAGCCCGTCGTCGACGATTCCAACGCCGGCGCCGGATCGGCGCCCGGCCGACACCGCTTGTCGACACATTCCACCGTCGGCCGCACTTTGCTTCTTCTATTTTTTAGCAACTCAATGTATATACGTAGGAGTATGCTCTCCTCCCAACATGGCAGACGGCGATAAAAAGCTCGCGAGCATCACACCCACCATCGCAATCTCGACTTCCGTCCCCCCCCCCCCCCCCCCCCCCCCCCCCCCCCGACCCCCCCCCCCTTTGACAATGGGCTACCGATGGCTCCGGCGACTCGCCATCGATGGTGTCAACGCCGGGCGCGTGACGCCGCCCATTCCACGACGTTTTATCGACGACGCCCCTAGTGCCGGTGCTAGACGCCGCCGCCCGATAGCCTCGCTGCCGACGATTCCAACGCCCGCGCCGACGCCGCCCTTTTCGACACCTCGCGTGTCGACTATTCCAAATACGGTCGCACTCTGCTTCTTCTATTTTTAGCTCTCAACAGATATACGTAGGGAGTATGCTCTCCGGCTGACATGGCAGACGATGACAAAAAGCTCACGAACAGCCTCCATCTGCAATCTCGACTTCCCGTTCGTCGACGGCTCAACTTTGACAATGCCAGCGATGGCTCCTCGACGGCCTCGTCATTGACGATGTCAACGCCGGTGCCTGACGCGCCCATTCCTCGACAGCCTTATCGACGACATCCCTAGTGTCGGTGCTAGATGTTGCTAGTTCCTCGATAGCCCGCTGTTGTCAACGATTGCACCGCCGCGCCGACGCCGCCCCGCCGACACCCTCGCCGCCGACTATTCCATGTAATACGGGTCGCACTTTGCTTCTTCTATTTTTAGCAAGCTCCCTCGTATATATACGTAGGTGTATGCTCTTCGGGCCGACATGTCGACGGCGATAAAATGCTCACGAGCATCCTCCATCCGCAATCTCGACTTCCGCTCGTCGACGCTCAACTTTGACAATGCAATGCCGATGGCCCTCGGTGGCCCTCGCCATCGACGATATCGCGCCGGGTACCGACGACGCCCATTCCTCGATAGTCTTCAACGACATCACCGCCGGCGCGCTAGACGCTGCGCTTCCGATAGCCTTGTCATCGACGATTCCACCGCCCGCGCCGGACGCCGCCGCTGCCGACAGCCTCGCCGTCGACTATTCCAAATGGTCGGGCCGCACTTTGCTTCTACTATTTTTAGAGCTGCTGTATATACGTAGGATAGAGTATGCTCCGTCCCGACATGGCAGACGACACGACAAAAAAGATCGCGAGCGCCTCCATCTACAATCCGACTTCCCGCCCGGCCCGACGGCCCAACTTTTTGATAATGCCGATTGCTCCTCGACGACGCAACTAGTGCCACAACAGACGTCACTAGTCTATCGATAGCCTCATCGCCGACGATTCCGCCGCCCGCGCCGGACGCCCATTTCTCGACAAATTTTCATCATCGACTATTCCAAAGATCGGCGCACTTTGCTTCTTTTAACACCTCGTAGTATATACGTAGGGAGTATGCTCTCCCGACATGGCAGACGGGCAACAAAAAGCTCTCGCGAGCAACCTCCATCTACAATCTTGACTTCCCGCCGCCGACGGCTCAACTTTGACAATGCCGCGACGGATCCCTGGGGCCTCGCCATCGACGATGTCAGCGCCGGTACTCGGACGCCGCCCATTCCCCTCGACTTATCGACGACGCCGCCCGCGGTGCCGCCGCTAGACGTCACCGCTCGATAGCCTCGTCGCCGATGATCTCCACCGGCCGCTACTGGCCGGCGAGCCGACAGCCTGCCATCGACTATTGCAGCGCCGACCGCACTTGCTTCTAATTTTAGCATCTCAGTGTATATACGTAGGAGTATGCTCTCCGGCTAACATGGCAGACGACGACAAAAAGCTCGCGAGCAGCCTCCATCTACAATCTCGACGTCCAGTTCGTCGACGGCTCAACTTTGACAATGCCAGCGATGGCTCCTGGGTGGCCTCGTCGTCGACGATGTTAGTGCTGGTGTCGGAGCTGACCATTCCTCGATAGTCTTATCGATGTTGTCGCCAGTGTCGGCACTGGACATCGCTAGTTCCTCGATAGCCTCATCGTTGACGATTCCACCACCTGCGCTGGACGCCGCCCGTTTCTTGACAGCCTCGTCATCGACTATTCCAGCGCTGGCCACACTTTGCTTCTTCTATGTTGTCACTGCCCATTCCTCGACAGTCTTATCGATGACATGCCCGCGCCGGATGTCGCTAGTTCCTCGATAGCCTCGCCATAAACGATTCCACCGGTCCGAAAGTTGACGCCGCCGCGCCGACAAAATTTCGTCGCCAACTATTCCAAATACAAAGCCACACTTTGCTTCTTCTATTTTTGGCAACTCAATGTATATACGTAGCAAGATGTTCTCTCGACCGACATGGCGACGGGCGACAAAAAGCTTGGCGAGCGCACACCATCGCCAATCTCGACTTCCGCCCGTCGACTCAACTTTGACAATGCCGATGGCTCCTCGGGCCTCGTGATCGACGATATCGAGCCGGTGCCGGAGAGCCTCGTTGTTGACTATTCCAAATACCGTCGCACTTTGCTTCTTCTATTTTTAGCAACTCAATGTATATACGTAGGAGTATGCTCTCCTACCGACATGGCAGACGGCGCGATAAAGCTCGAGAGCAGCCACCATCCGCAATCTCGACTTCCAAAATTGCCGACGACCAATCTTGACAATGCCGCCGATGGCTCGACGACCGCCATCGATGATGTCAACGCTGGTGCCGGACACGCCCATTCCCTCGACGTCTTACCGACGACGTCCCTAGTGCCGGGCGCTAGATGTCGGTAGTTCCTCGATAGCCTCGTCGTCGACGATTCCAACGCCTGCGCTGGACGCCGCCCATTTTTCGATAGCCTCGTTGTCGACTATTCCAGCGCCGGGCCGCACTTTGCTTCTTCTATTTTTAGCAGTTCAGTGTATATATTTAGGAGTATGCTCTCCGGCTGACATGGCAGACGATGACAAAAAGCTCGCGAACAGCCTCCATCTGCAATCTCGACTTCCCGTTCGTCGACGGCTCAACTTTGACAATGCCAGCGATGGCTCCTCGACGGCCTCGTCATTGACGATGTCAACGCTGGTGCCGGACGCTGCCCATTCCTCGACAGTCTTATCGACGACATCCCTAGTGTCGGTGCTAGATGTTGCTAGTTCCTCGATAGCCTCGTTGTCAACGACAGACCGCCCGCGCCTGACGCCCCCGCTTTACGACAGCCCGTCGTCGACTATTCCAAATACGGCAAAGACTTTGCTTCTTCTATTTTTAGCGTACCGCTGTATATACGTAGGAGAATGCTCTTCGGCCGACATGTCGACGGCGACAAAATGCTCACGAGTACTTCCATCCGCATCCGACTTCTAGTTCGCCGACGCCTCAACCTTTGACAATGCCGATGGCCTTCTAGGTGGCCCCGTCATCGACGATATCAAATACGGTGCCGGATCGCCACCCATTCCTCGATAGTCTTCTCGACGACATCACCCCGTTGTCGCTAGACATTGCCGGGCTCCTCGATAGCCTTGTCGCCGACGATCTCCACACCGCGCCGGACGCCGCCGCCGACTGCCGACCCTCATCGTCGACTATTCCAGCGGGTCGCACTTTGCTTCTACTATTTTTAGGAGCTCATTGTATATACATAGGAGGCATGCTCCCGTCCCGACATGGCGCACGGCGACAAAAAGATCGCGAGCGCCCTCCATCTACAATCTCGACTCTCCGCCCGTCGACGGCCCAACTTTGACAATGCCGATGGCTCGACGACAATCCAGTGCCGGCGCAGACGCCACTAGTCCTCGATAGCCCGGGGTCACGACGATTCCACCGCTCGCGCCGACGCCCCCGCTTCGACAGCCCTCATCATCGACCATTCCAAAGCATCGGGCCGCACTTTGCTTCTTTTAACACCTCAAAGTATATACGTAGGAGTATGCTCTCCGGCTGACATGGCAGACGGCAACAAAAAAGCTCAAGAGCAACCTCCATCTACAATCTTGACTTCCGGGGCCGGGACGGCTCAACTTTTGACAATGCCGCCGACGGATCCCTGGGCCTCGCCATCGACGATGTCAGCGTCGGTGTCGACGCCGCCCATTCCTCGACAGCCTTTATCGACGACGCCGCTGCCGGTGCTAGACATCACCAGTCCCTCGATAGCCTCGTCGTCGATGATTCCACCGCCCGCGCTGGACGCCGCTTTGTTTCGACATTTCGCCATCGACTATTGCGCCGACCGCATTGCTTCCCGATTTTAGCATCTCGCTGTATATACGTAGGGAGTATGCTCTCCGGCTAACATGGCAGACGACGACAAAAAGCTCGCGAGCAGCCTCCATCTGCAATCTCGACGTCCAGTTTGTCGACGGCTCAACTTTGACAATGCCAGCGATGGCTCCTGGGTGTCCTCGTCGTCGACGATGTTAGTGCTGGTGTCGGAGCTGACCATTCCTCGTTAGTCTTATCGATGTTGTCGCCGCGCCGCGCACCGACGTCACTAGTTCTCCTCGATAGCCTCGCCGCTGATGATTCCACCACCGCGCCGGACGCCGCCGCTTCTTGATAGCCTCATCATCGACCATTCCAAATACCGCCACACTTTGCTTCTTCTATGTTGTCGCCGCCCATTCCTCGACAACGCCTTATCGATGACATCGCCTGCCGCGACCGACGCCGCTAGTTCCTCGATAGCCTCGTTTTAAACGATTCCACCGTCCGAGTTGGACGCCGCCATTTCTCGAAACTTTGTCGCCAACTATTCCAAATACAGACACACTTTGCTTCTTCTATTTTTGGCAACTCAATGTATATACATAGGAGTATGCTCCCTCCTACCGACATGGCGACGGCAACAAAAGCTTGCGAGCAGACACCATCCGCAATCTCGACTTCCAGCCTGGTCGACTCAACTTTGACAATGCCGATGGCCCCGGTGGCCTCGTGATCAACGATATCGAGCTAGTCCCCGAGATCCTCGTTGTCGACTATTCCAGCGACCTAGCCGCACTTTGCTTCTTCTTCTATTTTTAGCAACTCAATGTATATACGTAGGGAGTTGTCTCGCGGTATATGCATAAGCACAAATGAATGAAATGGTGGAGTGCTAGAGCCTCGCCGCCTCTAGCAAGGGTATCCAAACCGCCATGCGGAACCCATAATGAAGTCGTGTTCGGCCTCGCCGGGTCGCGAAAGAAACGCCCCAAATTTCGCTTCGGTCCGGGGAGAATGACTTCATATGGTTCACCGGACTTGACAAAGGCGGAAACCATGGTTGATGGTGAATGTGAGACTTGTGCTCATGTGACACTCGAGATTACTCCTCCTTGTAAACTTCTCGAAGTTCATTGATGTGACACTTAGTCGCCCGGGCGATTCATATGAACTCGAGTATTTTATCATGCCTCGTAATCATGGCCTTTGATTCAAGCTTTTGTATCATTTCGAATTCGATGGTCATACTCACAAATCGCCGAAGGTGAGATGGGCTATGCCTTAATGGTTATTCAGAGGCGATGGGCATCCCAATATCCGGGCCGTGTATATGATGAATATGTTCCGCAGGGTATTGTGAATGACGGCAGCCGTGGACTATTCAAGGCTTATGCGAATTGAGTTGGCTTAATGACGGAAAGAATGCAGATATGGCTTAATGACGGAAAGAATGCAGATATTGTCCGCCAGCCTGTTCTACTAACAGATTGTAGATTATTTCCTTCAAGATTTAGAACACTTGAGGGGCAAGAGCACATTCCTCTCCCATCGCCTTATTATGCGCCACATGAGGATCCTCTACTAAAGGGGCTGAATTTCCGTGTTGGAGGTAATGGGAAACGATGCCCTTCTCGGGCTTTATTTTTCTCGATAAACTAATGCAGCTCGTAAAAGGGTACAATCGTGTTAGGCTCTTGGCCGCTTTTATTTTCGGATGGCTATGTTCTACCGTGTTCGATAGGAATGTGTGCATACATTCGCCTCGAAGTTTTCATGGTCGCAGCCTTCAATTGCCCAAGGAACTCCGGGCGGAGCATTGGAATTGCTAGTGCAGCCCATTTGTATCAGAAGTCTTGATAACATTTTCCACTCCATTGTTGCAAGTACCGGGTTCTAGCTTAATGTGAATTACCCCTACCAGCACATTTTATAATGGGGTGGTATGCATGTTATTGATAGCTTTGCCGCAAAGCGGCCCGTGTCTTTTTCCACTCATCATAGATTCACCACCTTTATCATAGATGTTTCGATGATTCAAAGGTACAGATTAGCCTACTGGATGCACATCGCTCGCTTTCTTGATACCGTTAAAGATGGTTGCTCTTTTGGCGCCCCGACTTCTTAGGCAGAGTGAGAGTTCATTTTCCCAAGCATCAATCATACATGATCGAAGATAGGCAGTGGTGCTAAAAAATGACAAAAAGTTTACTCACACTTTTGGAAGTTGACATGCCGATCAAGAGTGGTTTGGGTGGAATTTCATATCACCGTTGTCAATTATACCGTAATCTTGTGTACGCCTACAATGTGTTTGCACGCATGTTTAATCGTGACCAAGCTGCTCCGCATTTCACTATGAATAATATGCTTCGCTACTCGTGCCGATATGGATGAAACTCTTGGTGTGTTCAAATTGCCGCTTGTTGGCACAATCGTTACCTCATGGTCATACGCTTTGATTGGAGGATTTTTTTAAAAAAATGTTGGCTTCCCATTAGTCATCAAGATATGTGGTGCCGCTTAACAAGTCCACAAGAGAACTCAACCTCGTGGATGGTGTGCATGATATCCTTGCTTGTGATCGTGATTAAGGACAACATGTTTAGAAGATGTTCCCAAACCTTGGAAACTTCTTTGATCCGTCACTTCATCTAAAACGAAGTCATCAACCCCCGCACTCCCCAAGAGACATTGGGTATAGCCGAGATGGAATGGTTTTATGGGTGTAAACGGCTTGGAGACCTCACTTTTCTCGCGAGGGTGGTGGAAGTGAAACGCCCTAGATGGCTAGAGGGGGGTGAATAGCCTATAAAAAATTTCTACAAACTCAACTCAACAAACCGATTAGTATAATAACAAGCGTAATCGCGGTTTGCACTAGCTCTATTGTCTTGCAAGCCTCTAGTGACAATTCTAGATATATGTTATGATATCTATATCAATCAAAGGCTATGTCACTACTCTAACTAGTGAGTAATCCTAGATATGGTCCTTAGGCTAGCAAGAGCAACTACACAAGCAAAGCTAGCTCTCTACACAAAATAAGCTAGGAATGTAAATGCAAGAGATCAAGCTTATTATACCGACTTGTAGAGGCAATGAACCAATCACCGGGAAGAGGATGAACAATCAACACAATTAGACGATGAGCCAATCACCAAGACAAGAGAAACGTCGGTGTGTTGACCTGGAGTTCACTTGTACACCGACAAGCTAGTCTCCTACAGCCGACCACCACAAGGATGGTGTTTTGAGCTAGGTGGTGCGCTTTGCTAGCCCCAAGCCACCACTCACAAGTGAGGTACCCAAGACAAGAGCAATGTATTCCTTGCACTTTGTCTTCCCGACGAGGAATGCGTGATCCTCTCACAAATCATCCGAGGTGGCCAAGAACAATCCCCTTTTCTTGCCAACAACTCCACCAAATCATCAAGCCGGCTAGGAGCAAAGGTTCCAAGAGCAAAAGGAAACTAACCGCCTCACGATCCCCTGCGTGCCTCTAGATGCAAGAACTCGATGCAAACGCACTAGGATCAACTCTTCTCTCAAGAATGAAGCTCACAATCAAGAATGAGAGAGGAGGAGGCTTGTTGCTCAGCTCTAGGAAGTTAGAGTGATTCAAATGATCAAGAGAGAGCACAAGCCGCCAAACAAGTATATATAGCCCCCATCACGAAATCCAACCGCTGGGAGGCAAAACTTGCCGCTACCGACCAAACGACTCACCAGCCAGTCCGGCCGATGAGTCCGGGGCCACAACCGACAAGCCGAGCTAGCACGCTTCTCGAGGCCCCGTCGATGTGACGCTTCCGTCACCGCGATCCGCGGCGCGCCCCGCCACCCACGACCAAAACCAAAAACATGAGAATCCGACCGAACCACTCACCGGAGCCTCCCGAAATTGCCGCTCGTCGGTCGCTGGTGCCACCGCGCTCGGGTCGTCCGAAGCGCGAATTCCGCCGCTCCGCTGTCGCTCCTTCGCCTTTGCTCCAAAACCGACTTTGCGCCACTTGATTCTTTTGTTGCCTAGACGTCGAAGAACACCCCGATACCATGTGTTAGCCGGAGTTAGCTCTTTAGGTTAGAATGTATGCATATGAATTTTGAACCTAAAGGCACCGGAGGACCGATATGTACGATAAGTTTCCCCTCTTTATAGTACGCTTATCGATCCTATAATCACTCACACCCTCTATAGTGTCTTGTGTAAAAAAAAAAACACCCTATGGTTATACCTTTGCCTTGGGCTCAAATGATCTCCAACCCCTCCAAGTTGGACACTTGATCACCATTTGGATCACCTCGATCCATCCTCCATGATCACCGTGTCCAAGTTTGTCATGACCAATCTCCAATCTAGTCAAACACTTAGCATCGAGAGATTAGTCCTTAGGTGTCACTAATTATCCAAAACCAAACTAGAGATCTTCAGGAAGGTGCTCACTCTCCAGCACAACTGGGTGCTCTTTTTGACTGACTTGAGCTTGAACATTGATTTTTTTTTTTTTTGACTTGTCCATTGATTTGCTTGGACGTTTTGACTTGTCCATTGATTTGCTTGGACATTTTGAATTGATATCTTGTAACTTTTCTTGGAAGCTACCTTTCAAGGCTTTCGAGATCCCACCTTCCACACTATGTGAAACTAGACCTCGTGGGCATTATTATTTTTTTTACAAGTCCCTTGTTGAAATGTTGGGGTGGTAAGAAGCTGCACACTACACCTCAACTTTTGTTGGGGTAGGTAGCCCTCTCATGCTCTTGTTCCTATAGTATTCCCCTATATGTGGATATTCACGACGTGGCGAGAGGTAGTACGGGGTATACGTGCATTTGGACAACCTTAGATCAGATCAAATTAACCTTCAATGTTCGGTCCCCACACACTTAACATGTGCCTTTGTGCATTGTGTTGGTTGAGGATCTTGCCTCGTTGTTGAGCTCTCGAAAGTGGACAAATCTTAAGTCACCGCTTGATGATGTTTTGGGAAGCCGTTTTTATATGGGCAATTTGATGCCCTTGTTTTTTTTCTAAAAGAGGAAACAAAAGGAGACTAAGGAGCTACATCCCTACCTTTCATTTGATTTAACAAAGTAGTGGTTCCTTAGTGCAATTTTTTTGTTTTTTAATTAAAATATTTTTAAGATATCGCCATTGACAGAGGCATTGGCCTGACGCCTCGCATGATTGATCAATTGGTAGGCACCTCCATCGTAGGCTTGCTCTACGACATAAGGCCCTTCCCATTTTGGGTCAAATTTCCCTTTGCTTTTGGACAGATAATGGGTCGCCGGCGATAGCACCGTGTCTCCCTTCTTGAAGACTCGCGGGTTTTACAAGCTTGTTATATGCTCATGACATATTCCGCCGATAGAACTCAAGGTTCTCAGAGAAGGCCCAGCGGCGCTTCAAGTGCATCAAGCTCTTGGAATCTTTTGGCCCACTTTTTGATTTCCACCACACACCTGCACGAACCTCTTTAAGGGTTTTATCAGCCTTTTTCTCGAGAAAGGCACGAGGGTGGGGTGAATTTGGTGTTCCCGAATGAGGACAAGAGTGTGGGAGGATGAAGTGCCCGATCGATGGTATCCATCATCGATTCGTAGATAAACAAGAAGGGCATTTTAGATTGAGAAATCGATCAAACTCGAAAGTGACAGTGGTGAGGTGGCATGCAGCGATTGGCAAGTCGGATCTAGTAGCAATGTGTATGTGCTCTTCTTCTTGTGGAAGAAGCCGGCCAGAAATTTGCATCGGAAGCCCGTGGTCGGGGTCCCTTTGGGCCAATATGTGTTTGAAACCAACAGAGGCGCGCTCTTGTGCCTCGCCCAACAAACGAGCCCATGGGTAGGTTAAGCTGAAGCAAAGCCAGTATGGCACGCATGTAACAAAAGGTGCCGTGGTTCACGAAGCGTTAGATCGGTCGGTGCCCATGCGCTGCTCCTCGTCGAGACACCGTATGCAACAGATCCACCTACAGACGCTGGCCGCAATAATCCCTCCCCGAGCGACCACCCCGAGCAACAAGAGGAACTCGCGGACGCATTAAGAGAAAAAAAAAATCTCCCCTAACGGTCGCCTCCTCCTCCTCCCACGGCCGCGCCTCGCCCAGCTGCCGAATTCGATTAGAGGGAGGATCCAAGAGACCCTCTCCAATCCTCTCCTCCTCCTCCTCCGCACCGCTCCTCAACTTCAACCCCACACTACTCCCCTCCTCACCACCGCGTTGCGCCGCCGTCACGCGATCGATCGTCCCGTCCGTCCCTCCCTCCTTCCCGCCGACCGATGGGTAAGTGCCGGGAGATGGAGGATCTACGAGGGAAGTATGGCCAGAGCTAGATCCCGACCTGACCGGACGAGGGATCGCGCTTCGGGCCAAGGACGCCGTCGCACTCCACACCATCCTTCCCGTCGCCGCTGAAGACCAAGACGGCCCGCAACATCATCAGTTCCCCACGCCGGCCGACCAGGCGCCGGGCGCGCCGACGTCACCGAGGGTAACGCGACGCGATGGATCATCTACCTCAGATCCCCTCCCACACTGACCCAGATCGATTTCTCATCTCTCGTTTCTAATTGATTCACGCTGCGGTCACCAAAAGAGAGTTTGCAGGCGGGATCGACACGGGCGCCGCCGTACCGGCAGCCGGGCGTGTGGCGCTGGACGTCCCAGAGCGCCTCGATGGAGGCTTCGACGCCATCGATTTCGGCAAGTTCGCACGGGTGGAGCTTCTGTGCGCCGCGGTAAGCGCAACAACATCCGCCGCCAACATCTCCACCATTGCCATGGTACAGCGCCTGTGCCCCAGCCGCTGTGAGTTCTATCCCACTCGCGCCTACTTCCGTAAGACCGCGGAGGCTAGAATTCAAGATAGCAGCTTGATCGGGTTTTGACCGCCGATCGTGCCGAGGGGATCGTAGATTGGCACTACTGTGTAACCCGACGCCAAGAAGTTCGGGCGGCGAAGACCCCGTGCACTCGTCGCAGTTTTGAGGATAGCGGCCACAGATGACCGGGGAGCAAGTGGACTTCTCGCTGTCGGGCGCAAAGACCCCAAACCCACCACCACCGAAGAGACAGAGGATCTACATCTCAGATGGTGGGGAGAGTCCATGCACGTTGGCTCATCGCTGTCGGGCGGGCGAAGACCCTAGCCACCCGAAAGAGAGACAGGACGGCATCTCGTATGGCCTGGGAGAGTCCATGCACGCTGGCTCACTAGGTAAAGGGTTGTGACGAGACACACAATTGCATTGTTCAAATTTTGAGTTTTTTTGACCACCGCTGGCTTGTGTTCAGTTTAGAATTTGATAGTCATGTAACTAAGCACACATGTTCGCTCATCGGATTTGTCACAATTATACACTTTATGACCGGTGGTCATGTTCAGTTTGTTGGATTTGTTATCAAACAATGTCATGCATACTTAGGCTTCCTTGTTTTTCATCGAAGCAATTTTGTTTATGATTTTTTTGTTCACACAGCCACCGCAAAGGGAAGGGCAAGTGAAGGAGAAGAGTCATTCGTGTCTATTGTTGAAAGAATTGGGCAAAAATTTATGGTATTTAGCTCAAATTTTTTTACACACTTGTCATATGTAAGAGGCCCGATAAGTTTATCTCATACTTTGTCCGATATTAATTATAATCATATGAAGGTACTAAAGTCGAGCACCGTAATCTAAGTTTGTTATGGTCGAGTACAAAAAAAAAAATTGTGTCGATGCTTCACAAATGTCCACAACAATTGTGAAGTTTGTTATGGTCAATGCTTCAACATATACATTTTTCAATATTTGAGTTTGTATTTAATTCCTACAAATAAGTATAAACATGATGTTGTGATCAACAGCTAATGAATATGTAAGTTTGGAATGTGACAACAAAACACCTTAAAGAAAAAAAAGTTCAATGAGGAGGCAAAGGAGCCGTGAAAAACTTACACAACAAGCTTATAGAGCAAAAAAGGTTTGTTGTTTTGTTTTATTATCATCTTTCACATTTTCATTGCAAATATAATGGTAAAAAAAACTAATAGTGTTTTGCATGTTATACCTAGGTAATATAAGAGTCTTTCGTCGATGTCCACTCATTTAATGTAGAAGAAATAGTCAAGGAGCTTCATCGCCTATTGATTTTGATTCTCGCAAAAGATAGAGAGTTGATTGTATCTTCTAAAGAAGTATACAAATTTGACTCTGTCTTCTCCCCAAGAAGGCCAAGGTAACCCATTATGCAAACACATTTACTTACCATGGTTATCGATTATTGGTCATGTTTTCTATTGATGTGATTGTTCATTCTTTTAACAATACTTTTATTCAATTTATTTGTACGTAAATGGTTTTTGAGAAAACCGCCCGCTTTGCAATTTCGTGTTGGATGGATTTAATGCCTCGTGATCTTTGCTTACTGAAAACCGGCACCGGTAAAACATTTACCATGGAAGGGATTGAAGGTGCTCGTGGTGTTAACTACCGAACTCTAGAAGAACTCTTTTCAATAATCAAAGAAAGGGAGGGCACATTCCGGTATGAGATTGATGTCAAGTTGTTCTAGAGGTGTACAATGAGCGTATTCACGATTTGCTAATGATGTAATACCAAAGGCTTGCTCACTACGAATCTCCATGGCTACAACAAAGCTCGGCAGCAAAGAAGATTCAATGGGCACAAAGAATGGCCACAAAGAAAGCTTGCAAAAGCAGAAAGAAGCGCCATCGCCACTTGACAAGATCACGGAGAACTTGTCGCTCACCCCCGCTTTGTTTCCTCCCGGGTGTTCCATCGACAAGGGCACTAGAGGATCAACAAAGATCCCGCGGGCAATGCACGTAAGAAGGTAGTCATTGGGTCGCCTTTGGTGGCAATGTGCAGGGAAGAAAGCCGGCGTGGTGTGCTCGCCAGGGACCGACACACACAGTTGGCACCTGCAAGTGCCCGTGAGCGGTGGTGCCGTGGTGGTGGGCGAGGGACAAGGAGCGGGGTTGGAACAAAGGGACGAGCTTCGTGAATAACTTCCGACTATGCTCACAAAGAAGGACTAATTGGGACAAGGAGGTGAGTGCGCATTATTGTTCTCCCATTCATATTCTCGTGGGAAGCTTTTGCTTGAGTGTAGTCTTTGATTGTGTTATTTTCGTTGGAAGGTGGAGAAGGCGATGCAAATGACTACTACGCCTCGTGTGTGGTTCCCTGAAACGACATCATCTCATGACCAAAGGAACGCCGGTGCTGGCTGTGTGTGCTAGTACTACTTAAAAGATTAAACTTGGAAGGGAAATGAAATTTAAACTTGTGCGCGCCTATTTATTCGAGGGGAGGTAGAAGTGCCTATGCGGCCTCTTGAGGGCATGCTTTCATTGATTATGCTTTAGCGACCTCGACGAGCTTGGTCTTGAAGCCAAGGCGAAGGAGTCTAATTTTTCTAATCGCCACATTCTCATCTTCCGCCACTTCTACCTCATTGGTAAGCCTTTTTCACTAGCGCACGCAAAGAATTGACTGCTCAGCCAAGTTAGCTAAGGATCCTTAGGTACCGAAGCTGCTACCAGCAGTGTGCAGCGAAGAAGTACCTCGAACGCTCTCAAAGACATTGGGAGCCTTCCTAGGGGCAGCCCGTGGTACCCTCATAGGACCCTCACTACCGCTTTTACTTTTAAACACATTCGAGGCCTTTCTAGGGGCTGCCCGAGGGATGCGGCGGAGCACTAGGAGATGCCGCTGAGCGGAGCCTTGGTAGGCTTCTTCATCAGCCCTTTCCATGCCCACCCACCGGTGTGTCAACACCAATGATGGTGTAAGAGAAGCTTGCGCCGGAGGCGTGGAAGGACGATGTCTCCGCCGAAGAAGAACGGCCGCCCGAAGCCTCGGGGTGCCTTCCTCTTGATGCCAATGGTGCCCACCGTAGGGCAAGGGGGGGCCCCAAGGATGCTTTTGGGTCCCACGGACCTGCCCGTGGACACCATGTTGTTCCCTCCACTTGAAGAATAGTGTGGAGGAGGAAGCATGGCAAGAGGAGCGACGGACGATGGTTCGACTCGCCGCTTGAGGAGAGGTATCCATCACTTAGTGAGCAAGGCGAAAGTGAGCGGAGTTGTAGAGGGAGAGAGCATGGCTCGCCATTGCTGCTGGTTGGTTGAGAGTAGTGGAGGATTGGGGAGAGGTGAGAGCAAGAAGATGATTGTGTGAGGAGAAGAGAGGTGAGGGGTGGTATTTATAGGGCAAAATGCACCCTCTCGCTTCGACATGAATCAAATCGCCAGAGTAAACAAAAAGATGAATGCCATTCATTTGCGTGGCAAAGGCTCAGAAATTTGGGTGCCGAGGAGCTAAATTTGGGTGCTAGAGGTGTCCCCCCCGGGTCGAAGTTTTCGCCATGTTCCTAACTAGATTTGAAATTTTGTACCTCGCTGCTTGTTGCCGCGAAGTTCAAAACCCCCGATCCCCAATCCTAGGTTTGGTTTCTTTTTATTTAAATTTGAAAAATAGAAAATGATTTGTGCAAAATGATAAATCAATTAAGCAAGCACTAATCAAGATAAACTAGTGAGGGCAAAAAGGTAAAAACAAGATGAACATGACCTCACAAGTTTTTTTTTTTTTTGTATGTTGATTATCATTTAACTATTTTCAAAGCTTAAATCTATTCTATGAAGCACATATAATCTATTATTCAATTTGTTCCATAAATTGATATGACACTAAAAGGCACCATTTTAACATTCTCATAAATCATTAATTTAAATCAACATCATAATATTAATGATCATAACAGTTCTAGAAAAAGTTTTACGTGTTCATCATATTAGACACATGCATATTAAAAGGTATTATAATGTTATGATTGGGTAAGAAGTCTCATGTTACACTAACCTTCCTTTCACTCTTGTCTATGTGGCAATTGCATGCAATGTCTCCGGCCTTTATCTTTGATCTTTAGCTCACCATCTTCATTAATCATTTAACACAGATGTCCTTCTACTCGCATCAACACGCATACAGAGAACATACAAAGAAAACAAAAACGTAAAACAACTAAGACATTAAACCAATCAAATAAAAGGCTCAAAAAGTTTACTAAAGAAAGAACTCACTTCTACGCTATTTCTACGCTCACGGTTGTTAAAAAGAAACGAATTACTAAAACATTTACAATGCATAAAGAAACTCCAAGCTTGATTTACTTATAAGTACAAAACAATATGGAAGATGCTTGCAATCAAATACCCTAAGGGCCCATTTGAATCCTTTCATTTTGGAGGAATTGAAATCTACTTAACGGATTAGGCTATTTGGCATGGAATTTGAGATTCATAACTTTCTAGAGTTCACATATAAGTCTATCTCAAATTTATAGAGTGAGATACAAATGGATTTTATACATCGCCATGCTTAAGTTTGTAAGGTTCAACTTTATTAATATTATAGAAATTATATAGCCTATCTCAAATATGCACCTAAACTATAATTTATTACAATGAACCCAATTCCAATCTAAAAACAAGGCCTAAAGTTTAATTAAGTCAAGTTATATTTGAAATAAAACCAAGGTAAACTTAGTCAAAAAATTTTATATTTATAAAAGTTTTATGTCATTCAAGCAAAACTTAGAACTTGTGATGGCATCTAATTAATCATTTCATGTAGTGCATATGAGCTAATAAGCTAATTATAAATCATAATACACTAATGTTGGTTAGTCAAGTCAACCGGGTTAAAACCCTATATTGTTTTTAATTAGAAAGGTGTTGAATAAGAATTAATCAAATTCAACACAAAGAAGTTCTAAGAAATCAATTTATATTTGAGCTTAGTAGTTCTTGATTGAATGTAGCATGTTATATGAATCCTTGAAAACCAAAACTTATAGTCCGTGAAAAACAAAGCTTCATGTCTATAAGGTAAATGAGATCCAAATTATTTAGAAAACCAGGGAACATATACCAGTTCAAAATTGTTTTTCTGTTGGCGTTGCCGTAGCTAAAAGAGTCCACGCTTAAAAAGCCTTTGAAACAATCCTAGAAAGCAGAATCTGGACCAATGAGCATAAAAAGTGATAGCCTATTCAACAGAAGCGATATAACAAATTAAATTATTGATGGACAATTAAAACTGATGGATTCTCACCTCGTTACAGTGCCCAGACTTTTTGCGGCAATTGGCTGCATAACACCTACAGGAGAAATACGGAAGTTAGGGCATGCATGGATGGACCAAGCGAACTAACGCGTGATCATTTGTCAGTAAATAAAGCAAAGTTAGCTCGATCGTTGGGTTGTCGACCTGCCTGCTGTGATTGTGATGATCCAGCAGGGGATCCCTTGACGTCGACGACGAGGCAGCGGCGATGATCACATAATCTTAGCAGTATGCAGATGCTAATTACCGCCCGTCTGTGCTTTTTGTCTCGTTGTCGACGCCAGCCATTGGGTTAGGTGGCCTGGTCCTGCCGTTCGACACCGGCCGATTCTGCAGGAAGGCAGAAACTGAATCTTGGTCTAAGAGGAGTACATGTAAGATCTTGACGATGCCAAGTTTAGATAAACAGTTATTAGCGACGGAGAGGAAGATCTTAGACGATGGAGGGGCTCACGTAGCAACGGCGTCTAGATCAAACGGTTATTATAGACTCTCAGAAAAAAAATAATAAGCTGATGACTGACACTGAAGATCCAAACCCAAAAAGAAACGAACTAAAAAACGAAGGTAAATTGTGGGTAGAAACAAAGGCCGAACTAGTTACAGCATGCACCTATCTGCGAAGCATGTATCAGGACCCGAAACTCAATACTACTTCCTACCGCTTTCGGATCGGGCGGCTGGGAAACGGGCTCGCGCGGCGGTCAGCGGAGGGAGTGGCGCAGGCGCGGTGCACCGCGTATGCTCGCCGTAGGACGGTGGGACGTACTGGTGATCCAGTGACGCCGCTGTGGGGGAACCGGGGTTGCCCTGACGCGCGTAAGGAGCGACCCTCGACAACCCGATGACCGAATGCGACGACGACAGGCGAGCCGAAGCGGCGATGCGAAAATGGCGGACCACGGCGGCTTGTCGGCGCAAAACCAGAGAGAAGAGTAAGATCGGTACCGGCGGCGGGTCGCTCACCTCTGCGCGAAGTCCGTGGTGGCGATCTCTGTCTGCGGCGGAGCGGCAGGGAAGGATGTCAACCGCGGCGGCCTCCTCCGGCGTGCGTGCGACGGCTACGAGGCCGAGCGGCGTCTAGTAGGTTTAGGGTTCAAGGGAGGTGGCGGCGCAGTGGGGGGGCCTCCATTTATAGGCGCGACGATCCTTGAGTCGCGCGCGATCGGGGAAAATCGAATGGCAGCGGTAGCGTCCGCCTGATGCGGAGCGCTGGGGAAGAAGGCCCTCCGCGCTGGCATGCGGGCCTCACCCGTCAGCGAAAGAGAGGGCAAGAGCGGCTATTGCGGCTGTCGGACGGGACCCTTGCACAGACAGAGGGAGAGTGTGGACAGTGGAC